>CM077018.1:37093318-37474251 GCA_039090855.1 Macrothele yani
AACGTTTGCACTATGCTGTAAAAGTCACCATATGATGAGCTTATGAAGGTACTAAAGACTTAAATGAATAAAGTGTTGCCCTTTGACCTACATATCCAGTGAGCAGCATCCCATTATTTCTCCTGTCCTCCAAGACGACAACTGCCGTGTGCATAACGCTAAAACTGTGTCTGAGTGGCACGGCGAACAATCAGCAACACGGTTCCACCTCGACTGGCCCGCCAAATAGCCAGGACTTAAATCCTATTGAAAATCTGTCCGATTACAGGAACAGCAGCATACCGGAACAGACAACCACGTACTATGGCGGAATTAGACCAGTTGACTGCCAAGTGACTCACCAGATGGTCAAAACATCCACAAACTCGTGGAGTCTCTACCAAACCGTATTCTGGCCGATAGCAAGGCAAGAGGCGTTGTCACCTGTTATTAGGTGAAATCAATAGTGACAAACTTTTTGTCCAGTGTGCTTACCAATATCAAATGTCAAGCTTTCTCAAAAGAGTAGAGACTGCGATATCAGAACAAACTTGATTTTAATTTCTTTCCCTTAACAACTATATGAGCACCATTTTCTCCAAAACCAGTCGTGTTGGCAACTAGGTAGGGGAATATTTTTTTATTTTTTGGGGGGCAAGAAAATCCTCCCTCCCTTTTCTCAGGTTGTGGATGACTCAGCGATAGTTATCGGCAGCATTGATATGAAATCAACGAAGAAAACCCTTGATACATAGAATAAATTTAAACAGGAAACGGGAATAATTTGATGAAAAAATGAAAACGTCTATTCCTTCCATCATAACATGCCCAGTAAGAAAGGAACACTCTTCACAAAAAACATATCAAGAAACTGAACTGGAGTACATCGCAGGCAGAATAGTGGGTCACAGTAGTATTTCGCTGCTGCTAAAACTTTAGATAGGTAACGCGTTTCTGATGAGCTGAAATCAAGGGGATTATTTCAGCTACGCTATAAGACATTGGCTTGGTTTCTAGAATTGACCTGAAGAAAGTTTTGGACAGAAGTAAAAATAGACGAGGCAGACAAAAAGAAAGATCACTATGAAATAATACCCTCATGAACATCGAATCTAAGCAAACAGGTTTATATTTTTGATGCATGTAGTGATAAAACTTGTCATGGAGGCGACTGACGCAGAGAAGAGATAGTTATATTAGAGGAGAATAGAAGCCTGATAAGGGAACCAGGGTCTGAAATACATGGGTCATTCGCTCTTAAGGTCTGGAAAGCATTAATTGTAATTGAAGAAATACAGAAATTTTAAACAACAAATAGTAATAATAGTGCTTAAACTGTGGTTATTGGTTGTGACGGAACTCCGATTAATAATGGTGTTAAAGCGAGCTGTCTGTCGATATCTGGAATCGAAATTTGGAAAGCCATTAGAGTGCTTTATTGGCAAATACACGCAAGCGAACTTATTTTGCGTCACATAATTCGAGCACCTTGACGGTACTATAAGTTGACCTCGCAGTGTTACAGTTTTAAATCAAATCTCTAAAAAGTTTGTGTGGACAGTCTCGAGGTGTGCTTTTTTAAAAGATGTGTTGCACTCTTTTAAACATTACCTATAAAAAAGTGACTCAAGCATGGACCAACTGAATTTGTTGGAAATATGTGAAGCAATTAATTCTGGATCTTGTACAGACAGTCTGTCAAAAAGAACCCCAGGCAAGATGATACATTCTCAGTGTCAGGCATTGGGAAATAGAATTCTCAGACTTTACATTTCTTCGACTGCACCTTCTGATAATTTATTGATTCTAGCAACTTCCATAATCAAAGTATATATTCCTATGTGGTTTGCGATTAAGACTCGGCAATTATGCATCTTCGGAGTTAAGCGTTTACATCAAACCATAATGTTTTGAAGGTACTGTTCAAACCCATTAAAGTCGGCCATCGAACAGCATTTCAACGAACGGGTATTTAGGACATCCGGAAAAATATTCTCATTGCCATGTCAGCTGATGACCGGGAGAACATAAAAAGTTTTGGCATTGCACAGACGGATGTGTGCTATTGAAGCAGTTGTCAAGAAAGCGGATCTCTTTCAAGGAATATTCGTAACTTTTGAGATCCATATTTTCAACTTTGAAGCTAGTGGTTACATTGATATCATACTTCAGGCTGACGCTAAAGAGATTAAGTCACTGCATCACCTTAATTAAACATTTAGGTGATCAAGTGTTGCTTCAGTGTAGCAATAGTCCTGAATCCAAAGTACTGCATAATAGAAAACATCACATTATTTATATCACATATTCTGCTATTCCTTGCTGCACTTACTCACGCCAATGAAAAGTGTGTAAAACTAGTAACGTAATATTTTTTCCTGCTTTTGTGAACCTTTCCAGGCCGGAGGATGAATTTACTGAAATTTCTTTAGATTCTTCTAAACAAATGCCAGTTCCGTCAACACAAAAATACAATATAGACCATTGTAAGACTACATTTTACTGATTGCCAATATGCTTGAATAAACAATGTGATTGTGCGTGACGCCTGTGTGATTGCAATGCAATGTACAATGTGTTTTTCTTTAATTGTAGTACCGTTGTTTATTAGATATTTTTGAGTAATAATTTTTAAACGTTTGGCGACCTTGGTGCAGTATAACGAAATTTATTTATTAATTTTTTATAGTTGTTATTGTGTGGTCTATGAGCAACTTTCCCACAACCGCCAAAAAAGTGTTGTCCATTAAAAAATTCTGCTTCATCCCTACCGGACGTTCGGAGAAACGGATTTCCGTTCGAACGTGCGACTTCACGGGTCTTCTGATTTATGGAAATTAAAATAATATCATTTGGCTAGAACGATTTTTCATATTTGCTAGATTATCCTATGTTAGGGGGAGCGAGGCACTTAAGAAAATATATTTTTGTAATGTCTTTGTTTTAGATTCCCCAATTCCAGTTGTTTCAAACTGGTTACACGCCCTTCTTCGTACGTGTGAAACCTGCCAAATGTACCAGTCTTGTGTAACCATATTAAAAATCTTGACATCTCACAAAAATGACAAACTAAATTCATCAACTTTGTAGGTCCCTTTTCATACTTTTATATATTCACCAATTTGGTGTGTAGAATCACTTTTCTTTAATTTTAAGAATTCAAAATAGCCATGTGAACGTTCATTTTAGGGCCATGCTAAGAAGCGCCAATTGTTCAGTAAATTAAAAAAGTTGTGAAACAGTGCACAGGAAGATTAAAAACAAAAATTAAAAAGTACTAAGTCATTTTCTTTGTATTAGAGCTTATATGAGTTAAAAAGTAGTCTCTCTAATGTTAGAATTTACTAAAAATATGTAGCAGCGGGGCAAAACTATGTACACATGTATGTGAATTTAGTTTAAGGACTCTTAATATGCTCTACGGAAGTAAATTCCATTCGCAAAATTAGTTGAAATCAACATTTTAATCATCTTCTTCTGGAGAAACATTTTACTAGAATTCGATAATCCCACCCACTTTCTACGCGGAAATAGATCGCAGATTTTAAATAATCCTTGATACTCCTCTCGAAATTCCAGTTCATTTTCCGATGATTCTTTCCATATACCGTTCAGACAATGATTTGTTCTTCATAGCAGTTTCCAATTCTGTTCTTCACGAAGATTTTTTGACGTAACGGCCATATTAAATTATGCGAGTTTTAATTTGCTCATAGGCCCTGCTTATGAAATTTCTCCACAGACACAAATTAAAATTTCCATTAGTTTCTCAAATTTTGTCGAGCCCTTTATAATATGCTGAATTAAGCTGATTGTAGTATACATTAGACTATCCGCCCCGGCAAATATGACTTTGTTAGCACACAATTACGTTATCGAAGCGACGCTTTTGCGTATAAATATAAGTGCGCTGGCTAAATACTCCGTAATTCGAACGTGATGTAATATTAAAGTAATTTCTATAATACAGGATTTTTATACCATACCAACATATAATTTGTACCATAAATTAATATACATAATATTAATTTTGAACGGTTTGTTCTCAAACTTTATATCTACCATCGGCAATAAAATGGATTCAAATACATAATGTTTAGAATAGCATGAATTTGGTGCATCCTTATAAGATGCGGAGTGTTGTCATTTGTAACTAAACATTTTCATATGATGAAAGAACTGGAAAATAAATAAATCAATATATTGACTTATGTTAAGTGCTTTCATTGTACATTACATGTTGTCTGTTCTAGAATCATCCGCATACAGTATTTACAAAACCTGCTAGGAGAACTAAACTCTTGAGCATGCTACGTAAAATGGCCAGTAAAAGAGAGAAACAATTTTCTCTTAAGTCAATAGCAAGCTATTTTTAGGGCTGTCCTTGTGATTTATTGATCGTCATAGCAAAGTAAACTTTCAATTTGATTTTTGACTGAAAAGTGCTTTGACATTCAGGTATGTTTCAAACGATAATCATCATCATCATCATTGTCAACCATTATTAATCCACTGCTGGACGAAGGTCTCCTCCCAAGTTTCTCCACAACGGTCATCTCTTGTGCCAGTCTCCTCCATAGTCACTCCCGCATATCTTCTTCGAATTTCATCCACCCATCTCCCATGTGGTCTTTTTTCTGTCTTTTCCCTTCGTCCCTTGGAATCCAATCTAAAATTACTCGGCCTCAATGTCCATCGATGGTCTGGTTCTTCTGGCAGTATGTCCAGCCCATTGCCATTTCAGGGATTTAACTCTTGATCATGATGTCTTCCACTCTTGTCATTTTTCGGGATCCAAGTGTCTCTCCTCTTTTTATCTCTCCTGGTTACACCAAGTACATGCAATTCTCTTTATGCTTCTTTCAGAGTTGTCTGCAGCCTTTGTATGTCTCTTTTAGCTAAGGTCCACGTCTCTTGCAAAATACATACGTAAGCACTGGAAGGATGCATTGGATCAAACACTTTTCTTTTAAGATGCATAATGGCATATTGCTCTTGAAAATTCATGCTGTTTCTTCCAAAAAGCTCTCCAGGCAAAGTTTTGTACGCCGATTAATTTCTTTTACCAATGTGACTCCCTCACTTGATATCTAATAAAGTCCAAAGATAAAACGTACGTGTCTCATATCTCCAGCTTCTTCTTTTCCATTTCAACCGATAAATCTTCACTTTCTTGTAAAAAGCATTTCGAACATCACTTTTGTCTTCTGAAAGTTCATTTTTAATCCCACTTCTTTACTCTTGTCAGCAAGTTCCTGCATCATACTCTGTAGCTCTGATGGGGTAGTTGCAAAAATGACTATGTCATCAGCAAAACGAAGGTAGGTTAGATAATCTCCATTAATCTTTATGCCTTTGTTTTCCCAGTTCAGTGATTGAAAGACATTTTCCAATGTGGCATTAAAGAGCTTCGGAGATATGGTGTCACCTTGTCTCACTCCTTTTCCAATTTTTATGTGTGTTGTATTTTCAAATAGCTGAATCTTTGCACTTGCATTTTCATAGATGTTATTAATAATATTAATGTATGCATCTTCAATACCGCAGGATTTCAGAGCCATTGCAACTGCTGATGATTTCATCGAATCAAAGGCTTTTTCATAATCGATAAAAGCCATGCACAATGGAATATAAATGTTTAAATGCAAAGCATATTATGATATAGCGCTTTTTACGTGATATTTTTAAAAGTTCTTTTTTGTTAAAAAAATTTAGAACACATCAACAAAAACCTTGATATTCGATATATCCAACGATAACTGTTTAAATGCAAAGCACATATATTATAGCGCTTTTTAAGCGATTTTTAAGGTTTCTTGTTAAATAAATTCATAAGAAATAAATTTTGAACAAAATATATACTGATACGGGCAAATCAAGTCATTCTACACCGCATATGTCTTTGCTCTTTAAGGAAACTCGTCTTCCTGACTTCTCCTGCCAGACGTCACATGAGCAATTTCGCTCGTAACTGTAAATTTAAAATTTCAAGCCCACACTAAATAAACTCTTCACTTTCATCGTTAAAATATTAATAGACAACAGAACAAAATAATAATAGAAAACAGAACAAAATGCGCTATTACTTTCAGCATAAATGTCAAAGGATTCTTGCTTATAAACAATTTCGTAGACAAAAAGTTCAAAACTGTACATTTAAAATCTAGCAAATCAGATGCTTCTGGAAGCTTGAGCAAAATGTGTTGCCATCGCTAATATTTCAAGGTGGAAACTTTTTTTTTTTTAATTTCAGTTATTATGGAAAACTGCCCACCTATTTGTATATATTGGAGTCATCTTACCACTTAAATGACGTCACCGTTGCTTCGGTGAAAACGAATGTTGGTAATTTTATTTAGACTAAAAAAAGCACTTACATGACATCACCGTTGCTTCGGTGAAAACCAACGTTGGTAATTTGATTTTGACTCAAAACACCTTGACATTCAGTATGTCAAACGATAATACATATGTTTAAATGAAAAAGCATATTAATGATATAGCTATTTTTACGTGATGCTTTGAAAAGGTTTTTTTTTGTTAAATAATTTCAGAAGAAAAATTTAGAACAAAATATATACTGAGCAGGGCAACTCAAGTTATTCAAAACTTAGGGCGGGGCTTCAGTTGTTGGGAATCAATGGTCCAATCATTGCCAGCGTTTTTAAAGCTGGGTTATTTAAAAACACATTTCGACCCACTTAATGTTATCGTAGGAAAAAATCATTCCGGAGTGCGTCCGTATGTTGTAAAAGGAACATTCCTGCCAAATATGAAAGTTCTAAGTTCAGTAGTTTCTGCGATTCGGTGACGAATCCGCGAGTCAATGAAATCTTTCAGTTTTTATATGTACATATATTAAAACACAGTAAAATATTTTTGTTGCTAAATAATGGAAAATTTAGTTTTTGCTATTTTTCTTGAAACATACGGCAACAATAAAATGGAGGGCTTTTCTGCTTTCGTCTGAAACTATCACCATACCGTTGTATTTCAAGCTCTGCAAGTTTTGAATTTCCTTTATGAGAATGAGATTAATTTAAACAAACAAAAAATGACAAGTTATATAAGTAGAGATATGCGCCAAAATGGGCTGCATGAATTACTTACCGAGATAGCTTTCTAGGATGCAGACATTGTGCATGTATCACGCTTTTCACATGTTTTTGAAACTACCTAATTTGCATAACATTCATCCACTTTTAGACAAAAACACCTCTACAAGTATGCACAGCTGCCAACCTAAATAATGGCTGTCCATACGGAAAGTTATACACACACACGAATAAATCGGTGTAAGCATTGTTACCGGTATTTTTAGACGCAGTTAAAATTGCAAGACTGACTGGTAGAGGTGTTACGTGAAAACGATTTGAGATAGAAGCTAAACATGTTAGGTAATAAGTACCTGTAGATACATATAGTTCTATGTTGGTTTACTTATAGTTTTTGATTCCCTTTTCTTAAGATAATGACTCGTAAAAATTACGTATGATAATGTATAATTCAGCGTTTAACTCGAAGAGAGGGAAAGGAGGTACAAAATAAATTTTTGTGTGGAAATCTCAAGCCGACTGCGTGGACAACGGAAGCAGTTTAAGAGACTTACTTTAAGTATCAATAAAATACCAAAAATTTTTTTGCATTGTGTGAATGTACGAAGTTGGTGTTACGTTTTAAAAAAGTCATTTCTTACTCTGCGTTTGAGGTTTGCCATCTTAGAAGCAAGGAACTCGTGACATACTATATATACAATTGGAGTACGGACAAAATTAATTTTGCAGCAAGCAGGAAACCCTCCAGGAGGAATAAAAGTGGTCGAAAAAAGATAAGAAAAAAGCATTGCATGTGAACCTATGTTTTGCATTGAAACGCAATATCGAATGTAAACTATGTGAAATACAGAAATCTGGAAATTATGCCCACTCTGATGTTTGCCAAGGCAGAGCAGAATAGCCGTAGCACTACTTTACGATAGAGATCCCTCTTGCATTCGCTGAGAAGTATATATCTTTATGAATGGAACGATTTAAGATAACGTAGGCCAATGCTAGGCAGTTTTTAAAATTCCTAAATGCGATGGGTCGCATGTTGCCCAGCATATTTTATAAAGAAAGAAAGGTTCCAGTGTCCCGTCATTCCTGAATAAATTCTCTATGATGATCGGGTATCCTGTACATTCATATTCGCAATAGCCTTTCGCAACCAACAGTTACCATGCACGTTGTAAGATCCTTCCACATTGCAAATGTCTTCCAACACCCCAGGTATCAAATTTGAACACTGCTAATGACTTGCTTAAATAGAATCTTTTGTTTTTTTCGAAGCTATCCTCACGTCGTCCATAAAAGAAAATCGTTCATCATCCACAACTGAAGTCAAGGATTCTATATGCTTAACCATTTCAACGGAAGCAAGGGGTTGACTCGGTGTGAGATATTTCCATACAAAGCTCCTCCAAATAATATTTTTTTCTTATGCAGTATTATAAACTTCTCTGGATTGAATGAGTTTGTATCAGCACTCACTGCTTAGCGTTGTATTCATTGTCGAACATTTTTTGAGGAATTGCATAACTCATTCAACTCATTTTATGAGTACTAATCTCATAATTTCTTCAATAATGTGTTATTAAATTTCAGACTTTTCTTGTTTTAATCTCTCTACATTAGTTTCGACGAATATGTTCAGAAAATAACAAAATGATCAGGAGTAACAAGTATTGTCATGTTTCAAACATTTGATGAAGAAGACGGAATATTTTTCCATTATTTTGGAAAACTAAAGTAATATTTATTAAAAATAGGCACGAATATATTTATTTGAGTTATAATTATTGTAGAATGCAATCCACGATTCACACGTTTGATAAGGCCTTGGCAAATTTCATCGGATTTGGGAACATTATAAGTCATTGTAGCCGCTACTGTATTGTTTTCTGATTTCATGTCTTTGTAATTTTTAGTTTCTAAATATTCTCTGTATCCAATAAATCATTGTTATCCCAAATTTTAAGGTTTTCATAGAACTGGATTTATTTCAGATGTTAATTTTTATCAATTTTACTTAAGATCACTCATCCCTATGGGAACGCAATAACAGATATATTTGAGAGCCGCCTTTTAGGAATTATTTCAGATGACGTTTAAAAATTATTAGTCTGTATAGTCACCGGACTGAAATATCGTCGAACAACTAATTGCGGCTCTTGAAATCGAGATAAAAAATACGATTCACATTCCAATTCATCATTTAGCTGGACAATTTTTACTAAGAAATTTTCCTCTTACTTTATTATTTTTTATTCCGAAGTGAGTGGCATTTATATAGAAACATCTTTAGGAACAATTATTCATACATAAATTGCCTAACCATGTAAAAATATTTCTTTAACGGGAATATTGTTTTTTTCTTTAACCATGGATATGTCCAAAATAAATCAGTATTTACTGTGAAATGAGAATGCTCCGTTCTACATTAAACCCACTTCGGTGTGAAAAACCACTGACTTTACAATTTAAAGAATCAGACGATAGTTAATATTTAAGGGCATGATAACGATTTTACTCCCATGTACTCATGCAAAATAAATTCCTGAACGTTTATTGTACGAAAAGAATACTCAGTAGACAAAAGATGTGCGATAGGTAGGATGGGCGGTTGACCTGTACATCGCCTCCGCAGAGAAGAAAAGACCCAAACCGAACGTAGTCAATAAATTGGCGGACAGCAGGGCTTCCCAGCAATGTATCGCACACGATGGACATGAGCAAACCTGGTGATCTGAAAGACTTTGATCGTGGACGCATTTTAGGTGCAAGACAGATGGATCGTTCTACCCCAAAAATGACAATAACCTTATTGTTTCCAAGAGCAACGGTATCAAGGGCGTACCACGAGTACACCATCGACGGACATACCTGCGCCCAAGGAGCAAGCCACGGCTGATAACTCCCGATTGAATACTGGGTCTAAGTAGATTATCCAACCGTATACAGACCGACACATTGAAAACGTTTCCGCATATAACGTGTGTCGGAGAACCAATCAGCGTCAGCGAGCGAACGGCCCGGCGCACGCTTCATACTCTGGCCCACGGAAGCCACCTCTCTATTCGAGTGCCACTAGGGAGTGCGCGTCATCAGAAATGTGAACTCATTTGGGCTGCGGGTAGCCTAGTGGGCAACGTTCGTGACTGCCGTGGAAAGGAACTCAAGTTCGATCCCAGGCCGGTACGAACGCTCGATCCACTAAATATCCGCCGTGCGTCGGATGGGCACGATAAGCCGCCGGACCCCAGTACTGGCTCTCCCGGTAATAAATAAGGGCGTCTTCCTCCTCCCCTTTCTTCTTCGCTTCCGTGTCACTTTTCTATCGGGCACTCTAGCCCAAATCTCCTAGCTTCCTATTTCTAAGGGTTGTTTAAGACCTGGTGTCAGACACTCCCTTCCTAAAATCCTCTACATATGATTATGATCATTTAGTGCCGAAAACGTTTAAACTAGACATCTGCACAGTGTAGCAGCGTCGTGTTGTCAGATGAGGCTCATTTTCAGCTGTACGGAGCTGACATGAGAATGCGGGTTCGGCGTTCACAGCATGAGTCCATAGTCCGGTCGTCATAAAGCCCTGTTCAAGGCGGTGTTGTCCCTGTGATTATCAGGTAGCCTTCTTATGAGAAACATTAAGTCCCATCAGTGTGTCTAGAGAGGGGCGTATCCTATCAGCATGTGCTAACTGATCAATTACAAGCTTCCATAGCATTCGCGGGTCCTGGGAACGATTTTCTGTTCTCCGAGAACAACACTGCACGCACAGCGTCGCAAACACCCATGAGTAGCTCGAGAGGAACACTTATCTGAGTTTGGAACCTTGCAGTGGGACTCTTGATCCATATAATTAATACCTGTGGAATATTTCTGGGATGCCGTCAGGCGGAACAGCAAGAGCCATGACTCCTGGACCGACGCTTCGGGCAAATATGTGGATAAAGCTGCAACAAGAAAGGCTGCAATTACCTCCTGGAATCTTCCGACATCTGGTGGAGGTGATGCCGAGAGCTTGCATCGACTGTTTTTCGCGCCAGTGAAGAACCAATATGCTTTTAATGTTTTGTCGCTTGAGTGTATACTTAAGATATTATAAGTACAGTGCAATGAATATTTTTTCTTTTTTCTTATTAGTTTGTAGTTCCAATCAAGAGTTGGAAAGATGTGGAATGTGAATTGAACACTAATATAATGCTATTGTTTGCTTTTTTCCAGAAATATTTATAGATTGCTGTGGGTAACTTCCTATTTTCTCATTCAACATACCTAAGTACATTACTTCTTCAAAACATTGAATGAGAAATATTCGCTAGAAATTACGAATAAACTAAAGACTAAAATAAAAATATATTTAGTGACAAATTTTTCAGTGAAAATTATGCTTTGTTTGATTGTTCGTTGAATAAGAAATACAATTCTAATCGTTACATTCTCGTATTCCTAAAGTAAAAGATCAACGGAGACCTCGTAAGCTTTACATATATTACAAGACACTTCAAAAGGTTCCTAAATATTTTACTGGTGTTCACAGTTTTCTATAAGTGCCTATACATTTTCTAAAAAGTTATATTAAAAATAAGCAGTCGATTAAAGTGGATGTATACTGGTAATTATTGTAACTCGGATGTTCACAATATATTTTCTTTCAGTAATATATTTTAGAAAAGTATTATAAGTGAAATATTTAAATTTGAAAACGATCTTATTATATCATCCGTGTGGAATTCAAAGAAAGCAAGTCTGTACTTACTAAAAAAAAAAGCCCAAAAGGATACTGATCTTATTAATAAAATGAGGAATTTTTGATAAGAGTTTCTGAACAAAACTTTGGGGTTTTTGGAAATTATATCAGTGATGGAAAAGAATAAATTCAGAAATTAAATAATTTTTGCCGAAGTTATGATTGGGAGTAAAGAAAGTTGAAAATCAGTTACCGATCTGTTTTACTCAGGGTGAGTCAAGTTTTCAATATTTGCATAAACGCCTTTGCTGCGACGGGTATGTCACGTGTTGAAACTAGGATCAAGTTGCGCAGTACAGTCAGTTGAAATGAATATGAAGTGCAAGTCTTTGCTGTGAACAGCATGGCATGTCGCCTTTCTGTATGTTGTTGGGACGCCTAAAAGGTGAACAGCCACAACAGGCTAATTAGGGAACTTTTGCTTTACGAATTTGAACTCGGCCATAACGCTGCCCAAGCAACAAAAAACATTTGCCGTGCAAAAGGGGAAGTTTCCGTGACCACAGAGCTTCAACAAGATGGTTCAAGAAATTTTTCTCAGGTGACGGAAACCTCGGTATTCAGCCAAAGTCTTGAATGCCGCCAACCTCGTATTCGGAGGCCGTACTCCAGGACGTAGAGGCAAATTCGACAACCAGCACACGGAGATTTACAGGCAAGCTGGGAACAGACGACAGTAGTTCGACAGGCAGGGATCGCAGACGACAATTGTTCGTCACCTTTAGGACCTCAGCAAGGTTTACAGGTGCTGCCGCGTTGTCCTTCACTAACTGACGCCAGATGAAGCAAAACGCCGGGTGAAAGGGTGAACGAAACTCCTAGAAAACCCGCGCGATGTATGTTTCATTAGAGAACTTTTGCTTTACGAGTTTGATCTCGGCCATAACGCTGCTCAAGGAACACGAAACATTTGTCATGCGAAAGAAGAAGGTTCTATGGAACACAGCACCGCAACCACATGGTTCAAGAAATTTCGTTCTGTTGACAGAAATCTCGATGATCAGCCAAGGTTAGGTAGGCCGCAAACTGTGGATTCGGAGGCCATGCGCCAGGTCGTAGAGGCAAATCCGACAACAAGCACTCCGATATTATCAGACGAGCCGGGTATATCAGAGATCACCGTGGTTCGTCTATTTAAGGACCTCGGCAAGGTCTACAGGAGCTGCCACGTTGTCCTTCACGAACTGACGCCAGATGAAGGAAAACGCCGAGTGTAAGTGTTAACGAAACTCCTAGCAACCCGCGCGATGTACGTTTCATCAACAGAACTGGTACGTGTGATGAGAATTGGACATATTTTTGTAATCCTAAGACCCAACGGCAGTGGTTGAGCCCCTGGCCAGCTTCCAGGACCTATTGCCAAACGTTGTCGCTTCGAACACAAGGTGATGCTCTGCGTCTGGTGGAATTTGGTGGGGATAGACGATTACAAATTTGTTCCAGACGGTCAGACAATTAACGCCAACCTCTGCTGTGAACACCCAACGACAGCGGTTGAGCCCTGGCCAGCTTCCAGAACCTGTTGCCAAACGTAGTGGCTTCGAACACAAGGTGACGCTCTGCGTCTGGTGGATTTTCTTGGGGATAGTCGATTACAAACTTGTTCCAGACGGTCAGACTATCAACGCCAACCTCTACTGTGAACACCCAACAACGCCGGTTGAGTCCTGGCCAGCTTCCAGAACCTGTTGCCAAATGTTGTCGCTTCGAACACAAGGTGAGTCTCTGCGTCTGGTGGAATTTGGTAGGAATAGTCGATTACAAATTTGTTCCAGACGGTCAGGCAATATACGCCAATCTCTACTGTGAACACCCAACGACGGCGGTTGAGCACTGGCCAGCTTCCAGAACCTGGTGCCAAACGTTGTCAACACAAGGTGATGCTCTGCGTCTGGTGGAATTTGGTGGGAATAGTCGATTACAAATTTGTTGCAGACGGCCAGACAATCAACGCCAACCTCTACTGTGAACACCCAATGACTGCGCTTGAGTTCTGGCCAGCTTCCAGAACTTGTTGCCAAACGTTGCCGCTTTGAACACAAGGTGATGCTCTGCGTCTGGTAGAATTTAGTGGGCATAGTCGATTACAAATTTGTTCCAGACGGTCAGACAATCAACGACAACCTCTACTGTGAACAGCTGGAGCAGATGTACACCGATTTGGAGGAGATGTAACCGGCACTGGTGAACAGAAAGTGCGCTCTCCTACGGCAAGGCAATATTCGGTCTCAAACTGCAGGAATGACGTGGGTAAAACTCCAAGAACTTGGGGCATCGAACTGATGCTACACGCAGCATGTAGTCCAGACAGATTATCACTTGTTCCGGTCCATGACCCACTTCCTTGACGGACGGCACTTCACGAACCAGAAAAAAGTGGCAGCTGGGTTGAAGGAATTCTTCGCGTCGTAGGACAAGAACTAGTACCTTGGCGGAATCGTAGAACGGGCAGAGAGATGGCTCAAGACGGTGCAACAATATGTCCTATACATTGAATGCTAGTGAGATTTCATTGTAAAGGCACGTATGAAGACATAAAATGATCCAAATATTGCAAAAATATCGGCTCGACCTCTGCAGTACAATACGTTGTTTTCCTTTTTTGTTATTAATTTGTAGATCTAATCAAGAGCTTCAGTGAATAGGAATGGGAATTAAATAGAACACAAACATAATGTTAATGTTTTTCCCCAGAAATCCTTAGATATTCCTTTGGGTAATTTCCCATTTTCTCATTCGACATACCTAAGTGTATCATTTTTTAAACCACAGGATGATAAATATTCTCTAGATATTAGTGAGAAATTGAAGACCAAAATAAAAATATATTTAATGACAGAATTTTCAATGGAAATAATGCTTTGTTTGATTCTTTGTTTAAAACAAAATAAAATGTTAATCGGTGAATTATCGGAATCCAAAAGTTTAAGAACTATCGAGTTCTCGTAAAATTGCATTTTACACTACTGGCCACCGAAAATGCAACACCAAGAAAAAAACATCTGATTGGTTTGAAATTCGAAGCATGCGTCGCCCGCGCGAGGACATGCAAACGATTAGCATTGCAGGGCATATGCAAATCATGGGTCCCCAGCACGACACCGAGAAGCACTATAAGAAGAGTATAAGAAGGGTGGGTTGTGCTGCCGGGCCTGTGCGTTGGAGGCTTCCTGATACCTCGTCGCAGAATAGCGCGTTTCGGAGTTCGACAGAGGAGGATTAATGGCTTATCGCGACAGCAGTTTATCGTACCGAGACATCGGCGCCCGTGTGGGATGACATCCAGCCACAGTGAGGCGAGCATGGATTTGGTGAGTGCAGGAGGGACGGACGGACCGACATGAGAGATTGCCGTAGCCGCGACACAACACCGAGTGAGAAGACAGGCATGTTGTGCGGCGGGCATTGAGGGCTCGCACCGCCACTTCACGAACACTAGCGCAGTAAGTATGGTGTGTTGCCCAACAACCTGTGTCAGCACTTACCGTTCGACCTCGTCTGCAAAAGCGGGGACTTGTCGAACGGCGCCCATTGCTCCGATTACCATTGAAGTTACACCAATGGCGAGTGCGGCGGCAGTGGGCCGTTGAACACCACGCCTGGATTATACAATGGCACGACACTGTCTTCTCCGACGAATCCCGCGTCTGCCTCCAACACCACGATGGTCGGATCCGCGTGTGGCGGCACCGCGACGAGAAACTGTATGACGCCTGCAATATGCATCGCCATACCGGTCCGTCGCCTGGCGTTATGGTTTGGGGCGCAATAGGTTATGACACCCGCATCCCTCTGGTACGCATCGCCGGTACACTCAACAGCCACCGCTACATCCCCGACGTTTTGAAGTCTGTAGTCCTCCCTTACCAGCATTACCTGCCAGCGGTCACGTTTCAACAGTACAATACGCGCCCGCACATGGCACGCATCGTGCAAGAATTCTTCATGGCCCACCAGGTATCACTGCTGCCGTGGCCCACCTGTTCCCCCGATATGTCGCCCAACGAACACGTCTGGTCGCTGATCCGTAACCGAGTGGCCCGGCAAGCACCAACCGCGGCTACGCCTGATGTACTGTGGCAACGTGTGGAAGCAGTCTGTACCGACATACCCCAAGCCCACATCCAAAGCCTTTTTCGTTCGATGCCCCGGCGTGTAGCGGTCGTTATTGCCAGCCATAGGGGCCACACTAACTATTGATGTCTGCGTGTTCCGCAAGTCGCACGGACCTGTAAGCTCAACCGTTTCATCTTTGTATCTGTTGTTATGTGTCTAGCGAATCTGGCTTTGTTACCTCGTGTCCTTCTATGTGTTGCATTTTGGGTGGCCAGCAGTGTATTAAAGGCTTTAAAAGTTTCGTAAATATTTTTCTTGAGTTCACAGTTTTCTACAAGTAAAAATTTTATTCGGTATTGTTTTTTAAAAAGGATATTAAAAATAAGCAATAGATTAAAGTCGCTGTGAATCGGTAGTTATAGCAACAAATGTTATTTATACTATATTCTATATCAGTAATATATTCTAAAACATTTTGATAAATAAAATAACTAATTCTAAATATTAATTTCTGCAAATTGGATGTAGCAAAAAGTTCCAAAAAAGCGAGTTTGTACTTGCTAAAATAAGCCCGAAAGGATTGTTATCTTATTAATAAAATCAGTGAAATTTTGCGAAGAGCTTTTGAATATATTTCAAATGTGCTTTTGGAATTTATATCAGTGGTGTAAGCGATTGTATTCAAATATTAAATAAGTTTTGATAATGATATGGCTATGAGTACAGAAATGTGAAAATCTGCTATAGATGTTGTTTCAGGTACGTATTTGAGATATTGTGCAAACACAAAAAATTTCCCACGCATGATAAATTTTATTTCAGTTCCTCCAGAACACGGAATCAGAAAAGATAAACCGTGAAGAAATACTACTCGTTCATCACACCGTATCGTAAGTTTAGAAGACAGAAAGTGAAAAAAGGAAAGGTCTACGTCTATTGTCTCAGCGATTAAAATTTTCCAGCAATTGTTAACATATAGATCCACCTGAGAAACAAATGAATCAATATCGCAAATAAATTATTTCTATAAATCAATAGGCATGCAACCGTTAAACATCAGCCCGAATCTGAAAGAATGTGATCTGGGAAGTGTTGCAGCTGTTTTCAGAATCAAAGTCTTCAGAAAATAACAAGTTCCTCTCAGTGAAAAACACTAGTAACTTCAGAGCAACAGAAACTACAGACAAACTACCGCATAATGCATGAATTGTGAAGCAGTCAACGAAACCAATGAAATTGCAGTACGATTAGATTGCCCTAAAAGATTAAGGTATTTCGGGAGTGAATCTAATTGTAAAGGATAGGTACTATAAAACTGTCCATTGTACTACTTCCGTTCTGAAGAAAATCCAAACTAGCAACGTAGCCTCAAAATCGTCAAATGTTAAGAATAAACTCTGAGGTTTCTTCAATTTCTCAAAAACAGGAAATTAATGCAGTTCAAAAGACAAACAGCGATGTCGTATCAGCAAATTCAAAAAAGAGATATTACTCATTTAACCCTAGAGTAGCTTCTGTGATTTAAAACTGAAATTCCGATGAATAGTAAATTATGAAAAACTCTGAAATTCCGATGAATAGAAAATTCTTAAAAGCTCTGAAATTCTTGAAATGAAGTAATAAAGATATGGAACTTTTCCTTAAAAGAAAAAATTATATTTCTATTTAAAAGAGGCAGCGCTGTTTCACGGCGTAATTTGTTTTGTGTTTAACTATTTCCTATGTTCAAAGAGTGGGCGTTTCATTACGTAGCCAAATTAATTGAAAACAAAAACAGAAAAAACGAAATTTAAAACATCCGATATGTATCTCTTTTTATTATTCTAATTAAATATTGTTGAGAAATTTTAACGTACCTCATCACCGATGCTATCACTCATAACACATGCAAACCAAGAATGTGGACGATCCTCAAATATAGAAAATTATATCACTTATGGATCCGAGATATCATTGACAAACGGACTAATTCATTAAATGCTTTAAAATAAATAATCACATTACGATGAGTTAAATTTGTTTCGTTCTTTATGTTTTTGTGATTATTTACGCAAAACAAGTGTATGGGGAAACCCTCAAGGAGAATGATTTGCATTTTCGTTAAAGACAGTACTTTTACAAAAAGTAATAAAACCGAAAAGGAAAGTTATACGCCTCGTAATAAGTACAACACCCATGTTCTATACAATTAGTGCTTTAATTAGTATCTTGAAGATAAGTAAAAAAGAAAGAAGTCAGAGATATGAAATGGATAAGCGTCTTGCTTTTTAAGCTAGCTCAAATGCTCAGATTGTGCTTCAAAAATATCGTAAATCGAAACATTCGGGTTCACAGTAACTGTAAAATGTACATGATATGACAAGGTATGTTTGTATTTAATAATTGTATAATTATAAGGCAAATCTTGGGCTGCCAAAGATGTCCCAGAGGACTGGTGTCGAGGTTGCCGTGCGAAAATAACACTTCTCGAAACTCCAATGGCTTTTGCTACCACCCGCTACATCTGACTTGTTTCCAGCCTGCCAACAACACTCCACGCCATTGATTCAGGTAACTAATGCTGTTCACAATACGTTGAAACCTAATACTTTAATAAAATAAATGTCAGGATACAAGCAACAGAATAAGGGAGTTCCGGGAAAACATTCATTTCTATCCTATTCTGTGTTTTATGCATTCCTCATCAAAGACGCTAATTTGCATTAGAATATACATATTTCGCTGTCTACATTACATTTGATTTCGGCTTTTCATGTTTCAGGAAGATACCATACAATCGGCTTCCATAATGACGCCAAACTCACATTCTCCTCTAATTATTTTGACCAATGTATATCATGAGACTTCTATTAAATAAAAACAGTTTAGTAACGTACGTATGTTTGAAAAGCTTTAGAAATTGAGTATTATTTGGAAACAGTTTTCTATACATTTTCACACATAACTTAAAATCCGGTCCTCGGGGTGTAAATATACGGCTCTGTGAACTTCACCTACGCCACCGTTCGGTCTCAGGCTCGTTCCTTTCTCTAGGCTGGGGGTGGTCAGAATGGAACGGCTCATCGGTGTATTTGTCTCTACTTACAAGTTATTTAAGGTCAATATGTAATTTAGCGAACAAATTTTAGGTGTACCGAAACAAAAATAATTAGGTTCTTTAGCCAATCTGTAAAACAACTGTTTTAATAGCATTTTCATCTTCGAATGATTAACTTAAATGCAATGTAGTGTGGAAGTAAAAGGAATTTAACGATAAATAAAAAGAACCATGGCATTGAACGGATTTCTAAAATACTCTCCAGAAGAAAGGTATTGAACATTTTCAATATCATTTTTTATGTTATTTTGGACATTTTATTGAAATGTTTGACCAACAAGTTTCTTTTTTTGTAAAAATGTGTTACTTTGAGCACGTAAAAGACAAATTTTTTTGATATTAAGATATTAATAAGCAATTTTTGAAATACTACAGTTACAGTCGACACTGTGAAGAATATTACTTGTCAATAATATCGGTAATCATTCTGAATATATACAATTAACACAGTTGTTCATTCGAGACGAATATCCTTTATTTTATGTTATGGACAACAGATATCGCGAATTCTGAGCTCCAGGTTACTGTATATAGCTCCGCCACTGGATTTTAAGAAGATATGGCTTCTTCTATTCAGATGATGAGGGTCTGCAAATTATTGCTTGGGACTCAATGTCGCGTTGCCAGCAAAATATTTTTTCTGGAGAAAGTTCGTAGCATTTTCTTTTGTATTGTTGAATCGAGGTGTTTTTGTCTAAAATATAAGGTTCCAGGAGTTTATAAAAGGTAGATTGTGGAGACGGAGATTCCTGCATCACGTAGCGTGAACAAGTGGGATTGCTACGTTATATTTGGACGTCTTCATAAACAAATGCATTGTGCTTTAGTTGTATATGGTACTCATTTTTTAAATCGTGTATAAGACGGCAGTATGTGTGTTCATTGATCAAACGATAGCACGTGTGAGGGCGACAAGGGGCATCTACTGATTGAATTATAAGAACACTTATGTCTCCGGGAAAATAGGTTTGTCTGTCACTGATCCAAAACGTGAAGTTTGAACAATGATGCAAACGTACCTCTTAGCATTAATACGTAAGATTTATTATATCAGTCCATTCGCCATCTTTTTGAATTACATCAAAAATCATTACACTGAGTTGCCAAAAGTCTTGGGATGGCAACATCGAAATTTTTAACTGCCCCTGCCGTTGTATAAAGGCTTCGACGCACGCCATGATTTGTTCATTTGCGAGGAGTAATCTCGTGAGTCAGGCTGAACAACCGCCTGCAGGTTCATAACAAGCCGACGTGAATTATCCGATTTTGAACAAGGAATGGTAGTGAGAGCCAGACGTACAGGACATGCAATTTCCGTTGTGCGAACGGAAATTGCATGCCCTGTCCATCTGGATATGCAATGCCATCCATGAGGTATTCTCCATAACTCATGCGTTCGATGAGCTATAGAGAATATCTCATGGGAGGCCATACCACCCACTGTGGACAGCGCAGTTGCCGACCACTGGTGCTGAATTACCGTAAGCAGCAGCCTCTGACCATAATTGTCCATGCTGGAAGACAAGCTACACTGGCTCACATAACATCCACATTCAATGCAGGAGGTACCAGAGACATATACATCAGGTCAGCGCACCATAATGTAGCGTCCATGGGGTATGGAAGCCGAAGACTCATCGGGGTGCCTTTGTTAACACAACGACATCGGACACATCGCTTCGACTGTGCTAGTGAATAGGATAATTAGACCCTCTAAGACTGTCAACGTGTGGTGTGGTCCGATGGGTCATGCTACTAGTTGTTACAAGCTGACGTTAGGGTTCGGGTTTGGTGCAAACCCCATGATGCCATGGACCCAAGCTGTCAATAAAGCATTCTGCAAGCTGCTGGTGGTTCCATACATGTGTTTGGTGTCGTCACATGACACGGTTTGTTTCCTCTGGTCTTCGTAAACATGTTATTAACTGGTACTCGATTTGTGGCTCTGCTGGGTGACCATGTGCAGGATTTCATAGAACCCAAGAACGATGCAACATGTCATCGTGCTCAAGTTGTCCAAAATTGGTTCGAGGAGCATTCTGGCCACCACGTTCACCCGACGTAAACCCAATAGAGCACTTACGGACGTCGTGGAAAGGTCCATTCACAACCACGATCATGCATGTACAAACACCAGGAAACTGTGGGCGGTGGTTCAGATGAAATGGCTCAACATATCTCCAAAAATCCTCCGGCCACTTTTGGAATCTATGCAGCTTCGAGCTGCTTCATTTAGCCGGATTAGATGAGGCCCTACACCATACTAGGTACGTATCCCATGACTTTTGGCTCTATAGTATGGATAGCTAGTAGACTAATATTTAAAGGATAATGAGCTTTCCTCCTAAAGCCAATGGATTTTCCCATTTTCTAAGTTAGGTCCTAATTGCATTTGCTTATTTAGAGGGTCAATTTACCCATTTCGTAGAGGGTCCTAATTGCATTTCATGCAAGATAAATGTAAGATAAATTTTTTAAATTTAAATGAAATCGACTGAATCGATGTTTTTTTAAATTGCTAACAGTAAGTACAATGCTGGAAGACACTACATCCTTTATTGTTGGGGCTTATTCCTCAGCAGTAGTCGCAATGTTGATATCATTTTTTACATTTCCTGAATTGTTTTGTTTAAATTCATTCCGAAGTTTACCCATTCTTCGTTATTATATTTTCTTTCAACATTTTCCAGGTTACCAGGAAAAAAAGTTCTTTATGGAGATGAATTGTTTCGGTAAATTTTGTTTTTTATACATGCATTATATTCTGCTATTATCAGTTGTTGAGTCCATGTTATTTTCCGTATTTCCAAAACATCTCTATAAACGCATTAGACTAACCATTTAGCATCTAGAAGAAATCAACTCGGGAATTGCCGAATGTTTTGAAATCTGCTTAAAGGACAATATTTACTATCTAAGAAGTGGAAGAAGTAAGGCTAGAATGAGTGTATTTGCGAATTAGAAATCGTCGCCCTTTCCTTAGCTTTGTTATACAAAGTAGTCATTTAGGGTAATCACTGCACTATTCATTCCTAACAGATTACCGGTGACAATTGCTATACGTATTGAATATAACCTGAGAAAGGAGAGGTAGAGATGTTGGAGTCACTTTTTTATATCCAGTGGCATGCTGTCCGTGTCAGGGATACTAGAATTTCCACATCAGGCGTTAGATCATTGGGAAAAGGAACAAAGATAAAGATATACGTAGCATAGAGCGATTGAGACTAGTGACAACGCTCATGATCCGTACTGCTGAAAACAAAATGAGAAACGAATTCTTTTGCTACAGTTTTCATAAAATCCCGCCGTTTTGATAACGTTTCTTTTTGAGGAGATCAGAAACTTTGGGAAGACTTTGGTTCAGGTACATCGACCGCATAATGGCTGTTTTATTGCAACTTAGATTTCGAATTACATTTGTTCTCCAAGGTAACTGTGGAATTCAGTAAATCTAAATTAGTAAAATTTAATAGAATAGTATAATATGGAATTCCTGACACTAAATATCAGCCTATATATAAAAGTTCATCTTAATAGTAGATGTGTATATCTGATAGCAAGTACGAAAAGCTTAATTCCAAGTTGTTAAATACGATGTAAAAATATTTCGGCTTATCTGAAGCACAATCCGAATTTCACAGAATTTTTATTTTAAATGCACAGGTATTCTGAATTACCATTGTTAATGAAAATACAATCAACAGCTGTGCAACTTTTGGTTTCCTTTGCGACGCTTCTGCTAGTTTATACGTTAGATCAACTTTTTTGAAAAAAGTTTACATTTATTCATATAAAAGACATGTTACACAAAACTTCCTGTAGAACCACGTGCTGTAAATCTAAACACATGAGCGAAGAAGCAGCAAATTTGACTAGTGCCAGATAAATTCGAAAGTGGCGTTATTGTATTATGTATTCGTACCCAATAAATAGCAAACGGCATGTTGGTCTGATTTAAGTGCGAATTACAACCTGTGAACGCTGAAGCATCTACTCCGTACACAACGGACTTTTTCTGCAAGTAACGCCAGCCATGCCTTTTGCAGCATTGCCCACAAATCCGCCGGAGGCGGTCAGGATGGAAGAATTAGTTGAACTGCTCTACAGCATCCCAGAGAACTTCCACAGAGTTTAATTCTGGGGACCTCATTGGTCACTGGATCCTTCCAAATAAAGATGAGTGTTTCGTGAGTCATTCCTGGAGGGTAGCAGCCCGGTAGGGAAGCGCATTGTATAGCCGGAAGAGACCATAGGTCGCTCGATGCGCGAAGGCCATGAAAATGTGTAAGTGATCACGCAGCATATGCTGGTAGGACTCAGCAGTGAAGAACCTCTCCACACACCATGTGAGACCTAATGTGTCCAATGCGTAAGCTCCGTAAATCATCACAGAGCCACCACCTCTTTGAATGCAGCCGACCTGGTACGCCGGGCCAAAGTCTCACGTTTTCGATGTCAAACCAGCAATCTCTCGTCAGCTCGTTACAGCTGAGAACGTGATTCATCATAGCACACGATACTGCCCAATTCTACAGAGATATAATTATCATGCTTCCGCAGCAGCGAAGTGTAATTTCCGATGATGAGCAGTCAACCGTGGCTCACAAGTAGGGCGTTGGCTTTCGTATCACAGGTCATGCAGCGTGTTCCGTATTGTTTTCTTTTTGACGATTCTTGGGACTCCTATATTTAACCCGGATATGATTTGCACTCCCGTTTCCAAACGGTCTGATGACTGTACGAGCCTGGGTAGTCTAGGTCGAAATCGGTCATCAGTGGCGCTTGGTCAAAAACCGCTTGCTATCAGGACGTTGCAACATCCGTCGATGATATAATGGCTTAATTGACCTATTCCTTTGTTTGTAATAAAGTAAAACGTAAAGAAACTGTAATGAATATATAATAAGTTTTTCAAGTTTTTCAGAAACAATGAAGAAAGTGCTTTCCAAGGAGAAATTATTTGTTAGTAGCATTATCAACAATGTGAAATTTACCATTATTTGTTTTCAACATATTTCAAATCGGCGTAAAGAATATGTTATCTTGGCGTCCTTTGTAAATTCCAATTATCTCACTACCTGAACGCTTGTGGCGAATTACTGTCAGTTGAATTCCAAATAGGCAGATAATTAAGACACAGAACAAAATTAATTTTGAAAGCTAAAAAATACACTCTTGGCTTTGTATGGCATATAAAGCTTGGAATCGCATATCAGGATGTAAGTCAATTTAATTTGTTATCTCAGAGAAAGAAATTATTTGTTGTCTCTCGCACTGCATTAAAACCAAAATACGTTATTACGAAAATCCCATTACTTAGAACACAAATCGTATCAACTTCTTTCCTTTTTTTTTAATAATAATTTTAAGGGAAACTCTATATATTGTTTTTAGCCTTGCACGTTATTTCCAAGAAAACCAAGAGGACGAACACTGGAATAAGCAGGAATCTTATAAGTGAGAAAATATATTTCGTTTAACACATTTTGTGTTTAATAAATACTTTCCGTAGTTAGATATAACTAATCATTTACTTATCTACTAGCCGATCTTCGCACTTCAACGAAGGGCTTTTTCAAGGCTTCATACAACTGTTGTATGAAGCCTTGAAAAAACCTTCCGTTGAGGTAAGAGAACTCGGCTAGTAGATAAATAAATGATTATTTACACCTAACTACGGAAGTTATTTACTGATAGATATGGGTGTATAATATTTTATTACATATTTTCTTATTAAAAAACAATCACGGTTTATCTTGTTTTTCTCTTTAAACGTATGCAAACCACTTTGTTAATTTGAAATTTGCATGCATATAATCTCAAATGCTTTTGTTCCATTTGCTTCTGGATTTCATAAGTTTTAAAGGAAACATGGTTAGACTTCCTGTATATTTATAGCTGACCATCAGGGTGTTATAAAAAAAATGTTTAGGATCCATTAATATTTTTTCTAAGCTGATGCAGTTTAGCACCATATATTAGAATTCATTATATTTATCTGTATTTATGTTTTACTTACTGTAAATATACAAAAAGAATGTTCAAACTAAATATGCCTAAAATTGTTTTAATCATTACAAAAGTAATTTATTTTTCAAGTTTTTATGTAGTTCTTGTAGTATGTTCTTGGAATGTTAAAGAAATATTTGAAAGATATTCCACATCTGCGAATCGGTCCTAGGTTTTCTTACAGTAAGAGAAGCATGGATTTCTATTCTCGGTAAAAGCTGTATTTCCCACGATTAAAACAACCACAATAGATTTGAACTGTTAAATTTTAACACTATGTATATGTAATAGAGTATATTTTTCAGTTAATATACTGAACATAAGCTTTTGAATGATGCATTCTTTCAGCTTGAATGTTATATTTGAATATCTTTGTGGAAATAAAAATTAATGGGCTACACTTTAGAGTTCGGCTCCCATCGTCTGCTTCGCTATCGTTCGAATGGAATGCCGGGAGAAACGTTTCGCGATAGGTGGCGCTGCAGCTGCTTCGGCGTTTTTTTTTTTTTTTTTTTTGATTGGAGGTTTAACGACCACCGTGAGCAACTCAATGGGCTATAAGCAGTCGCCCGTCCCTAATTTAGGGTCACTGTGTTCCCGGGAAGGGAGAGAGCCAGTGCAGTAAGACAAACACAACATCCATGCTTCACCGGGATTCGAACCCGGACCCCGTTCGACGAATGATCAGAGGCCGTCGCTTAGACCACTGCCCCACCTGGGCGGCTTCGGCTATTTCTCCCGCGCCCTGTGTGTTACGTAATCGCTGTTTGCTAAGTGCGTCTTCCGTCTTCTGTTCGCCCTGTTCTAAGCTGTTCTTTTCAGCGTGCGTTGTAGCTCTGTCAGTAGCCATGTGGAACTAGAGGCGTTTCTTCAAGGAAGTTGGGAAGGATGAAGAAACATGTATTGCATGGTGTGAGCGGAAAGGATTGCTTCCAACCGAAAGAAGATGTTCCGCAGGTCATCCAATGAGTTTGCGAGTGGATATGTCTCATCGTTTAGGACAATTCAGGTTTGAGAAGAAACACGTTACAGGGAAAAGTGAGCAGTGTTCCCGTTTACTTGGGACGTGGTTTGAAACTGCTTGTATTCCTCTTGATAAGGTGATGACTCTTTTGTATTGTTTCGCCAAAGGATTGTCCTACGATGATGCAATTGAGGAATCTTTCCAGGTTGTTGTTTTCACATCCTCTGCGACAGTTAGTGACTATTATCAGTCTTGCAGAGAACTAGTCGCAGAGATTATGGTAGCCTACGAAAAAGACGAAGGATAGCTTGGAGGCCCTGGTGTAATTGTAGAAGTGGATGAGCGGAAGATTGAGAAACGGAAGTATAATCGTGGCCGTCTCGTTGAGGGTACCTGGATCCTTGGCATCTTTGAACGAGATTCGAAACGATTCAGGGTTGAGATCTCCCTGCAGAATAACCGCTCTGCTCACACATTGCTGCCGTTCATCCAGAAACATGTTCAACCCGAAACTACTGTCATGACGGATCTGTGGGCTGCGTACCGCAATCTCTCATCCTGTGGTTTCCGACATCTGTCAGTAAACCACTCACTCAATTTCGTCTATCCGACTACTGGGGGGCATACGAAAGGTGTTGAGAGCAATTGGCGGCCCCTCAAACGCACACTATCTAATGGCATTCACAAATACCACTTGGCCGACCACATTCTGGAATATTTATTCCGACGAAATTGTAGTCTTTCCTCTGAACAATGTTTTGAGGTAATGATGTTGACAATGTTTTGAGGTAATGAAATGTGTCATGCGTCAAACAGTTCTTTCCTAGTACGTAATATTTTCCACTTAAATATTCGTACTAGATAGACAGGTTCCTAATGAGGGGGAAACACTTCTTTTCCGTCGTTATAAATAGTTAACAACACCTGAACTACTTACATTCCAGCCATATTACAAAATAAACTCCTTCCTTTCAAAAATATTCCCCCCTCCCCCGCTGCATATTTCGCCTCCTTACCACTTCTACCGCACAACACACACACCGATTACGAAATGCACGCGGGGAAGGAGCAAAAAATGCAGACGCAGTTGCAGCGCCACCTATCGCGAAATTTTTCTCCCGGCATTCCAGCAGCGCGTTAGAGCTTAAGCAGACGACGATACGGGGCCGAAGATTGAAGTGCATCCAATAAATGAGTACAATTACAAAGACTATGTCTCTTACAGGGATGTGCCGCGATCGTTTTGTTTCGGCGAATCTCTTTGAAGAACCACAGTAATGTTTCATTTTATTCAAACATGATACATATTTTAATTCAATACACTATACTACTCCAACACCTCCTGTGAGAGTCGTCACTGTTGCGATATAGTCATATGTGGCAGAAAAGATTTGTGATCCTACAGCTGAAGCAGTGACATGACACGGAACAGCGGTTTGCAAAAGCTGCGCAAATATATTGCTTGCAATTGCTTCTGCTCCACACACAAATGCTATCTCTCGCGCATGCCTATTCCATAGCAACGTGCCTTAAAAAGGAAGAGATACAATGCAGTATAGATTATACAAAAATTCTATAGCTAAAATTACATTCAGTTGGGATTTGTAGTAACAGCATTTGTAAGGCTCCACCAATCAGATTTTACAAAGAAGCTCACACAAATCAGAATACAGTCATAGGCATTTTCTAAATGCAGACCTGCTATCGTTCAGCGCATTTACGTTTTGTCAGTTAAGTGTTTGTGTGAATGGTGCCCATTTATTCTTACTTTATTTTTTATAGTTCACGCATTTTCGCGGTTAGTAATAGAGAAACTAACCAAAATTCTATTTTTGAACGTTTAAATTTAGTTGGCTGGAAATTTTACCATCAGTTGATAAAATGTAACTTACTCTCATCAGAAACATGCATTTTCATTAACAATAAAGATGTACGTATTAAATATCCTGTATGGCCTTTCGTACCTAGTTTGGATATACTTCTATATCTGATTGCACGCAGTCTGTTACAGGCAATTTCAGTATAATTTGATTGAATCGAATGATCAGTGTTCATTATCTGATTGCTGCACATATTCAAGAAATCTGTTATTTTCTTAAAGAAAACTTCTCAAAACGGAGATCGAATTTGAAAACAGAACACACGCTTACCCAGACTAAGGGTAAGGATTATTTTAAACCCTTTACCGTTGGAAATGAATGTACTGGGGGAAGCAAAATTGGTTGATTCCTGCTCGAAAGAATATGTGGGCTGGACAAAGAAAGTGCCGAATGTGAATGGAATGAGTGAACCTGATCATCAATAAAGCTTTCTTTAAACTTAGGTTTTTAATCAAAGTGGCAATTTGGGACGATGATCAATATTAACCATTTTGTCCGATTAGCTGCACATAAAGCTAAAATAATAGCGGCAAACCTAAGAATAAGGGAGATGATGGAGTATCTTTTAGTACACAGTATCATGGTGTACTTGTCAGAGGAATCAGACATATCATACAATTACTTCTATTGTGATTGCTAATACCCAAACAGATATGTATTACTGATCCCTATTAGCCAATATATAATGTGTCGTTTTTCCTAAAGCATTGCGGCAATTGCGAGTAAAACACCTGCATACTCAGATGTCTTAAGAAACACTCAACACAGACTTTGATGTAGTGCCATATCATATGTGTTTACGGAGCTCACATGTTCCTGCTGAGTTGCCAAAACACCTGCTTTGGTTTTTGTTTTGTGTCTTAGAGCCTGATAATCGGCTAGACTTTTCTTCAAAATGCACTTAACCCTTTAACGACCATGAGCCAAAAATATTTTATCACTCTAAATACCATAACACCCAAAACTGCCTGTTGGTTAACTTGTTTGTTTAATAACAACAATATTGACTGAGGGTGACATCTGCTGGTCTCTCTATGTCGGAAGAATTTGAAGAATATGCAAGGTAGCAAATCTAACTCACTCCTGAAAGGCGTTTTGGGTGGCTGTGGCCGTTTGTAGGTACGGGCGTTCTGGGCGTTATGGTCGTTAGAGAGTTAAGACGTAGCGAATTCCGTTGATGATCACTTAATTTCATGTTGGACATGTATGACGTGATTCAAAATAAAAACGTAATTTCAGCTAAGAGGTATCTAAAGGCTAATAATCGTGTAAAGTGTTCTCCACAATATATTCGAAATACACAGTTGTATCGAAATAATATGACCACCTACCTAATAACGGGAATAACCAACCTTGGTCAGGACGGCAACGGCGAGACAGCGTGACTTCGATGAAATGAGGCCCTGGAAGGTGGCCCAACACACATGTTCCCATTCGAACAGCAGCAGAGCACGAAGGTCGCGAAGATGACGTGGTTGTTGATCAGCACGTTGAACCTGTCTTCTAAGTAGTCACACAAGTGTTCTATGGGATTGAGGTCAAGATATTTCGCCTGCCGAGAGAGAACGAAGACATCGCTCTCGCGTCCCTCAAACCAGTGACGAACCCACTTAACGACGGAGCAATGTTATGTTGGTAGACACCAATTCCGTTGTGGTGAACTTCCAACATTAAGAAATACACGTGGTCGTCCAAGGTGGACAGGTAGTCATTGACGTTCAGAGACCCATCTAGTGATACCAGCGGTCCCATGTCATACCACGAAAATATTCACCTGACATACCCACAGCAACCGCCGGCCCTTACTTGACCGACTAACACATGTGTGTGTTGGTTCTCGTGTGCTTGACGCCGTATCTCCAACTGCCCGTCACTTCTGTAAAGTAGAAACCTCTACTCGTAGGAGAAGGCTACCTTTTCCCACTATTCCACTGTTAAGTACGTTAGTCCTACTCGAACTGCAGGCGTCGTTCACGATGGACCCGAGTTAACATGGTGCCTTGAGACAGCGTCCACACAGGAGACTGATGAGTAACGGAGTTTTCTATACTGTTATCGGGGACACATGGCTGGTTGTCCCAGGTTTCTATTGCGCGGTGGATTGCTGCACCGTCGGGCGTTGATTGCACTTCACCAGACGACGGAGGCGACGTTCTCCTCTAAGTTCGATGGCCTTTGGGGATCCACAGTTATGACGTTGGAAGGTACTCGGTGTTCCAGCCGTCCATTATTGGTACATCCTTATTACAATACCTAGAGTACAGCCTACAAAGTGTGCTGCTTCTGAGATGCTTCCACGCTTGGCGCGGTAGTCAATGATCATTCCTTTTTGAACGTCCGTGGAATCACGTACTCTGCCCATTGTGGTCAGGTGACCCACCATGTGTCGTCTGTCCTGGCCTGACGCCTATATCTCCCTGTAATCTACTTTGTCACGAGCACTCTGTGACGCGCCTGGGTGGGTATAATGCGATTCATGGGTGGTCATAATATTCTGGTACAACTCTGTATAGTTTTTTAAATTATTGCAATGATACTACTGACTTTAAGGCAGAGGTTCATTTATTTTGTGGCCCTGCAGCTAAACGTTTTCCGGTGTAACGGAAAAGAATCTGCTTTACTCTGTAAGAGTTTTTTTTTTCGAAGTTTCGTATACAGGGCTGCACACGAAAAACAGCTCACAAACGTAAATGCAGTTGCACACTTTTATTTAGTCATAATGTACCGTAGAGTTCACTTACATTTAGTATTGTAAATGAACTGTACTTTTGTTTAAAACAAGGCTTTAATGTTGAAAACTGGTACTTTTATCAAATTCTGTGTTGGATGTCGTCACCACTTACCTCGATGCACTTTTCCGTCCCCAGAGAATCTCCATGAAAACGCCCATTAATTCTTTACTACTACTCCCTTAAAGGCGTAGATTCCAAATGCTGGATAATTCTTACATAATATATATTGGTTTTCAGCACCTTCGAACGTTAGAGGTTTATTGTGATAGTCTTCGTCTTTAGAGAGCCAAACAGGTAATAGGCGCACATTGATAAGTTGGGAGAGGAAGTGTCCGTAAATCCTAATTGATTATCATATTTTTAGTAAAATCACCTTAGTTTTGGGCGAATAAATGTTCAAAGGTATGGCAAATTTCTCCCTGTTTTTGAGGGAAGACATAGGTTGGTTCTTCTCGAGTCAACTGTTTTGCAAGTCTTCGTAGATCAATAGAAAAATGTCTGTGTTCATTTTTCCCTCAAAAAAAAAAGACTTTAATGATGCGTTCACCTGACACTCCAAATCTAACACCGATTTTTAAACTAGATGCTTCTTTCTGTTCGAATATGGGTTTTCTGTTCGAATATGGGTTTTCTGTTCGAATATGTGTGGGTTTCCTGTTCGAATATATGTGGCTCAGTGTCGCTGTTTGTGCGAGTGGAAATGCCTCAAAAGGTAAGACCAAATATTTTCTGTTAAAGTTAACAGAAATCGGTCGAGCACTCTTTCAGAAACCATTTTAAGTACCACTGACAGAAATGGACACGCCTTCCTTTATCAAGTGCACTTCATTCCTGCACAATACTCACAAAGGCATAAATTTTGCATTATGAAAAGAGACTGAATTTACCTACGACTAATTCGTGTCCTCTGGGATAAACGGCTATATTTTTCTTCACAATTTTTTTTTATATTTGTAGAATTATCATAGAAGACCAGGCTGAGCTGCTATGCCTGTTGCAAATCAAAGAAGGAAGGAACAGCGAAATAAATCAGGCAACGATGGTTCACGTATTAGTAACTAGCAGTTTTTGAACCCTAGGAATTATACCCACGTTACTAATTAACTGGTGGATTTTTAATTCATTGTCAGGTAGATACACGGCATCATTGTGCCGTACGAACATAATGATGGCGTGTAAATAAGATGACGGTACTGAAATACTTGAACCTGAAAGTGTTTATGAACTGTATAATCTTTCACCAATTATTTTGTATTAAGTAATGCATTAATATTTGAAATCAAGTCTTTCGTCAATATAAACTAATTGCGTTCACATCGTGCTCTGAGAGAAACCGCATTCAGAAAGACAAGCAAACAATCTGCAGTAATTTATTTTTAAAATAAGTTACATATTGGTTTTCAAAAGATCTAAATTGCCTGCTTTGAAAATTCGTAGCTTCATTCTTGAAGATGCACCACGCATCGCAAGTTTTAAAGAAGTGTTCACCGGATATTTGTTTCCCTGTCCAGGAATTACAGTTGGTAAGTCGAACGTTTGGCAATATTTTGATCACTTCATGTTTTCATATATACCTTTATGACGAAAGCTGGCTAGCATTCAAAGCATAGGCGTGTTGCACTTTCTTTAGCCATCCGTTTGTTTGTACTTTGATTCCAGTACGGTACCAGTTCTCGTCCTTCGAGGCCAAGAACGCCTTCACTCCAGTTGCCACTTCCTCCTGATTGTTGAAGCCCCGCCGTTATAGATGTGGGCCATGGTCCGGAACAAGTAACAATCCGAAGTGTCAAGGTCCGGACTATATGCTAGGTCTGGCATCAGTTCGATGCCCGTAAGTTCCTGGAGTTCTGCCCGGGTCGTTAACGCGGTATGAGGCTGAGCGTTTTCTAGCTGCAGGAGAGCGCGCTTTCTGTTAACCGGATCTGGTATTTCTCCTCCAAAACGGCATACATCCGCTCCAGCTGTTCCGATTTGATATTGACATTCATGGTCCTACCGTCTTGAACGAATTCGGAATGGATTATCCCTTTGATATTCAAACATACATAGAGCATCACTTAATGCTCGAAATGCCCACGTTTGGCAACAGGTTGAGGAAGTTGGCCCAAGCTCAACCACTACCGTTGCGTGTTGGGTGTCGGAAATAGGCCCAATTTTCATCGCACGTAACAATTCTCGAGATGAAACTTACACCATGCGGATTTTCTAAGAGTTTCGAACACACTTCCACCCGTCGGTTTGTTTCAGATGGGGTTATTTCGTGAGGGACAATGCAGCATTTCCTGAAGACCTTGCCGAGGTCATGAAGATGAAGAACCATGGTCGTCTGTGACATCCTCAGCTCGCCTGATAATTTTGAAGTGCTGGTGTTCGGATTTGCCTCTACGGCTAGGAGCAAGGCCTCCGGATCCACGGTTTGTGGCTTACCTGACCTTGATTGATCTTCGACTTTTCTGTCACCTGAGCAAAACTTCTTAAATGCCCTTAAGTTCCTGGAGTGGAACTGAGATGCTGTGGTCCAAGGAACCTCCCCTTTCGCATGATAAATATTTCGTGTTGCTTGAGTAGCGTTATGATTAAGTTTCTACTCGCACAGCAAAAGTTCCCTAATTAGCCGTTTCTGGCTATTCGTCTTTTAGGCGTTCCAACCAAAGACAGGCTAAAGACATGCAATGCGGTACACAGCAACGACTGCCATTTCATTTCCTTTTGGACTTACTACAGTGCGCGACTTGATCTAGTATAAACACGTTTCATACCCGCCGCAGAATATGCGTTTTTGCAAATATTGCAATTCTTTCGACTAATTTGCATTTTGTGAAAGAACTGCATGCCGCAGTGTTCTGAAAAAGTAAAACGTAGTTATCTTGCTATTACGAAATCAAATACGAATATTTTTCCGATGCACTAATAGAGTTCTACACGTTGAACGACATGAACATGATAAATGTAAAAACCGGATTTCCTGATTTACAATGCAGTTTTACCAGGATTTATACGTGATCGTTAAAACCTGTTCAGCACTTTGCGCAACATACCTGTGCTCTATTTAGGATCATCCCCAATTTTTCATACAAATGTTTGCTCTTTAACTGCAAATAAAATTATTCGCGATACAGATGCTTGCAAAACCTGACTTTTATTATTTAAAATATAATATCTTAAGAAATGTAAAAATGTTGCGCAAAATACCCTTCCTGGCACAGGTAAACCTCTGCAGTTGTTAGCAACTGTGGATGTTGTTCTCTTTAATCTTTAAAGACGGGATTGGAAGTCCACAGGGCTTGTTCTCAAGAGTGAGTCAATTTTATGGTAAGGATGGAATGAACAAAAAACCCCTAAGTCCTTGCATTGCGCAGGTACATTGAGCGTCCCGGTTACCCGCTATTCCAGATGATCATAGGAAAGACGCCAGACTACCACTAGGACCTCAGATCACAAAGCTCTTCGAAAGACTCAAGCATCATAAGCCCGGAAACCCACTAGAGACACATCGTATCCTGGAAGTCTGCCCTGACGAACCATTTAGAGAAAGCACTATCGAAATTCCTGTGTAGTAGTCTTCCTTAATCGCACTTTGTAATAAATTCCATTCCAGATTTTATAACAAAAGCCAAGCAACTCACTGTTCTACCAGGCGACATTACCGGCAGCTTCGACGTGGTTTCCTTTTCCCTTCAATCCCCATTCCGGAAACCATCAGAACTTTAAAGGAGGCTATTTCAAATTCAGCATTTTATACGCAGGAGTCATGCCTCAGCATCTCCAGATTAATAGACTTGGTCACTAATACTAGCTTCTACAGTTTCAAAGGAAAAGTATATAAACAGAACAATGGCTCTGCGATGGGATCCTTACTTATACCCGTTCTTGCAGAAGCAATACTTCGCCCAGTTGAACGGAATATATTCTCCATCATTACCCCACGGCCTACCACTTGGCTGCGTTATGCAGACGACGTATTTTTTGTATGGCCTCACGGAAAAGTGACACTTCAGATGTTCCTTGATAGAATCAATAATAAGCATTCTACGATCAGTTTCACGATGGAGCTTGAACACAACAACGCTTTACCTTATCTGGATGTTTTAGTGACAAAATCGCCTGAAAACCGGCTCGGTACACAGTCTACTACAAACCCACGTCTGTTTCCAACCTGATGCTCCGCAGCTCTTTTTATCCGCAGAATACAAAACATCAATCTTTCTTTCTCGAATTCGAAGAGCCATCGCCGTTTCCTCCGATACACATTCTAGACAACAGGAAATAGAAAGCGTGATCAAGTTAGCCACTGATGCAGGATATTCGTTGAATCAGATACGTAACTTTATCCAAAAGGCCAGGGTCAAACATTCTAATCTTCCTGTGCCGCAGATATGTTATTTAGGCTCAATTCCCTACATACCATATGTGTCTTACGAACTCAAAAATGCACTGAAGAAGAGGAACTACGGCGTCGGCATAAGGTCTCCTGCATCTTTATATACTATGCTAAAGGGAAGTAGTAAAAAACCGCCTCTCTCCTGCGAAGCAGGTGTTTATGCGATTCCTCTACATTATCCGAACGGCTCAAAACGATACTATATTGGAATGACCAAGCGTTAGTTTGGAATCAGAGTCAACGAACATAAAAGAGAAACAAAATGCGGTAAAGTACCCACGGCACTATCCAGAGAAGTTAAATTCAAGTCCGCTACTCCTATGTGGGGCGATATAAAGAAATTAGCTACCCACTCTACCCCTAAAGGAACAGCCATTCGGGGAACCTTGGAGATCATTACCAACAGCGATACTTGCAATTGATTGCGTCTCACTCGAGTTGGCACGAATTTGGAACCAATTCTTCAAGTAACGCCTTTTCTCTACTAGTATCCAGGTTGCAACAAACGTGATGCGTCATATCTTTAAATGCATATAACACCGTATCCATGGTTGTCAAGTCAATTTTCCGCGTTCAAATTGTTATTGCGTTCCATTTTTTTAGTTGCAGTTTCTATCTAACCCTTAAAATACCATCTGGTTGATGTGCGAAAGCTTGGAAATGCTAATGTGTATACCTCCTATGCCAATAAATCGGATCACTAGTACAGTGTTACTATTTATTTTTTAATTGGTGTATTCTTCCTCGTTATCAATTTGATTGCTGCACTTGATATGAGGACTTTGTTGTATTATTTTCCCCATTTTCCTTCTTCCTTTTCTAACTTTAAGAATAATCAAATCTAAAACATGATGTTCAAAAGAATACATTAAATGTTGATAGAAGTGGTAAAATGTTAATTGCATAAAACCAATTAGTATATTTCTAGGAAACAAAGAATAAATTTTAATTATAGTATTCCGTGTCTTCAAAATTTGGATATCAATAACGTTTCTTTTTACTTGAGAGCAATTTGTGTTGCCCAAATTAGGATTATTTGAATACTTGATATCGAAGTGTTTTAAGCTTCTCCAGGATGTTCATTGGTTTTTAGCAGAACAATGCGATAATGGGGAAAGGCAAATATAAGGTTTTATCTGGAATTTAAAAGTACGTTTAATCAAATGGTGGAAACTTACTAGTCCACTGAAGCTAAAAGTGAACAAAATGCATTTTTAAACATTTTAAAATTTGATATGGATACATTTTATTGATTTATATTAACGTATAAACTAGAATACCCTATCTTTAAAATGATGTAAAATGCATGCCACTACAATAAAAACAAATGTTGAATAACATAAAGTTTATAAAATGAAGAAATTATAATTCATAATTTTGTACGATACATTCCACAATAAACTTGTTTTATGTCTTATTCGGATAAAAATTATTTCACTGAACACCTCTTTTGTAATTTCATCGATTGAATGTTCAAGCGGTAATTTATTTGTAAAAAGAGTATATAAGAGTTACTTTTTAAGGAAAACATTGTTCGAAAAGCCGCGGATAGCTTAGTGGTTAGTGTTTCAGACTATCGATGCTGGGTCCCCAGGTTCTAGCCTGGGCTGATCTTTCAGAGATGGTGTGATTTACTAACAATCGCTGAATATCCGCCGTGCATCGGACGAGCACGTAAAGTGACGTCCCCCAGGCTGGACCCACTGGTTAAATGGGTATCCTTTCCTATGTCCTCCCTGAAATTTTCTCAACCATCTATGTGCAATATCGTACTTGTACGGTGGCGCCATCTACTGTACTCTAATCTCACTACAAACTGTTCTGTCAAAAGTCGCTAGACTTGTTCTCATTCCTTCCGTTTCTGTGTCCTGCCCAAAAGGCGATCTCGCTGTAGGTGGCTGGGACCTAAACTCTACTCCCTGTGGACGGAAGTCCTACATGAAAATGACAATAAATCTGTGGGAAAACATTGTTTCAAACATTCACGATACCGGTTGTTTGAAAACCGGCTTGCTTTGATTATATCGGCTGGGAGCAAATGAGCAAATGAGAAGTCTATATAAAACCGGTATTCATTGACAAAGCTTCTTCACTTCCTAGCTGTTATCAAACTTCGACACTAGATTAGTCAATAGAACGAGAAGGAACTATCCACGTAGTTGCGCCAAAGATCGTGCTTGTAAATCCAGAAATTATCGTTAAAGAGCTGCGCAATTAATTCCGTATGGCATAGATTGTCTGTTGTACAATGATTGCTCTGCTCTTGAATGGTTCAACGCTGAACGCTAGGCAAGCACAATAAATAAATCTCTAATGAATTGCCTTCGATTATATCGGCTGGATTGATTATATCGGCTTGCTCTGATTATATCGGCTGGGAGCAAATGAAAAGTCTATATAAAACCGGTATTCATTGAAAAAAGCTTCTTCACTTCCTAGCTGTCAGCAAACTTCGACACTGGAGCAGTCAATGGAGGGAGAAGGAACTATCCACGTAGTTGCGCCAAAGATCGTGCTTGTAAATCAAGAAATTACCGTTAAAGAGCTGCGCAATTAATTCCCTATGGCATCGATCATTTGTTTTACTATGATTGCTCTGCTCTTGAATGGTTCAACGTTGAAAGCTAGGGAAGCACAATAAATAAATCTCTAACGAATTGCCTTCGATGAAATCAATACCAATAATTAGCCGAAGCTCCATGTCCTGGTGTTGAAATTCTGCCTAGAAATGCTTGATGGATGCAAATCATAGAATGAACTAATTAATTTGAGACTCTTATTTCCACTACATTAGCTCACTGAGGTAAAAAAAACTACCGACGCTCACCCGAGTGGGAAACTTTCCATAGCTTCCTTCAGTTGCGTCATAATTGCTAGATTAAAAATTCATGAAAATTTTGAAATCAGTATTAAATTTTAAATATTATCTTCAGCTTAGTTAAGCAAATATAGTGGTAACAAAATGTTAGTTAGATGTATTGTATGATATGAAGGATGTATGGCCCGGTGGCGCAGTGGTCTAAGCGATGGCCTCTGATCATTCGTCCGAACGGGGTCCGGGTTCGAATCCTGGTGAGGCATGGATGTTGTGTTTGTCTTACGGCACTGGCTCTCCCTTCCCTGGAACCAGTGACCCTAAATTAGGGACGGGCGACTGCTTGTAGCCCATTGAGTTGCTCACGGTGGTCGTTAAGCCTCCAATCAAAAAAAAAAAAAGAAAGAAGGATGTATGTATCTGAGTCAAGCAACACGCGCATCGAACAACATCAGCGAGGCTACGTAATACAAACGATAAAGTGTGCGTTTATAGAAACAATCTACTACACAATTTCTGCATATAGAAGGCTGCACTGCAGTATAGACAAAGTGATGAATTCTGAGAATGTCCGTTCCTCTGGATTTCAGTACCCGGTAATACAACGTCTTTGTCGAAGAACGTCTTGACACCTACTACTCGTGTTTCAAACGATGTTATTGATGAGTGTTTGGTGTTAGGGTCAGCTGGTCCCATATTGCATGCAACACATTACGGAAGTCAGCCAGTGTATTGGAGTGTGAAGTATTGTTACCCTAACGTTGCTGTACAGCATCACAAATGTTATGAAGATAATTACTGTCAGAAGACCGCGCAGGCAGCTGTAACGATTGAATCTCATCGTTTTGCAGCTGCTGAAGCACGTTACAGGCACGATGATTTGTTGTGTTATCATTGAGAAAACCGAATACATGTCTAGTTCAAGCGTGCACTATCACAAGTGGCATAATGACTTCGTTCCGGTACTGTGGCGCTCACGTCGCCTGAAAACATACGAGGAAGTATGGGTATTAAAAGACACTCCTGCCATGACCAGAACTAATACCGCTGGTAAGTTTGGACAGAATACACAAAGTTTGGTTGCATTTGTTTGCCGGATCTCCTCCACACTTGTCATCGTCGAGTATCAGGACAAAAATATCACTCTGTATTCCATGACATGTACTAAAGCCCCAGGTACGTCTTTCACTTGGTTGAGTTTTTATCAATGCTAAGCATCTCAGCGACCGCCTTGACTTGGGTATGTACGCGTTAAGACGGCTTTATATCGTTTGGGTATATGCTGTGACACAAGACGCACCTGAAAGTAATTCCCAGGATTGCTTGCTGATGATACTATGCCTTCTTCCAGCATTTACTCACAGTTAGCGAACTTTTCTCCTGGCAGTTATCCTCAGACGATCACTCCTAGGAACGTGTGCAATATCTTCGTTCCATGGAAATCATGTGAGTAGTTGACTTAGTACTCTTCGCGAGACTGTTAAAGCAGCAGCCATATATTTCTACCGTACATCAGCCTATTACATACCATCAGCACTGTTTCTGTTTTCGGTGCTTAAACGTCGTTAGAACATAATTTCAAGTACATTTCACCCTGAAGGCAGCACATTAAACAACCTTCTAGTCCAAGCCGTGAAACAACCCCTTTCCACTTTCTTCAGGGTATTTTTATCGTAGTTCTCACGTCATGTGCTGTGTTGTCGTGATCAAAACTTTCACATCACGTTTCAACCGACGCTAACAACCCATCTTGGGTCTCCGCTGAATTTGCATATCCCATCATCTACCCTTCGAAACCGTAACACCCTTAACATTTTGTGACCAGCGTATTTCCCTGATTTTATTAGTGCAGTTTAACTGCATACGTTACTAATTTCTAAATTCTGAAAAATTCACATTTATTACATACTCATTGTCAATCGTTCAATAAAAGCGGGGAAATGAAAAAAACGAAGCGTAAAGAATAGGGAAATCTTGGACAAACTTCACCCATTCGCTTGCTCATCTGAAAGTTTCCATTTACATCTTGTGGCGAAAGACAGATCGCCACAATTTTTACTAAAAGAGGAAAAGGAACTTTAAGAAGATTCGTTTCGACATATGGTCAGTCCTGCTGAAATAAGTGTTCCCGTAAAAGTCCTGTTCTTTTTTTTCTGGACGGCACATAGCGCGGTAGATACCATTTAATTGAGCCTTTGGTTCATCGCTTCAGTCATTTGTTTCTGGAAATTCAAGAAGGACATCCCAAAACAGCTCTTTGGGATAAATCTTTGCATAATTGGTGAGGCCGCTTAGTTGGGCTAACCTTTTCTAGCTCCCATTCTTTACAGCTCATCGGAATCTACTGTAAATTTAACAAGGAGAAGAGATGCATTGCTCATCCAAAATTGAAAAGCTTCAGTAAAAGGAACGAATTTACGACAAAAAACGAGTTCGTTTTAAAAGAATATACAATAAAAGTAATACTAACAGAGAATTTAGCTCATTTCTTCACTCCTCTTGGATCAAATCTATGGATAGCATGAAATCTTTAGGAAATACCACTCACAACCTAGTTTTTAATGGATCAGTTTTGCATAGCTATGGGATATGATTTCGACCAAAACAATGCTAGTAGGTCTGTAAAATAATGCATATCTAAGAATAACAAAAATCATTGTAAAATATATAAGTATCCCACAGCAAACATTTATATGGAATACTCCTGGAACACATAGATATGGTAACAGACAGTTTAATCCTGCTTTCTCGGTGAGGTATTATGCGGAAACACTAAACAAAAATAGGAAAATTTGTATAAGAGATACTCCCTACCATTTATGAGAAGAAATTTCGGAAACGTGGAAAATCATATCAGCATTAGACTTAGTGCTAGTAAACAAGCCACAACTGATAACAGTGTTCATGATTGTACGCCTTTCCATTATCCGAACCACTGTAACGGAGAATTTGAGAAACAAAATGTAATTTTGGTTCGAGGATACTCTTGAATGCACTTCACGTGAAATTATTTAAGCTGCGTCGAATTTCGAAGCAGGAAAATACAATACTCTTGCAGCAAGCAAGAGGACTGTTAGCAGTACCAAAACCGTCTCGAGTACTAGAGGCTAAGCCTACGCCATTTTCCCCTTTCTGACGTCAGAAACCCTGTCATAAAAAGCCATGACTGTAATCGAGAAACAGTCTGCTCGGCATTTGTCTTGTACTGAGAGTGCTGAAGACTGGATATACGGCATAAGGATTAAAATAGAAGTTAGTATTTTCAATAATTTAGATTAAATATTTTTGAATTTATGAACTAGGATATTTCATTGCGAAAACAATTGTTCCCGCGAAACTAAGTAGGTTTAAGTAACGTTACATGTATCATTAGGCTTAGCAAGGTTTCATTAATCATATTGTCTTGTTTTTCGGTTCAGTGCTGTTTCCTTTTTTTTACGAAATACTCGTACATAGATGTACTTTTTTAAGACGTCACGCTGAAGTACAATAACATACGACTCAGTCGCACATTGTGTCACTGAAAGAATATGGAATTACGTACGAATAACGACAGTTTTAGTGTCATGCATGGAATGTTCCTTTTAAACTTATTAGAGAAAGTTTTTAAGTTGTATCTTTTTGTCTCCTCGTTTTATTTGGATAAACTAGAACACAATCTGTTTGAGAAACGCATTGTACCTACAGTAGTACGGAAGAATTTGATCGAAGCAGAAACCGATTGACGTAAAAAGAAAAACTTAAAGCTCTTTTATGTCTGAATTAGTTTGTACATATGAAATGATAACTGAATTCATCGCTCCCGTGGCTCATAAAGTGTTTGCGTTTTGATTTTTTCCAAATGTTTTGCATTTACTGAAATGTATAACGTTTTTCTATCGGAATCGTGATATCGCCTTGCTGTAACCTCGCTGCTAGCTAAGATGTCAGTCACGACAGCATTTGTTATGACCCTGCTCGTGACGTCACAAATCGAGAATTTTATAGTACTCAAGACTGCATTGGTTGTATGCATACACAATTTCGTAAAACTCGGGCTTTCCTAAAGAAGAGTAAAATTACCGTTTTAAGTTATCTAAAGCAGAGTAAAATTTTCCGCCGCGCAAAGCAATCCGTACCAAAATTCCACTGATTATGATCATAAACATTCAGGTGCTTCGCACACGCTTACAGCAGCAGTAATTGCCTTGTTCAACTTTTTTTTTTTTTTTTTTTGATTGGAGGTTTAACGACCACCGTGAGCAACTCAATGGGCTATAAGCAGTCGCCCCGTCCCTAATTTAGGGTCACTGGTTCCAGGGAAGGGAGAGAGATAGTGCCGTAAGACAAACACAACATCCATGCCTGACCAGGATTCGAACCCGGACTCCTTACGGACGAATGATCAGAGGCCAGCGCCTAAGACCACTGCGCCACCGGGGCGGCACCTTGTTCAACCAGAGAGAATAATTACAAATAGTATTTATTCATAATGTTTATTATATATTATTGAAAGTTGTTGTTTCAGATTATATAGTATATTTTTTTCTATGATCAAAACGTCTGAATCTCTTTTTCAGATACCCACAATTTATTTCCATTATTTAGACAAAAAAGGTTACATGTAATTCTACGGTTCAGTTAACGTACTTTGGAAACTGTTTCCGACGCGAGAAAATAATTTTAGCTCCATTAATTAATGCAGAGTATCGTTCACTTGCACCTGCATATAATTTTTCGTAATAATTAATCGTGTTTAGTAAAAGTTGGATTCCTAATGCGATTGTAAGATAAAATATCTGTTTGTATTTATTATTCTACTCGTACTCACTTGAAGAAGGGTGTTACAATGCAGAAACTAAATACTTCATTAGACTATAAAAGTCAAGTGAAACTTCGAGCAAGGTCAGTTTCAATGAAAAGTCAATGACTCTTCGTAAAAGATCCGGTGAAACATTGAGCCTGATGCTAAGAAGATACTGAAGAGTGTGTTTATGTATGATTTATGAATCATAGTTATTTTTTACATGTTTCTTTTAAGTATATTTTCATACTTAACTTGCTTACACTTTTATTCAAGTAGTTTAAGCATATTTACTCGCTAACGTGTTAAAAGTGCTCTTCAAGTCGCATTAAAATCAATTCTGTAACATTTTTAAAATAACATTTAAATAAACATCACAACTGTTTTTTATTAATTTCTGTGCTTTGTATGTTTGAGCATTTTATTTCTCAAAGAAAAGAGGGAAATAAGACATCAATTTGTAAGTGCTACAATAAAGCCAATAGATGTACTCCTAAATCGAGGGAAAGAAAACAACAATAACTATACATTTACACAATCTCAATCATTGCTGCCCCTTATAGAAATGTTGCATAATAAACGTTTAGCGTATCTTTCATTCTAAAAGAATAGAGCGAGCGCTGCAGCACATTGAACCGGATTGTTATATCTATTGCTTTTCCAACATTATTTTAGATATAATAGTTTCCTTATTATTTCTGTTTCCCTCATGGCAGGTGTAATTACTTTAAAACGAAATTTCCCGATTTCTTTCTGTATGCTGTCCTTTTGTGTAGATCTATTACAGAATTTAAGTCTGTGCTTTCTTTAATGTAGTCAATCCATTTCTTTCTTGGCCTTCCTCTGCTGTGCTCTCCTTCAATTCTACCATTTAATAATACGTTCGGTAGTCTTTCTGGGTTCATTCTTGAAATATGTCTAAAGTAGCTGAGTTGGGTTTTTTTTTTGACGCTGTAATTATTGTGTCTTCAAAATGAATGTTCTTCTCTGACTTTTTCACTTAGATATAATAATATATTGGTATAGTTTCCACTGAGAATTATTTTTTTTTAAAGAAAATATTTGTCTGCAACATTTTGTCCGATTAACAACTGCTGCGCTTTATTTGCACTTAAATCATCCGTTATGGGTTGAAGTTTTAATCATGTGCATCTGAATACTGCCTCAGGTAACACAAACTCATATTCTACAAGTCTGAGTTCCCAAATAAATTATTTTAATATTTAGGTCCGGGCGTAATACATTTGTTGAAGCATAAATCAAAACAGAAAGTTGTAGTGATAAACTTTACCGTCGTATTTATGTTCGGAGAATATTTCGCGACGAAGCATAAAGATTCTTTCATATTCGACCACCAGCAGAAGAGGGCTCCTACATTATATTGGAACAAGAACGTAAATAAGGATATCCTAGCCATGAGGTCCGAAATAGAAATGTCCGATCATTCTTCCACACACATCGTGTAGAATAGATGACAATTCCTTCATTCTGCAGTGAGCTTCTTCAATCATGGTCTGTGTTAGAACCGGACCTGCAACTTCGTGCCTTTTGCTTGCCCTTCTAGAAGGGAAAATATGCAATGCCCGACAAAGAAATGCCACACTATGTAGGAATGTTCGAAAGCAGAATAAACTTCACACACAGATAACCAAGTAGGTCCTGAACAAATAATTTAATTGTCATATACATAATAGGCTCCAGTGGCCGAATATGCAAGATGATCAATAAGGAGTGTGGTCCCCAGTTTGGGCTATACAGCGTTGAATTGGACGTGGCATGGAAGCAATGAGGGTCCAAATAGTGTCCCTGGGTATCATGGACCATGTGGTGTTTATCCTAGTCCAGAGTTCATCTTCATTTTGCAGGGGTGCTAGGGTACTCAACCAAAGTCCGAATGGGGCCGACAGATGTTCAATGGGCGTGAGGTTGTTGGACCGTGCTGACTACTAAATCATTCGCACACCGTGTAAAGCATTCAGGCTGATCCGAGCGGTATGCGACCGGGCGTTATCTTTTTAAAAACTGCGTTTGTGATACCCTATCAATACGGTAATACCAATAGTAATAGTGTCTCGTCAACGTGGAGGGGTGCTGGCAGTCTGCTCGGCTGTTGGAGCTGATATCACACCTCTCTATGATTCCACGTCGCCTGGCCGTGTTGCGTACCACAATGGCGGAGGACTTCGTCCGTTGACCACCTCGCTCCCTGTCTCTCACACGTCGATCATCCGTGGTGAGACAGAATCGCCATTCATCGCTGAACACCACACTGTTTATCTCGGCCCCCCACGCCGCTCTGGAGCGACACTACACCAAACGGTGAAGACAATGGCTTGCTGTTAAGTGCAGCCTTCGCAACGGACGGCTGGACAGCAAACCAGACGCAGCCAATATTAATAATTCACAGGTATAAGGAGCCGTCCACAAAGTGCGTCCGTGATTGTTTACTATTTTTAGACTCCCCCTCCCTCATGTCATATTTCATCCAATTGTTGACACGTAAAAAGTACGTCCTAATTCCAGCTACCCCTTTTTTCTTGACGACTGCTTTTAGAAGTCCGTTGAGAAACAGAAAGAAAACATGTAATCATTTAAAGGAATTTTCCATATATTTGCAATTTTTCTTCAGAAAATATTCATTATTTAGGCATTAATTTATACTAAATCCTACCCGAATTTTATCATTCTGAAATAAACATCAACAAATGAACGCATGCATTCAAGGTTGAAACACTCCCGATCATAAAATCTACAAAACACGATAGATTTAGCACTGCAAATACGAGAACTTAACTTTGTGATTTAGCTAAATCTCAGCAGAAATCTGATATATTTCATACCTTTTTAAACTATCAAAGGAAGAAACCAAAAAGATGACACCGAATTTTCGTGTGTAATGAGCACGTCTTCTGAATCCGTTCTGATGCGAATTAAATTTACAAAAGCTATTCAAATCAATGGAACTGGTATGAAAAACAGTAGTTTCTGACCGAAGGAATAAGTTTTTCTGTCGGGTTTCTAATCCCGCAGATTTGCTGTAAACGGAAACATCAGATGACGCCTTCTGGTGGCAGACTTGTGCGTTAAGAAGAAAATTGGAATTATATGCAAAGCATTTCGCAGCGGAACCGCTCTCCAACAAAAAATAATTTTAAAATCTTGCTCTTAGAGACAGAGATATCGACAGTTATAAGATATGCTTCTACACCCCTGGTGGGAAAACCATGCATTATTTTAATAAGAAAGTATTTTCAAAAGGTTTTTTGATGCAAGCGGTATCGTTCCACGAAATAATGTTTCCAATTGGGTTTTCAGGGGCACAGATTTTAATGCTGATGCATCAAACCAAGAAATTATCCCTTACGCCCCCTGGTGGCCAACCCATTCTTTATAAAATATTACAAACTATATGTAAACATCTTCTTATCAGGAGCTGTATCTGGTTCAGAAATATTTTTTTCAAATCGTAGTTTTAGAAGCAGATATATTGAGGAAAACACAATTTATCTTTACGCCACCTAGCGGAAAGTCTATACATTACTTGAAAATTTTGAAATTATGTAAGAAGCGTTTTACAGAGGAAACGCTGTCTAACAAAGAAGGAATTTTTCAAATCCGACTTTTAGAGTCAGAGATATTGACAGCAATAAGACAGTCAGCTACGCATTCTGGTGGAGAAGCCATGCGTTATTTTAAGAAGAAAATATTATCAGATGCTTATCGACATGAGCGGTATCGATCCACGAAAGAAATTTTTTAATCGGGGTTTTTCAATCTGATAGTTTGCTGCAAATACCTACGCAGCAGAAATTTAATTGTAAAGCCCACTGGTGGCCATTTTACAAAAAATTAGGAATTACAAAAAAAAAATTCCGTCGGCAGCTGTATCCGATGCTGGAAGAATTTTTCAAATCGGAGTTTTAGAAGCAGAGATATCGGGGTAAGTGCAATTTATTTTTGCTTCCCCTAGCCGAAAGTCAATGAATTACACGAAAATTTTGAAATTATATTAGAAAAATGTCGCACCGTAAACTCTGTCCAACAAAGGAGATTTTTTTAAATCGAACCATTCGATGCAGATATATTGACAATAACAGGATATATATCTACGCCCCCTGGCGAAAAAACCGCACATTATTTGAAGAAAAAACATTCCGAAAATGTTTGTCTACGTGGGTAAAATCGGTCTACGAAAGAATTTCTTCAATCGAGATTTTAGAAGCTCAAATTTCGCTGCAAATACATCAGAAGCAGAAATTAACCCTACGCCCAATCGTGGCCAAACTTTCTATACCACATATTAGAAAATATATGCAAAATATTTCCCATCATGAGCTGTGTCCTCTGAAAGATTTTTTTTTCAAATCGGAGTCTTAGAAGCAGAGATATCTGGGGAAAAGTATTTACTTTTACGCCCTCTTACGGAGAATCCATGCGTAACTTGGAAAAATAATTTTGCTTACAATAATCTTCGACACGAAGGGAATCGAAAAGTAAAAGAAGTTTTTGAATTGGATGTTTGGAAGCACATATATGGAATAAAATGCGTTTTGAATTCGATATCATCTGCATTTACGCCTTCTAGCGGCAAAATTTTGCATCTTAAAAAAAAACGAAAAAGAGGAACATCATTCCCACATTTCAAGCTGCATAAAGCAAAATAGTTTTTTAAATCGGACAATTAGTTGTAGAGATATCGTTATATAACAAATTTTCGGTTGCTGTGTGTTTCTAGAACGTGGTTAAGAGCGATGTATTTATTTATTTACTGTCGCCATGTATTTGAAGTATTTTCAAACGATAACGTAAGTACGGTTATTTTTTACAAAAGATGAGCTAAAAAAGACAAAACAAAATGAAGAAATACATTCCACTATATTTTTGTCTCTGGACGTTAGAATTACTAACCCACCCCCCCCCCCTTCACTCCATGTCACATTTGGTCCGGTTATCAGGAACACCCCCTCTCCCTGTAATCTCGGACATACTTTAAGGACCGTCCCTAACCCTTTTTTATGGTTTATGGGAAATATACATATTCAAGATGCAGAACACTTCTGTTCCTTAAAACTATTCTCTATTCCTATTGCCAAAAAATAGACTGAAAGTAAAAAGCAACTATCAGCAGAATTTTGAAAGTATTAAAATGGGATGCTTTATGAGATAAATTGAAATTGTACTGCGAATGCTTTTAATTTATTCTGCGAAATATTTCCAGAATGACGCAGAAAATTTGAGCTTTATGGTGGAAGGCGTTTCTTCTAAACACCTAGAAACCCATATTATAAAAGTAATTAGAAGTAACAGGGCATTAAATTTGAATTAAACAGATACCCATATTGCATGCCATTAAACGTGCGTCACGAAATCAATGATATTGATAAACCTGATTCGACTAACGAGCTTTATGTATTAGAAGCTTTCCACATATACCGGAATTCTTCACGACTTGTGAATGACATGACGTCTAAGCCATTTCTTTCAAGCGCGTGGAAACAACTCACCAAAAACCGTGACCGTCAGAACTCTGAAAATGTCACAATGATTTGAATGTTTACGCTCCATTCGTCCTGATGATGCCGAGCCAAACGCTCTGCGAAACTATAGTCGATGTTAATGAAACATTTAATTGTGAAAAAATGTTGATAATTTATTCTAAATAAGATCTAATCTTCACGTAGTTTACTTGCATTCCTCAGTTATCATCACAAGCTTCAATACCTGATTAAATATTCCTTTTGGTTACTTGCATTCCTCAATTATCATCACAATAATCAATACCTGATTAAATCTTCCTTTTGGTTACTTGCCTTTTTTGTTACTTTACCGAAGTCGATCTTCTATTAGACGTTGCAATAAGGTGGCTTAGTTGAGGAGAAGGTTTAATCAGATTTTTTGAACTCAAAGATGAAATGTTTGCCTTCCGTAGCGGCAACATACCACCTTTACTTGATCTTCAAAATAAACTGAACTATATTCATTTTATTTAGTGCTTGTCGCTTCTTACAGCCATTATTCAGCATTTAAATGTCCTGAAGTTACAGCACCAGGTGAAAAATCATTTGGTTTTTCAAATGATAGGATATGTTGATGACTTCAAGAAAAATTGAATTATAAGCGCTTTTCAGAAAAAGAAAGTGCACATTTTATGAAGCGTGCAGTTCGTATTGAACAGCTGATTTGAGCAGTTTATCATCGATTTGAAGACTGAAATATTTCGTCCACAAAGGGAGCTTTTTGCAATATTAACACATTCAAATGCGCAGTGGAGTGTCGTCCAACAGAACTCCAATTAGAATTGTATCAACTTCAATGTGAGTCGTCTCTCAACAGAACAGAAACCACTGAATCTGACTTGGAGAAAATATTTCTGCAAAAAACGGTACTCATTTTTTAGAAAATGTGCTCTTAAACTATGCGTAATAAGTTGGTAGTACGTAGATTTGTGAGGCAACGTTTTCTGCCATGAAGATTGCCATTTCTAAATAAAAAAACTGATCAACTGATTCCGCATTTCCAGATACTTTCAGGATTGCTACATCAGATATGGTAGGGGACTTCAAATTTTTAGTAAGAAATTTTTACCAAAGTCCCACTGTTCCAATTAAAACAACATGTAAAAACATTTTTAAATGTAAACTGTCTTATTACAAAATACGAATAAAGCTTTAATCAGTAACATCTGAATAAGGTTCTAAAGAATGTATGACCTATGTGTTGTCAATATAAAAAAATTAATATAATTAATTGATAACATCTGTGTTTTTAATATTGAATTCTAGGAAGCAGTTCTAAAAAAGTTAAGAAGTCTAGACCTCTGATGTTAACCTTTGTTATATGGTGGTTCGCGGTCTATCGTAAATTGGCCATCACTAGTATAAGCCATTTCGCTGCAATGGATTTTTCGTTTGATAGACTAAAGGTAAAAAAATCAGTAAGCTTCAGATCTATAAAACTTCTCAATCAAACTGATATATCAGAGATGTTTGGGAGATTCAATCACATATAGCTATATTTTTAGTAAAATATTAATTTTTTCGGGGAGTAAACGACACTCTTCATGTCCGAAGAAGGTATAAACCTACGTCAAATGCAGGGAGATAGCAATTAAAGAAGTATACTAAAAACGACTGATACTTTAAATCAAATGGTGTTGCTATATTGATACCGAGAAATACATTTAATCGATTGAAGCACTTTGCTATTACACTTCCGAATTCAATAGTGGCCGAGGGTTAGCTCAGGAAACGTAAAGTTCTTAAGTTCAAGTTCTTTATTCTAATGGTCCAGTATCAGAACTCAATGGTATACATAGGACAACAAATTGAAACGGTGCTAAAAATATCAAATCAAACATAACTGTTGTAAGAAATACTAACGGAACGTAAATTGTAATTCTGGACCTTACAAAGTTTAGTGCACATATTAATCAATTCGAGACAAGCAGAAAGAGAGAGCATTAATCCAATGGAAGTAGGTGGGGAGAGAGCAGTTTAAAATTTCTCGAGGTAGGTATCACTGGATCAATTACAACCTTTTCTCGAATTGTGATATTTCCGATTCTAACAAATGCTTTCTCAAACAGGCTTTTAGATAAAGACGCCGCTAATTTTTCTTTTTTGCCCTTTCCACAGAAACCCCTTTCAATATTTATTCAGATTTTAGCATAAAAACTGATGTCCATTGCAGTGATAAATTTTAGAAACAAAAGATACTCTTTCTTGCGACCAGCACCCTCTTTGGACGGATATCTTGAAATGTTAAGACTGAATTTTCATTTCGTTTTGTATTTCCCTTGTTGACATTTTATTTCGCGCTTTTCCGGTTCTGAACAATGTGAACTTAACTCAATGTACGTATGTGTATGTAATACATATCTTCAAATGTTAACGACCACTGTTTGATTCTATCCGCATAAGTTAGATTTTAATCATCCTTGAAAATGCCACACGTTTCTGCGTGAAAGCTCGGTTTACCAACTTGTTTACCTACACCAATAAAGAACATACGGATTTGTTTGTAAATTCATTAACTTGGTGTATTTTGGTTCTGATCTCTTACTGTCTATCTTATTGTCATTGTTGTTTCATAATGGACGTTTAATGATCACCGTGAACAACTCAATGGGCTATAAGCGGTTCCCCATTCCTGTTTTAGGGCCAATGACTGCAAAAAACGGAGTGAACCAGAGCTGTAAGGCAAACACAACACACATTCATCAGCCGGATTCAAACCCACACACAGCTAGGACGAATGGTCATAAGCCTGCGCTATGACCACTGCGCCACCAGGACGAATATCATTGTTATGAGAAGGAATAATTTATATACTCGTACTTCTGAATTAAATAAATTCATGCAGGAACGTCAGCATATTATTATTTTTAATTTTAAAGCAAAAAGAACATGCAGTATTATATTTGAAAATTATAATATATTACAGAAATTAAAATTCCCCTGGTTATTTTACTTTTTCTAATTTAGATTAAGGGTGAAGTGCCATTCATAAATTATAATTCACGAACCTGTGATATAGTGAAAAGTTCTAAGAAAAATAGCCTCGCTTTTTATTTCCACATCACCTAAAACCTAAATCAGCACCATTTTTCAAATAAAATGGAATTTCATTTGCTACTTGAATTTTATTTAAGAAAGACACACATAAAACAAGATAGAATTGCTTTTTCGACAATTTAGTGTTTCTGGTACGCTGCCCTTTGGACAATTTCGTGTTTTATATGTATCTTTTTCAAACAATTTCGGACAGAATAAACGCAAACATTTGATTGGATTTTTTTTCACCATTTTCACATTAATGAGGAGTTTTGAGCAGAAATTATAGTCACTTTTCTTTAGGAGCAAAAAATGTTAAGAGGAGAACTAAAACGAAGTAATCTGTGAGCTGTACGAATTTCAAAAATACATCTTTTTCAATGTGTTCTGATTTCAGCTGCTGAAGGCAATAACTCTGGTATTTCTTCACATTTTTACGTTAATAAGGACTGTTCAGCAGAAAATACGAAATCGCTCTTGATTAGGAGCAACAGATTTAAGGCTGATTATTAAAACGAAGTAATCTCTGAGATGTACGAATTCCAAAAATACATCTTTTTCGAATGTGTTCTGATATAAGCTGCTGAAAGCAATAATCTTGGTATGTCTTCAAATTATATCAGGATGGGCTTTGAAAAAAATGCGTTTCTGAAATGTCTTCATAAAATAACTTTGAAGCATCCATAAACACCCATCTCACGGATTTTGAATAACTAAGAAATGCACAGTGGAACGGTTCTTATACCTTTTCCCAGGTGATGCCGTTAAAAAACCTTTAAATGTGAAAAAAAAAACGAATAACGAAATTTCGAAATGCCAAGTATTCCTGTAAAACACAGAATGCCTAAAATGAAATAAGGTGGACGCAAGGGGTCTCCTAATTTCAAATTGCGATAATTTATATTGTAACGTATGAATACCTATTTTGCTACGCTGAGCCGATGTGAATTTTGCCTATTGTTTAAAATTTCTTTCTCAAATTTCACTATAAAAACTAGGATAACAAATTCGGAATGCGTTCGTATTTTCAATGAATGAAAGGCAAAAATCTCACTTTTGAAATTCTAAGTAGTAAATCCGAATACAACTTAATTTTATATTCAACACGCTTTTTACACATACTTTACTTATTAGAATGACACCTTTTTAAAGCAGTTTGTCATGTAGTAGATTTACGATAACAGCCAAGTAAAATATTCATTAATCGTTACTGGTTTTAAATTGCTTAAATTCACAAAATCCTGAAAGCTATGAACGATAGTTAGGAATATTTTAGTTGCACCATGTACTTCGTAGCTACAAGAAGCTGTCTTATTTCTTTCAAAATGTATCATACGGGTTACATACAGAATATTTAAAGAATTACGTATTTTTTATAAACTATAATTCAAATCCGAAATATAAATGCAAAATATGCATAAAAGAATTACGTATGAGTGAACTGTAAAACGTTAGTTAAAGTAAACTATGGGTACTAGCAAATAATTATGTGTAAAGCGAGAAATATTTAATAAAGGTTTCAGTGCATTTTGATCAATACTGAAAGAAAAAAAGAAATTGACTAAACATGTGAAATGAAATGGAGCTCAAGGGATTTAAAATTTGTATAAAGGGTATTTACGCAAGCGATTATTGGGAAACTCAATGAGGTTATAGAGGGTCAAAATACAGCAACTCTCCAATAAGAGCCCGTGTCCTCCGAAGTATTTCTGAGTCAGTAAAGGTCTTTGAATTTAAAGGACTAAATTGCGGACAACATACCAATGAAAGAATTTTAAATTGCACAACAATTAGTAAGTAGTTTAGAATTAAATTAACTTACTAAATGTAATACAAAAGGTGTTGCAATCGGCAAGCGCAACATGCAAAGTAGGCATTTTGTCGTCGAAGAAAACTTTAGCACACTCCCTCAGATACCCATGCATCCCCCAGACCACGGCATATGCCGAATGTATTCAGACCACAGTGTATGCCGAAAGTGTTGTCTTGTAAACAAGGCTTTTCATATGACCCAAAGAACGTAATCAACAGTAATATGTGCGATTCAGAAATTCCAGTATATCTTGGCAAAAGTGTGCTTCCTCTCCATCACGTTTCATCCACATTTGCTGACGCACGATTAGATAGGCGTTCGTCGAATCCGCTGTGTCAGAAAAGAATTGATCAACAAATTTGCATCTAACGTTGTCAAAAACTTGCAGAGACACACGCACTTAAAGTTACAGAAAGTCAATGGGAGAAGTTTGTGTGAGACGTGATCAAATTTATGAGTCGCATAGACCTTTTAAAAATTGATGGGAAAGCGTTGAGAGTCATTAACAGTCGGAGAGGCCCCATACCAGCAGAGTTATAAAGAATATCGAACTTGTCCTCACAGCTGCACGGGAAAATCGTGGAATCACTGTTCGCGAATTATCTAAAGACTCCTATATTAGTTTCGGTTCAGTCCAATTGGTTTTTACAGATGATTTTTGTATGAGACACGTCTCAGGTAAATTTGTGCGGAAATAGTTCTCAGCTCAGGAAAAACAGGCCCGTGTTTCAGCTGCTACTGAACTGCTTGGTTGCATCAAAACGGACGAAAACCTTTTTAAATATATCAAAACTGATGATGAACCAATGTTTTATAGGTGTAACTCCGAATCTAAGGCCAAGTCTTATTCTCTCTTCTAGATTCAAAAAGGCTTGACAGAGTCGCAGCCATGTCAACTAGACGCTGACTGCTTTTTTTCAATTTTGAGGGACGTGTGCATCATAACAACATTCCATTAAGCCATACAACCAACAAAAGTATGTCTGTTAAATGGTGCGGCGTTTGTAGCACGCAGTTCGTCGCAAAGTCCGGCTTTGCGACGAACTTGTAAATTCCATAATACATTAAGTAGGTATTTGCAAGATATATAGCATGTAAATGTATATTAAATGTTTATTCAGTATTTTTGTATATATTAGTATAAAATTTTGTTCTGTGAACCTCATTTTCTGTGAACATGTGCAATTTAACATGCCCATAGAATTTAAGTCGAACAACTTACGATCGCTGTTCTGAAGCAAAGGTAAAAATGTTGTGCATAATGATGCTCTTCAGCTATTGGATGAACCATATGCATTTTCAATATTATGCAGTACGATATTTGCAAAGTGAGTTATTTAAAACACAATTCCCAATAAACTAGATAGGTTTACCCAAAGCTTACTTAAAACGTATGGAAAAAACATTCATCCCCGTACGTTTTAGGGAATTTTATTTTTTCGTGAGTACTAAAAAGCTTGAATTCCTAGAATGCGCTTATGGAACGTTCGTAGATTATCGGAAAGTTCAGTTACTGACCGCTAGTTAATGTGTAACTCAAATTGTCTGAGATCACTCGATCGCGTGTGCACATATAGCTGAATGTAGGCATAGCCTATGGCTTCCACTTCTAAAAAAAAGGAAAAGGTGGGAAAACATACGAGTGAGTAAGGTGATAAAACATCTTTTCACCAAAGGAACAGAATGGATAAAATATGTATTGTGTAAAGACGTTAAAGTCAAGTACCAGTTTTACACCACAGATAATTATCTCAGCGGATTCCATTGTATTATATTGTGGCCAACAGAAAACAAATTATGGCAGAGTTACTAAGATAATTTGAATTTACCAGTACAACTTGATGCATGAATTTAAGCATCGTATTGCGGATACCGTAGCATCAGGAGACATCCAAATTCCGAAACAGAAATACAAAAATTTATCTGAAACATCACACGCACAGATCGAAGGTTAAATCTCTTTAGGAAATATTTTTAATGCACCTGCCGCTTTACAGACCGATGTTGAAATTCTACGGAATTCATTTTATCTGGATCAAACGTTCTCTTCATTTGGAAAACTTAATATTTTTGCTAAACAATTTAACACAAACAGTGTTCTTAAAGATATGCTTTTTATGGTAATTTATCATTTCTTTTTTTGCTACATACGAAATTCAATTTGTTGATTATTTTGAAATGTTCACATGTTACTAATTAGTATAAAATAGCTCCTGTATTTTACGGCGTCTAATGAGACGCACGATAATTTTTTTTTTCTTTTATTTATTCGTCAGGTAATACAGAGATCTATTATTTTTTTACAAAAAATGTGTTTCTTATTTTTTAGCAATGGAGCTCTTTATGCTAAGTCACAGGAAATTAAACTGTTCTATGAAAATTTGGCAACATAATTTTCCTTCACGGCATTTTTTCGACGTACTTACATTTTGTTTTACAGAAGTAACATTGCTGTGAAATTGCCTTACATTTGTATAGCGTACCTCGAATTTTTAAACTTCCATTATATGTTAGTACCGTTTAAAAATCCATTTGATTTATTGAATATGCGCTTACCCCAATATCACAATAACTATCTCTGCATTTCTTACTAAGGCTGAACTTCTACGTCCATCCTATTGTTTGCATTTTACATATCCAATCAACTGCTATGCAAAGCTGCAGGTCAAAACCTTGTACGTCCTATAGTTTGGCACACCAGTGTATTTACGTTCCAGTCCTGTGCTTCGGAGACTACTGCAAAGGGGTTTTTCTTGTTCGCTGTAGAAAACATTGGTTTCGTAGAGATTGTCTACTGTAGTATCTCAGATTTTAATATTTATGGAAAACCTTGCTCTTGGAGATCCATTGACATTGACCAGACTATAGTATTTTTAGATGGATTACTTTCCTGCGGCAGTTCACTTACACAAATTTTGATCCGCTCGAATACCAAGGGAAATGATGTAGCTGTTTCTGATTTTAGGAAATGAGATCCTGAACGATTATTATTCGTAATATTTTGTATGCCATTCGCAGTGTTATTCATCAGCAGACTATGTAAGTAGAGGTTAGCCTTAATTATCCATCTCCGTGCGCATAATGCACCATAACATGTTACTTTGCAATTAGACTGCCAGGATCAAGTACCGAACGGTTTTTATTCGAGGGATTACGTAGAAGCAAGTAAAAGCCAATATTCAATCCCGAGATTTACTCTCTTTCAACGATTATATTAATTAAGCAAAATATCTCCTCACATAACTTTCTTCTGTATTCTGTTACGATTCATTTAAACAACACTTTCAGCAAAATGTTAGAAACGAAACTGTCATACCTAAATATATTATATTTGTTCCTTATGGATTCATGTTTGATAATGATTTTTTTAAAACACGAAAGTATTTAGTATTACATATTGGAAGAGTCCCCGTTATCCCTTTCTGATACCTGGAATGGCGTATAGTACCGTAATCTAAATGTATACTAATGTTTTCTTCCCAAGACCCATAGCTCATCCCTGGAACCGCGGATAATACCGAAACCCCAAATATACACTTTGGTTCTCATGTAAACTCGTACCTAAGATAGAGTTTAATTGAAAAAGGAGGCACAATAAGAATTAAACAACAATAACTAATAATAAAATTGAACAAATATGTCAATATACTATAATAAAAGTACTAAGAATATGAAGCTAGCAGGAAATTCCTTTTTTCTTCTCAATATCATTGCTAGATTATTTGTTCTTACCGTAATCTCAGCATACGATTTTTTTCTTTCCTTAAGTCGAGATTATTGACCCTTTTTTTTACGCTTTCCAACCGTAGGTTGAAGAAGCGTATATTCTCCAGCTTTTTCCGTCCGTCTGTCGGCACGATAACTCACGTAAAAATGGTTCGATTTCGACGAAATTTTAGTATGTGGTAGGGGACCACCAGGGGACGAACCCTATTGAAAATGGGTGAAGTGGGGTCCAAGGTCACGCCATAAGAGCGGGATCCATTTCGTTGCCTTTATGCGTCATAACATGCGTAAATATGGTTCGATTTTGATGAAATTTCAGTATGTGGTAGGGAACTACCTGGGAACGAACATTATTGAAAATTGGCAAATTGGGGTCAAAGATCAGGCAGGGCATAAGAGCGGGATTTATTCCATTGCCCTTATGCGTCATAACTTGCGTAAAAATGGTTCGATTTCAATGAAAGTTTGGTATGTGGTAAGGAACCACCTGGGAACGAAACCTATTGAAAATGGGTGGAATGGGGTCAAAAGTCAGGACATAAAAGCGGGAACCATTTCATTGCCTTTATGCGTCATAACATGCGTAAATATGGTTCGATTTCGATGAAATTTTAGTATGTGGTAGGGAACCACCTGGGCACGAACCCAATTGAAAATGGGCGAAATGGGGTCAAAGGTCAGGCAGGACATAAGAGCGGGATTTCTTCCATTGCCCTTGTGCGTCATAACTTGCGTAAAAATGGTTCGATTTCGATGAAATTTTAGTATGTGGTAAGGAGCCACTAAGGACGAACCCTATTGAAAATGGGCGAAATGGGGTCAAAGGTCAGGACACTGGAGTGGGATCTATTCCATTGCCCTTGTGCATCAAAACTTACCAAAAAATGTTTCGATTGCGACAAAACGTTATCATGTTGTTCCGGATGTATAGTGAACCGGTTCTGTTGAATAACAACGAAATGGAGTCAAAGGTCATTGCACAAAAGCAAGATTTATTCCACAGCCATTGTTCTCATAACTTGCGTAAAAATGCTTCTATTGCGACAAAACTTTAGTATGTTTTTCTTGAGGTGTACTGAACCGGTTCTGTTTAATATCATCGAAATGGGGTCAAAGGTCAGGACACAGGAGCGAGATTTATTCCACAGCCATTATCCCCATAACTTGGGTAATAATTTCTGGTATGTTGGAAAGAGTATCATAATCAATGCACTGCATGATTTTACTAACTTGTTTACTTAAAAGAAGCACTTTGGGGCTTCATTTTGTTATAACCGGAGTGCCAACATCACAACTCTTGAGCTTTGAGGCCATTATTAAATAAAATAAGGGTTACTTGAAAAAAGCACTGCGATACTGAGACAGCCGGTCTCATAAACGAGACGGCTAACTAAGTGACTAACAGGCTGGTAACGTATACTGCGTGGATACATTGGACATTCGTTTTTCGGGCTAAACAGATCGTGATGGCCCGAAATTTGATCACTCTACTCAGAACGGCGTACCATTTAAAACTTATAAACTGTTAATTTCTGGAATTTTCCATTTAATATTTTGGGAACCACGAATAGCTGAAACCGCGGAAAGCGAGATCACGGATTAGCTGCGACTACTTTATAATTAGGCATAAACGAGTTCTCAGGGACTTCTTTAAAAAGATGTTTCTAATTGAGTCATTAAAATATAAATGCATTGTCATCTGGGTGTAAAAGGCATAAAGAAAAATGAAAGCAAATTTAATTATAAATAAAAAGGTAGAGGTATTTTTATGACGACTAAAGACCGTATTTGTTATTTATATTATTAAATTATTTGAATTGACGAAGAAATTTTTATACAAGTAAAAAATTTAAGATTTCTGAGGTTCTATCGTACAGCATTTATCGTCTACACTTTTTCAGCCATTCTCTTTACCCAGGAAAAATCATTTCAGTTTTTGGGTAATTTCTTGTTGTAGTGATTATTAAATTTTTATAGTAATGTACTAAAAACTTAGAATACATAAAGCTGGCCAACCTATTCGACCTCTGGTCTCAGGCCACTGTAACCCCATTCGTTCGCTTGAGAAAGCTCTTTCCAAATTCCTTAAACCTCTTATTTTGCACTCGGTTTTTTCCATATCTAGTTTTGTTCAAGCCCTTTCCCGAATTAAACTTTTCAACTCACGTGGCGCCCCCTTTTTTATGGCGTCTGTGGATGCCGTTGCTCTTTTCCCTAATATTCCGGTAGCTACTGTTCGCACCCTTATCGAGACCAAACTCCTTTCCCTTGGCGAGATACCCGTTCAGAAAGTTCATGCTGTCATGTGTGCTCTTCGACTAGTTTTCAATCGTTCTTTTTTAAATTTCAATAATCAAATATATCGTCAACTAGAGGGTGCACTTATGGACTGCCCTCTCTTCCCTATTCTTGCAGAGTTGCTTCTGTAATACCTTGAAGAAAAAGTTTTACATAATTCTCCAGTTGACCCTATCCTTTACCTTCGTTATGTTGATGATGTTCTAGTCTTTTGGGACTCGGCCCAAGAAGAACTTTCTCACTTTTCTGATCGATTATCTTCCGAATTCCCCACTATCAAATTCACTATTATTCTAGAATCTAGCTTCAGGCACCCATTTTTTGATTTCTTATTAGTCCGTAACCCATTCTCACAGTCCATCTCTTTTTCAGTTTAATGTAAGCCTACTTCAACTTCTACTATTATCCCTATGGAATTCGCCCACCACCTCAGCTACAAGCTTGCAGCTTTTTATTTCCTTTTTCGACGAGAATTCAAGCACTCTTCTACATTAAAATTCAGAAACATTGAAATTTCTAGGAATCTTGATATTGCCACAGCCCATGGATTCCCCGGTACCATTATTACCAGTGTTTTAAACAAAGTTAAGATACAATATATGTCCTCTCTTAGGAGAGAACATAATAATATCAGATATGTTGAAGCCTCGCATTATGTACCTGATTTGATTAATGTTTTAAAAAACTGTTGCCGACCTCTAAATATTGACTTCGGCCTTCGGACTAAAAACATTTTTTCATTGGTCTGAAACGAAAGACCACCCAAAGATAACGACCAAAGCTACGGTGTTTACTGTGTCCCACTAATTTCTACGAGCTCACCTCCTGCTAACACTGTCTAGGTTGGATCTACCATGCGCTCATTACAGACAAGATTGAAAGAACACAAATACACAGTCAAAATGGGTTCCCAAAATACTGCACTATCTCGACTTACTTCAAAAGGGTCTCACCAGCCTTGCTGGGACGAAATATGCATTTTGACCACCTTAACTTCGAAGACTAATACTCTGTTTGCTGAAAGCTTAATTATATACGAATTTGGGTCTGCATGCTGTAATGATGATTACCCTTCTGTTATTCCTATTGCATGGAAACTCTCGCATTGACAGCCAGGAACAACTCCATTCTGAACTTGAACATTTTTAAATAACATCTATTAAGCCTTTTCTTCTCGGTTCATCTGCGCATACAAACTAGGCCACTTGATCATGTGATTATTTTCTTGATGTATTTATATCATTTTTCCTTCATGTATTGTGTGATTGTGTTGCATCTGAGGATGGGACCGATGCGGCCCCGACAGATTTTATGTTTTTAATTTTGATGTTTTATTTGTACTTAGTAAAGCCTTTTAATTTATCATCAGCTTTTAACTACCCTTTTTTATCGTGCAAAAACAGTTTTGTGAACTTCGATTCCCTGTTTAACAACAATACTATTTTCTTCATACATAAAATTTAGATACAAAATATAGGTTTCCAGAAATTAATATTTGTTTTTTTTTACCCAATTCTGGTCGACTTTCGTTTAAACATGGCATTGTTACCTTCTTAATTTCGCAGAATTTCTAGGACAGAACCTTTTTTATCAACCGTTTACCTCTCGACCTCAAAATGTTAAAAATTTTAAAAAATTCGAATAAAAATTACGCCTGAAGTTTTCTGAAGAAAACAATAGAAAAGGACATTTCTGAAAAATTTATACACAAATATGCAAAACCTCCACAGCGCTACATGAACTTTTGAAAAACTTGTGACTAAAGTATTTCGATAACCATTTCTGAACACAGATATTTTTCGAAGTGCGACGTACTGTATATCATTCCGTCGTGTTTACCTTAGTGTTTATTTACATATGTTTGCAATCATGGGTTTTGCGATATACATCACGGATTGTTAGTTTTGTGATGAGGTATATTCTCGGCTACGTCCCTCGCCTCTCCCAACTGGCAGGAGCACACCCCAGAGGAAGTAATAAGGAAGTCAACAAAACAAATATTTGCCAATAACATCATCCAATTCATTCCAACGAAAAAACTTCTGCATTAAAATCAACCAATTCGGTCCAACGAACAGTACCCCTATCTAGCATTTCTTTAAGAGCCACCCAACATGTGTATTTCTGAATTGCAAAAGTTATAGCAAAACGAATACAGAAAGCACACCAAAGGAACTTACGGGTTCCCTTTACTAAACACAATAATTGCATTTTACACCGGAGCTAATGGTGCACGAAATGAGAAAGGGGAAAGCGCAGAAGCAAAGGAGATTAACGTGACGTGCTGTCGTCAATCGCCTCTTTTGGAACTTCTAATACTTGTGGTCAAATACGGAAGTTTAACCAAAACTTGCTCTCTTGCTCCAGCAAAATGTCAGTTTTTGAAATGCACAATTGTGCATATTGAGAAAATATTCATGAAGATTGCTTGTCCTGCCCCAACAGTTAAATTCAGTCTCTCTGTGTCCAAAATGGTTATCGAAATGGTCTTTTCACAAGTCTATCAATAGGTCATGTAAAGCTGCGGAGGATTAGTATATTTGTGTATAAACTTCCCAGGAATGGCCTATTCTATTCTTTCTTAAGAAAATTTCCGGCATAATTTTAAGTGATTTTTTAAAAATGTCTCCACTTGGAGGTGGAAATGTAAAACGGTTATTAAAAAACTTTGCATACTGAAACATTTAACGAATGAAAAAGGTAACAGTGCCGTGGGTAAAATAAAATTGACTGCAATTTGGTAACGAAGTGAAAATCATTAATAGCACGATATTTGAAGAAGTTTTAGGAAGGGAGTGTCTGGCCTCAGGTCTAAAACTACCCTTAGAAAAAAGTAGCTAGGAGATTTGAGTAAGTGAACTCAATACGAAAGACAAACAGAAAAATCGAGTGAAAGGAGAGGGTAATACATCTTTCAAACTGTGAACCGTAACACCAGTCTAGTGGGAAGGGAAGCCAGGGGAAACAAGAACCGTACAACATCACAGAGAACCACAACACCACTCTACCTCCGACACACCAGGGGTTCACTGCAACTCAACGAGACCAAATCCAAATGCCCGAGCACAATCCATTTTCACCGTCTCGATGCCAATCTGAAAAAGAGAGGAATGGTGGTCTGTCTAACACCCACCAGTGTTCATATACTTACTCTCTCCGTCAAGGGGCGTCAGCGATCGCCGCCTTAGTTCTGGGATACCTTAGGAATTCGCTGGGATTGTAATCAACCGCGCCCCTACCAAATCCATTAGGGTGGGTTTCCGCTTTCTTGAAGAACTTCATGGCGAGCCTGGTGGAAAACTAGTGTACCTTCTCGATTCCAAGTCTGTTCTTCAGGTTGCAAAATGGGGTCCAAGGAGGAGCACCAGTGATCATTCGAAGTACTTGGGTCTGCACCCTCTCGATTATCTCTAGCTGATTCCTACTAATACCAATCCAGATAGAGGAGACCTTTGTTAGCCCAGCATAACGACTGTCTTATGCAGCAGTACTTTGTGCCGTGTTGTAAAGAAGCTGCTCCGGTGGAGCAAGTTGCCCAAGGCATTGTCTAGCTATATTAGTGAGGTAACTGGTGTTCGTCAGCCATGAAAGTCGACAATCGAGTTGGAGTCCCACGTACTTAGTGGAGGTAGCCCAGGGGATTGTCTCTTGAAACATAACGATTTATGGTACTCCTTGGAGAAATTCAAAACACAACAGCGCACTGCTCTTAGACGGATTGATCTTGATCCGCCAGTCAGTGTAGTAGGTTTCCAACTGAGAGAGAAAGTCTTGGAGGAGCTTCACTGCTCTGCTTTTGCTCAGAGACCTGATGACAACAGCTGTATCATTTGCTTACATTATTACCTGCCCTTGTTTGGGATTGGGTAAGTCGTGCAGATAAATGGAGAAGAGCGTTGGTCCAAGAACCGGACACGGAGTAACGCCAGCCCGAATATTCTTTTCCGAAGAAATCCAGCTTGTCAATGTATTAGGATAGTGCCACCCCAGCACTATGAATTGAACGACAAAACCAGTCAGGATGTTTAGCGTTCCAGTCACCAGCCTCTAAAGTGGGGATGGGTTCCCCAAAGAGGATGTCAAGATCATCGCCAAAAGGTAACTTCCCTGGACTGTTATAAACAGAAGCTAATTTAATCAAAGCTGAGCTTATTTTAAGCGTAACAGCCAGTGCCTCAATTACCTTGAAAGGTGCACTTAAACCATTTCTGACTAAAATGATATTACCACCTGCTGCGGGCCTTTAGAATGTCGGATCTCTGTTCTGCGGGAACACTTGGTAGTTCGCAAAACTGACTCGCTTGATTTTAGGTGTGTGTTTGAATTCACAGATAAGAACAACGTCGATGTCAGGATATTTCAGAAAGCTTGGAAGTTCAGCAATTTTAATCCTGATGTCGTTCACATTCCAAAACATTATGTTAAGATTGTCCATAATGCGCTGCTAGGCACATGAGCTAAGGTATAAGCCGCCAGACAGGCAACCAGAACGCGTTGAGAACAGCATGATCAATGCGCTCCAGAAGCTCTAAGAACAGTTTTGTTCCGTGACCTCGGTAGTGGCAGACTAGGGACCCACTTTTGTTACCGCCTGAGGGGCAGGCGTAACTTTTTATGGTTACGCCTGAAAAGTTACGTAATGAAAGTGGGCACCCTTTGATGCTATCAAAAGGGTGCACCCTTTTGATATCTAACGTATCAAAAGGGTGCCCACCGGTGGCACCCTTTTTGATACGTTAGATGTTTGTTATTTTTGCCTTTCATTTCCTCTACTTGGAGCTTGTAGCAGAGGTGAAAGGCATGGAAGCAGTCGAGGCACTCTCCTTTACCGGTTTGTATTCAGCAGCAGAAGGTTTAGTAGGGGACCTGCTTTTTGTTGACATCTTCTTCTGCCTGTTGTTTTTCGGCATCTTGTTGGCAAGCTGCTTGTAAATGGAGCAACCACGCCAGTTAGCCCCATGTTCACCACTGCAATTGACACAGAAACGCTGTGTTGTCTTGTCATCTGTGCACTTCTTGTTGCAATGATCCTTGCCGCGGTGTAACCATTTTGGCTTCTCTCTGCAGTTTCACATGGCAAGACCAAAGCCTTGTAAGTTGAAGCACTGCTGTATCCTGCCCTTAGTTCGGTAGGGTTCAATCGAGATTGAAACCCCAAGGAGCGATACCAACCTAAAGATGTTACTGTTTCGTTTAGTGTTACCGAGCTTAACCATGACAGGTGCAAGGTATTGTTTGCGGCTGTTTTGAAGCCGACACACCTTTGTGACAGCAAAGGAGTTCTGCAACTGTTTCCTGATGCTATCAACTGGAACACCCAATCCCAGTCCTTTAACGACAACACGCAGCGATTTTTCTGCCGGCAGGGTGAAAGTGAAGAACTCAACACTGCAGTTTTCTAGAAGAGATGTCAGCCGCCGATAGTCTTCACTTTTATGGTGGTACGATTCCCCACCATTTTTACAGACACCGTCTACACAAGCTCTTTTTGTAACTTATCATAGATGAGTTGCTAATTCCTTTGCAAACCACCAGTAGCACCCTTTTTGATACGTTAGATGGCAAACATGTCTCGGGGTCTTTGGTGACCTGTACCTGTTCCGTGATCACGGAGACGCTTGAGTTGGACTCTTGCATCTGTACGCATAGTGGATCAGAGTGGTGTTAAATGACGGCTTCGGTTAGGTCAGCCTGTTTCCCATTTTCAATGGGTGAGGAAGACGTGTCCTTGCTTGCACTGTTGATGCCACCATTTCTTTTAGCAAGAACATCAACAACCAAGGAGATTGGCTCGGTCAAAACTTTGGGCTTTGTTGTACCATTTGTTCTCAGCAGCGTCAACCTGCTAGGAGGTTTTCCGGATGATTTTGGTTGGGAACGAGCTTTAACTGTAATTTTAGCTCAGCATAGGTTGGCCTATGCTCTGGATCAGTGACTTCACTGCCAGTCCCCGGCTCTTCCGCAGGGTTACGGGAGACATCCTGTCCTGAGTCGTCACTTCCACTTGCAGGATCATTCGACTCTGGAGATTCCTGTGACCCACTCGGTCTGCCAGTTGTCCGAACGCTCTCAAAAACAGGGTGTTCCAAGCAAACGGCTGAATTCCACAGTTGGTCCTCTTCACTCATAGCATGTACCATCTTGCCCTTCTGTTGAACTCTTTCTGCTAGGAGTCAAAAAGCACCGTAGAGGGAAGCCAGGATGGTGCTCATAAGACCACGGCAGTCCGAGCTTTCATCCAGGGAGGAGAGGAGGTCCTTTGCTTCATTCACCGTAGCAAGGGCACTCGCTGCTCTCTGGCTGCAAACAATTGTGGTTCGCTCTAGTGTGGTCATCATCTCTGAGTTGTCTTGTGAAGCAGCCATATGTGAGCAAAATACAAAAGAAATCACAATTCAGAAAAATAAAACCACTGAAATACACCTGTACCCTAACAAAACATAAAATACTGTGAACAAGCCTAACTCTGAACTAGAACTTTGGACACTAATCTAGAACCTAGTATCTGAAACCTAGCGCTAAGCCCTTACGCAGAACAAAAAATGCATTACTGCAAAATGCACTATAGCATATAATGAACTACGACAACATACACTACTGCCTAACTATTATGCAATTGGTCTGGAGAAGAACTGCACTGAGCACTTGTTCCTAACGCTACAATGACAACCTAACTCCTAGATCGAGATAGCTAATCAACTAGAAAAGAACCTGACTAACTGCCTATCAAAAACTGTTTCCTATTACTATATGAAAAGCAATCTAACTCCTAACTAGCTACTAAACACAAAATCTGCAAAAAAACACCGAAACGTTTTTCAAAAAGCTTACTTTGCTCACGTCTTCTTGACTTGCAATGTAATTCACAAATTAAATAATAAAAACACAAAATAATTGTGCTGGAGCGAGTCACAGTCCAAATAACCACGAAAACAAAATTTTGCTGGAACGAATCACAGGCCAAATAAACACGCACTAGATGATTTCACACACAACCTTGGAAGTACGACGCACTCACCGAAGCACAGAACACACTACACAGGCACACACTTCACAAATTGACGACTTGAAGCACACCGAAGAATTGAGGAAGCACCGGAATTACACACACAAAAAAACTTGGAATCGCGAAACACTCACGAAACGCACAAGAACCACTACACGCGGCGCACCCTTCAAGAAGATTTAAGCTGCCCCGGTGGCACAGTGGTCTAAGGCGCTGGCCTCTGATCATTCGTCCGTAAGGGGTCCGGGTTCGAATCCAGTCAGGCGTGGATGTTGTGTTTGTCTTACGGCACTGGCTCTCTCCCTTCCCTGGAACCAGTGACCCTAAATTAGGGACGGGCGACTGCTTATAGCCCATTGAGTTGCTCACGGTGGTCGTTAAACCTCCCATCAAAAAAAAAAAAAGAAAAAAAGAAGATTTTCAGAAGCACCGGAAATAAACACAAGGGATTAAGGGAGTGACTCCACAGGATCCGATAACCACTGACCTTCCCTGAGGGGCGTCACGGGAAGCACACGTCTTGACCTCGAGACTAGCACAAGCAGATTAGCACACGTCTGTTCACAAACAAAGCAGGAAGTAGACTCGAAAATCATTAATTCCTTAAAATACTTATTTTGTATTTAAATTTTATGAAGAAAACAGTATTGTTGGTGTTCTGCACCTGAACTTTAGAAGCACGGCCGTATTTAAGGTAACCACAACAATTGGTGAGAATAAGCTCCACTCATATTTTAGACGCTCGCGCCATTTTCTGGAAACTTGTGAATCTGAACCTTCCACCAGATGCTAGTCTCTCATAAGTTTCATAATGATGACTCACCTCATTTAAACGGCTCATATATTCTGGTGCTCCACGCACGTTACAGATTTCTGATATTTGTCCTATTCTGAACTATTTCTATTGTCCGAATTTTAAATATAATTTTTTATGTAACAAAATTACTGAAATCTATATTACGGGAAACATTTTCTGCTGTTCAATAATTCATATGAACAACTTATTCTCAAGCTGATGGGAAACGTATAATAAATGTTAAGATCCATTTATTATAAATACCGATATACTTACCTGATTGAGAACACCTTCATAATTATTTACTGCATGCAATAATTCTCCAACTACCAGCCTCTAAAAAAATAGACTACTTAAATGTTCTACTATAAACGACAAACCCTCTTCACACGATATATAAAAGAGTTTAATGATGGAATAAAGAGCCTGTACATCGATAAATTTTCTTAGCGTGCTGTAATGATGAATTGCCAAGAAACATCCCTGGACCTTGGAAATATCTGCTTACAGATTTATCAAAATAGTATCTACTAGCTAATGACTATGATTTTGGTTTTAATGACTGGACAAGCGCAATATACCTCATGACGACTGATTGTACGTCATTTGTTCATTCATGTATCTATTTATAAAGTGCCTCTTACACTGTATGAGTCCATTGTGTCTGAGGTTGGGTGCCTGTTGGCAGGACCCGAAACGTCTCACGTGTTTAAACTGTTATCTATCATTAAAGTTTTTATTCCATCATAAAACTCTTTTATATATCGTGTGAAGACGGTTTGTCGTTTACAGTATGACGTTTTAGTTTAGCACGAGTTACCTCTGTTTTGTACTTAAATGTTATTGACAAATCTAGGCCAAAATTTCCACCGCAGGACTCCCGGTAAATAATACAGATTAAAATATAATGTTATTGAGTATATTCTTTAAAACAAAACCCAAAGTAAGAAAATCATGTATATAGTGGCAAATTAATTCTATTGGAATTCAACCAGATGCTTAGTATGGATATATTGAAGAACAATATTTCCTGTAATGCGAGATTCTTTCGAATACCTTGTCTCGTTAAATATATAACTTATTCCAACCTAAGATGTAAGGGATATGCAGTATATTTAAGACTGAGCGTTTAATCGAGCTTTCCATAACGTTCGATTAAAAATCGGAATAGACAAAAATAATATAGTTAACGAATTTCAAAGTGGCAAAATAATTGGCGACCAAAGTGGCTCAATCATTCAAACGGGCGTCATACTGAGCGGCTCATACTCAAGCGTAGTAAAGCTTAATTGTGAATGACGTGGTAAGCACAATACCTACATCAATTGTATAAATATTGGTCGAAGAGAGGCAATGCATTAAAGGGCTGTACGACAAAATTTAGAACTGTGCAAGTTAAAACAGGAGACGCTGTTCTCCAAATCAATAGAGAATAGAACACAGGTATGACGACGGCCATCTTCCAGAGAACCACATATTAAAAATACATAAAGCACCAAATTCAGGTAATGAAGCGAACGGACTACAACACCGAATGACCATGTAGCGAGTTAACTTTGACTCCTCAAATACACCAACAAGTTGCGTCCACAGGAACGTCGACAACTGGAATTTGTTTTATGTAGCAACACACAAGATGTAAACTTAAAACCGTTCTGATAGAAAATTCTAGAATAAAACACGTTTAGGAGATGCATGAACGAACTCATTTGGATACAACTATAATGCCACTTTCAAGAGAGATCAGATAACTTTTTTGGCCACTTTCCGGAATCAAATTGACGATAGCAGAACTTCCACAACAGGATTTGTCAGATTTGTTTCGCACGCAGCGATAACTTACCATTTTAAAAATTCTAGTGAGAATTTCATACGTGTAGCGCAAGACTATGTAATAAACTATTTTTTCAGTGTATCTACAAAAACCTGTCCTTTCGATAATCACTTCCCTATATAATGCTGGACTTTCCGTTTTTTTTTATTTTCGGTTAATAGTGTAAGGGGTAATCATACAACGATAGGATATGCATGAATGTATGAAAAAAATAATTCTGTAATTTTAACCCTGAAAGTCCGCGCTTCATAAAACAAACACCTACCTGCAGTATCCTCAATCATATACCTTCAAATAAACAATTCTCAACACAGTTCAAAGTAAGCCACCAGTTAACAACAAAATAATAGTCTTGCCATTTTCTTTTAGGCCTGGTTGCAACTTCTAATTAGATTATTCTGAAAAAAACTGTATCTGCAAGTTTATTATAAAAATATGTAATTTGTGTCTGCGTTAAAACTGAATATACATTTTCTAACGAAAACGTTTACCTAATTAAAAATTTACTTGGTGCTCGTTTGAGTTAAAACTCCCTCTCGACATCTTTAACAGCATAAGGCACATTTTGGAATCTCTGGGTTTTGAAAGCAAAGTCACTGATGTTCCATTGACATTTAAAAGAAACTTACGTTCCTCAAGTGATGTAATTTTGAAGGGTTTTAGAATGGGTTTGAAAATTCGCAAACTGGCTTGACAGTTGAAAACTACATTTATGTCTTTAACATCAATGATGCAAAGGGTCGGACAAATGAATTCGAGTCAGATGCTCGCTGTGTAGAAATGATCACAGTGTGTTCGTTTATCTCAACGTAAAACCATGTTTCCTGAACATGATCTCACGTCGAGGCGCAGTTTGCATTTGTGTGTGTTCTCCAGGTCTCTGTTATCCTTAATAGTATAATTTAACGACAAAATCGACGCGGCACGGTTTAATGACAGCTGATACGGTGCAGTACACAACGCAGAAAGAATGCCGTCCTCGCATGGAGAGAATACATACGTACGGTAGCATGGCAATTCAGCAGCGATGAAGCAAGTGGCGCCTATTTCGAGGAGTTATAAAAGTGTGATTACACCGTACAGCATTGCAGAATGCAGTTTTTCAGGCTGCGAATGATAGTCTGGGCAATAAGCACTTTTTCTCCACCAAGATGCAGAGGAGTGCAAGAAGATTCTCGAAATGTGCTGCCTGTTTGCAATTGCTGTTTCCAAGGCATTCGAGATACGTTCTACCGGGTTGATGTCGGAAACAATTGCAGACCACTCCATGTTTAGAATATCATCACTCCATGTTTTTGTCGACTAGTCAACATGTTCCTTCAACAGCCGCACATTAGGGCTCTGAGATATCATCCCTATAGCGTTCAGCAGTCACGGTGCCTCCTGCGAACACATGTAGCGAGGTGTATCCGCCCAACATGATATCAGTCCGAACCTGTGGTCATCCACAACCATAGTGGCCAGTTTCCTAAACCTTGGAGAAAGTTTTTGTCATCATCTCAAGAATCTGTGTTTAGGCTGTCATCCAGAAACCATGTTTGCGCTTCAACGCGACTTGTCAGTGAAGGGAGCACAGGGTAGTTTTGCAGAGAACATTTCAGAAAAGAAAACTTTGCGCGACTCCACTAGTGGAATTGAAAGAATTAGCGTTATTGCATTCAGAACTCTCTCATGAAGTCTTGTGCAAATGGTTTGATTCGATATCGTCTTTCCGATAGCGAAAATCTTCAGTGAACGTTGCGTGGTTGTCTAATTCCTAAGACGGCGAGCTGTTACAGTCAAAAATAATTTACCCTACTTGATTTGTAGCTCATTTGGTTACGGTTGGTTGGTTGATTGGTTGATTTTTATGGCGCAAGGGCCATGTTTGGCCAAAGAGCGCCAGACACAAGACAAACAAACAGTATTAAAAAAAAACGTGGCATAAATCCCCAAATCTGGCTGACCAAGTAAAACCGAACCATGAGAATGATGGAAGGGCCAAAAAAGACAATGAAACAAACAGTATTAAAAACATGGTACAATGGTTAGAAACTAGCCAATTAAGTAAAACTGAGGAATGAGAATGATAAAACACATCACGAAAACGAACACAACTACACATAGGATGAGTCACAGGAGGGGGATGAACTGTCACTCTCCTCCCCCCAATGTTCCTCTATAATGTTGGTTGAGGGTGGGGACGAACTGTCACTCTCCTCCCCCTATGTTCCTCTATAATGTTGGTTGAGGGTGGGGACCTCGCTGTGTCTGAGACAGTTGCAATGTTGGTCAGTTGCACCGCGACAGTTGGATGGACACTGCACACCTTTGCGGATTTAGGGCCGGGTCATCCACACGTGCAGGCTTTCTGCTGGGAACTGGAAGAGTCGGTCGTCTTCAAAAGAGAAAGCGCAGACTCAGCTGGTCGAATAAGCTGGAGCTCGGTGAAATCCACCTGTGTCGCTTGTTCAGCTGTAGATCTCTTGGCAAGTGCGGCGAGAGCTACAGGGTGCGGGACAAAGGGCTGCACAGGTTGTGGCAGAGACTGAACTACTGCGGCAAAAGTACGCTGTCGGTTGTTGGGAATACCCAACTTGGCCTTGGCAGCAGGGTACGAGAGGCCTTCCAGGGTCTTGAGGCGCTGGATCGCCATCTCGTCCTTCCATTTCATACAGTTGCGGGAGTAAGCTGCATGGGCCTCACCACAGTTAACACAGCAGGCAGCAGAAGTGCAACCTTCCTCGTCATGTTCACTGGAGCCACAATTTGCGCAACGAGCGGAACTGTTACAGAAACGTTGTGAATGCCCGTATCTCTGGCACCTGAAACAGCGCAGAGGACTGGGAATGTACGGACGAACTCCACAGACCAAGTAGCCAGCCTTGATTTCCGTCGGAACTTACGGGGTGTTAAAAGTCAAGATTACATTTTTAGACTTAATCAAAGAACCATCGCGCCGGAACATCATACGACGTGCAGCAATAACACCCTGATCTGCTAGTTCACTCACCAATTCGTCCTCACTGCATGCCAAGAGATCAAACTCCGAAATAACACCCCGAGAGGTGTTAAGAAACGGGTGAGGTGTCACTTTGACAGGAATGCCTTGAAGACTATTGAGGTGCAGAAGAGTGTTACTCTGAGAAACACTGCAAGTTTGGACAAGCAGGTCTCCAGAGCGAAGCTTCCTCACAGACTTCAAGGAGCCAACCGCAGCGTCCAAAGCTTTAGAAATGAAAAAGGGAGATCTGGTGGACAGTCTCTCATTCGGATTGATGGATTCTACAACTAAGTGTGTAGCATGTGTATTCACAGCAATCGAGGGGAGACGACGCTTCGGAGCAAGTGGTACAGCTGCCGAAGAAGAGGTTCCACATTCTTGGTCCAGGTCATGGTCTAAAGATCGTTTAAGGTTATGAGACTTGGTAGGTTGAAAAGACGATGGAGAGTTGTTGTCAACCATCATTTTCTCAGGTGACTTGAATTAGGAGTTTTTGTTTTTGTTTTTACCCATGGAAAAAAGGAGGAGGATTCGTCTGCAGACTACTCCACCCACCACCGAGCCCTACAAGGGAGAACTGGAGGTCTGCAAGCCAAGAAAATGACGCTGGACACAGTTCTGGAGCTTATACGTTGCAGATATAGTCCGTTGGCTGTGATCACACGCATTCGGCGGACACTTCGGCCTCCGGGTACCGTCATGCCAACGCCTTTGGCATGATCCCACAGCCCCCGGGCTTACCCTGCCGTGCTATACGACAAAAAAGCCGCTAAAGCCCTGTACACAACTTGGTACAAGACTTCTGACTAGAGGTGGGTTAGTCTCTAGCCTCCCGTTTACAGCGAAGCCGGGGTCGAAGAGGAGTGTTGGTACACAGGAGGCACTTCTCCGGTCTCCTGCGACCTCAGCCGCCAGACATCCCATTTCCGCCTTACGGGTCTCCGCACGCGGCAAACATGCAGGTAGGTCTAGCACCCAAACCAGCTAAAAGGAAAAAATTAATCCAAGGAAGACAAACCCTGAAAGGGAACCTAAACGGAATCTCAGCAACCTACGAACTGAGCGGTTAATATAAAACAGTTAGTGGTGGAGGGTAACAAAACCACAAGACCGGGGTGTTAGTACATAGCGTGGTAGCGATTAGGTAAAGTATACAACACGGGCAACTAGCCAGTGGAGAAAATAAATAAAAACGAAAAAGCGAGACACAAGACCAGCTCGGGATCGTGGGGCCGCGACTCCCCAACAGCTGGATGAACAGCCGTCCCTGCAAACTCCAACAGCACCGAAATAAAAAAGCAAGCGGTTGCATGACATCAGATGTTGACCAGTCACAAGGTCAGCTCGGGCCGAGGGGGCGCCGCTCCTTAAATAACTGGAAAACCAGTTATCCCCGTGCGGGGGTTTGGTTACGTATTCCGGTCTTCTGATTAATATTGCTCCTGCTTCCTTTTATTGTCTCCTGAGACGGGAGACCACTTGTCTAAACATATTCGTCATCTTGTCACGACAGCTTGCGATTGCCCGGCTTCCAATCTACTGATCTCTCTCCAGCGTAAACAGCTTTCTAAGCGATGGTGCGAAGCCATTCTTGAACAAACAGTAGAAATCACGTTTCAATTGCCACACCTCCCTCAGAACAAGGTTTAACAATTGCGCGTTCCTGCAAGCTCGGAGCCGTACAGTCGCGATTTGTCAATTTCCACGCACGCTAGAACAGTGTTGCTTGGGTAGGTGAACTTAGGGTCTCCCCATGCACACATCGCTGAATGATCCTTACAGTCGGTCATTTCGTTTTGGATACCATAACGAACGTTTATTTGTCACCATAATTCTGGACACCAGTGTAAAATTAATTTGAGGAAAACGTTAATTTTTCGATCCTGAATAATAACTAAAACGCAATATTTGTTACTATGCAAATATTTCAAATAACTTTACAGTATAATATTCGTATATAAAGTTATATTTTAGTTAATAACTCTAATATGAATGGTTTTGTTGTTTTGAAATGAATAGGTGTATCTGAATGGATTTCTCGCGCAGATTCCGAAAATGACCTTAAATATTCCTTATCACGTCAAGCTTTTTACAAATGAAGGAAATGTGAAAATTAAAAAAAACGTTATTTTTTAATGACACTGTTATATGGCAACGTTTGTAACGTGAAAATGTTCTCTGGAGGGGCGGAATGATTGTTTAAGGAATAGATAAACATATATATATAGCTGATAATGTAAATGCAACTGTTTTATCTGTATGACTTCACGATTTGCGCCACTCACAAAGGCGGAACATGGGAGAATGTTATCTTGGCACGGCAGTATGAATCATACCTCACGCCAATGCTCCCTTCTTTCTATTGGTCACATGTGGCGCCATTGGGGGCAGATCGTGTTACACTAGTCAGTGCAAAGATGGGACTGGTTCCGTTCGGTTGTTTCTTTGTGGCGTGTGCAATGGCTTCACGTGGTTGTGTAAATCAGGCAGACATATTTTGCTGCATATGTGGCTGTTATACGACAGGAAAAAAACAGAGGCAAAATTTTACGCCTTTCGTGAAAAATGCTTATTTTTAATACTTCGGCATTAAACTAGCAGATCAGGACAAAGTTTGGTCACCTCGCATTGTGTGCCGCGCTTGTGTGGAGGGGTTGAGAAACTGGAAAAGTGGTAAAAGGGAGTCAATGCTGTTTGGTGTACCCATGGTGTGTCGTGAGCCAAAACCTCCCAGTGGCGACTGCTACTTCTGCATAGTGAATATCGGGGGCCATACGAGAACCAGTAAGCGTAACATTGTAAATTTCAATATCCCATCTGCCTAAAGACCAGTGCCCCATTGTGAATCCATCCCTGTGCCATCCCTGTCCAATATCAAGCCCCCAACAGACACCGATTCAGTCGGTGATACAAGTGATGAGATGTACCAACCAGACAGCATGGAGGATGAAACCTATGTGCCATTTACCCAGCATGAACTGAATGATTTGTTTCGTGATCTGAATTTACATAAAGACGCAACAGAGCTTTTAGGATCACGACTTCAGGAAAAGAATTTACTATGTCCAATTACGATATTCTCCTGGTACAGACACAAAGAAGCAGAATTGGTTCCGTTTTTGCTGAGGAAGGCGGTTAGGTATATTGTCGAGACATTCCGGCAGTCATGAAATACTTCAACATTAACTACAATTCAGGACAGTGGAGGTTGTTCATAGATGCCAGCAAATCCAGTTTAAAAGGTGTTTTATTACACAATACTAACATCCATCCATCCATTACAGTAGCACATTCTGTGACTTTGAAAGAGACATAGGAGAACCTTAAATTACTGCTGGAAATTGTGCAGTACAAGTTTCATGAATGGTCTTTGTGCGGGGATTTCAAGGTGATTGGAATATTGCTCAACCAACAAGCAGGCTACACCAAATTTCCTTGCTTTTTGTGTAAATGGGACTCCAGACCAAGGACGGACCATTGGGTTCGGCAGCAGTGGCCAGTCAGTAGTACATTCACACCTGGCAAAAAGAACATTGTTTCACTTCCACTGGTTGATCCCTCGAAAATACTGTTGCCACCTTTACACATCAAACTTGGCTTAATGAAGCAATTCGTGACAGCTTTAAGCAGGGACAGTAAATGCTTTCAGTATCTTATTGGTAAGTTTCCATCAATCACGTCTGAAAAAATTAAAGCTGGCATTTTCATAGGCCCTCAAATACGAAAATTAGTGGCAGACAACATATTCGAGGAAACCATGAGTGAGTGCGAATTGCGAGCATGGACTGCATTCAAAAATGTGGTACATAACTTTGTAGGGAACACGAAGGCTTCAAATTACACCAATTTATTCAAGGACATGCTGGAATCCTATGAACTGCTTGGTTGTAACATGAGCGTCAAAGTTCACTTTCTTCATGCTCATCTAAATTACTATTTTAACAATCTTGGTGATTTTTTGGAAGAAGATGGCGAGCGCTTCCATCAGGATATTAAAGTGATGGAAAAGAGATACCAAGGAAATTGGACTGTACATATGATGGCTTACTGTTTTTGGATGCTGAACAGAGACTGTACGGACGCACACCGAACACAATCCAAAAAGAGGAAGTTTCAAGGGGAGCCCAGAGGCGAATGTTAGGCATGTTTGATTTTTAATATGTGTTTATGTTTATATATTCCTTAAACAATCATTCAGCCCCTCCAGAGAACATTTTCACACGTTACAAACGTTGCCATATAGCAATGTCATTAAAAAATAACGTTTTTTTTTAATTTTCACATTTCCGTCATTTGTGAAAAAACCTGACGTGATACGGAATTTTGAAGGTCATTTTTGGAATCTGCGCAAAAATCCATTCAGATACACTTATTCATTTGAAGACAACAGGAAAAAGTTGAAAAATTGCAGATCAGTGTAGTCCGAATTTTTTTATTAAATTCCTGAAATTTTTGGGTTTTTATGAGGTCTGCTTCAGCTAGCAGTACTTCATCTTTGTTCTGACCACAGATTATTTACCATACTAATAAGCGAGCTCCAGAACATTGGGTTTCATATTTATAGAACTCAGTGATTAACGTAAGGAAATATGAACAAAGAAATTGTACTTCAACCGCACCTTTAAGACAATGTAGATTTCAGTTTAAAGTAGGCAGTCTAACTCACAAATTTAAATCTTGAAACACCACACCTTGCGTTTATTTCGCCTTTTTTTTCCAAACCATTCACAACTTATGGACGACTCACCCTAATTCCGATTCCTCTCAACAGAAAAGGAAAACCCAGAATTGAAACATTAACAGTTTCACCTAAACGGAGAGAAGGAGAGGACGCTACTCTCGTCACTTGTCTTGACGATTGCGATTTACATCTGAAAGGAACTGTAAGAAATATTCTTTTCGAATTTAATTGTCAGAAAACTTTGTTCAGGAATCCTTTCGTAAAATACAGAATACTCCTAAATAAATGAAAATGAGAGGTCCTCTTATGAGAATTTCAGAATTTTTTTATCATTTACTATAGGGTTATAATTAGCCATAATATGCTGCAGTATGGAATTTCGTTGCTGACATAGATAGTTCCCATGGAATGAGGTTCAAACGTAATATATGATAATATTTTGCGTCGGCTAAATTCGAAATATTTCTCTGTACTGTGCAGCATTCCTTCTGATTACAATGAGTTTCGTAATGCTACATTTAGTAGCAAACACGTTTACGTTATTAACACTTCTGAGAGTTTTGGAGTTGTGAATTTAAACGTGCACAAGTATTAGCACTGTAGATTGACAATTCATACGAAACAAAACGTCCTTATAAGTTCAAATTAAACATATAGCTAAGATATTTGAAATAAAATTATATAAACGAATTTGTAGGTCTCAGGTAAAAAGTTATGACTTAAGATTACAATTCTTACTTTCACGGTAACACCAAGTTTTTTTGTTTTGTTTTTAAATCTGGCAATGTTTTATAATTTTCACCTTAGATGAAATTTTGATCAACATTTTTCGACTTTGTAGTTCACACTCTTTTTGGGGGGGGACAACATTCCCTTCTTCAAAAAGAAACATTATGGAGGATTATGGACTTTAAACTTTTTTTGAACAATTTTATATAGTTTATTTTTAAAATAGTTTACTGACAGATTATTATATGTTTGAGTTTCGTAAATGTTTGATTACGCTACATACATTTGTTCTAAAGTACTATCCGAGATTTCATAAATTACTTTCGTTTTTTCACTTCCCGCAAATGAATGCACACAAACACTTAAATGTTAAAATTGAAAGAACTGAAGTTCCTTGAGTAAGAAATTATCAAAAGCCCTTATTTTTATTTTTTAACCAAGATGCATTCAGTTGAAGCTCCTTATAAAGTTTCTAAAAGCCCTGCAGTGGTGTAACATGGGTTAAAGTCTTACCATGTTCCAATGTCCATGCTAAAAAATGAGCAGCAAAACAACAGCTAAAGTTACAGTGAAAAATTATATCATTCATCTTTCTTTCATATGCCTCTGGTCATGCTCAAAGCTTTTCTAAGTCTCTTAAATTGTGTAACTTTCTTTACTGCAAACGACAGAATGTACTTAAATTTTAGAAGACTGTGCTTAAATGTTAAGTTTAAATTAATCATTTCAAAATATTGAAAACCTGATATCTCCATATAGAATACATTTACTAATGAATTCTATAATAAATGATGCATTTCTTAGAACATTTTATATGTTTTGAAACATCAGTTTCACTCTGAAAATATCAAAACTTGGTAAATAAAGACATTTTTACGAAACTTCTCATTTTTAGGACAGAAGAGGGAGGGAGGAATGCAGATAAAAGTTTAGGTGGCTACATTGAATCTGATTCGCCGAGAAAACATAAGACCCATTTCCCGTGGTTACAGCCACTTACATATTCTTGTGTGATTCTTTAGTTGGACTTTAGTCGTTGGCAACTAATGTCATCATATTTCTAAAAGGTGGCATATTTTCGAAGTTTGTAAGGATGATTTAATTTAATGTGTTTACGGTCTTCTTAATGTTCTCATGTAGTGTAGTGCAATAGTGTTGATATCATTCATTAACATTTGTTTACCTGTGTTTTAGGTGGTGTTTGTATTAGTTTCAAAAGGTTGCAAAAATTGACTTAACAGTTTTTGCTACACATGCGAGGAGATAGTGGTGAAAACACAACCAGAAACATTGCAAATTTTGTGAAAAATGTGTACTATGCGTATTTTGGAATGAAACTTGGTGACCAAGATGAGCCATGGGCGCCGCATATAGTATGTTATATTTGTGTAGAAAATTTTAGAAGGTGGTCGGAGTTAGAACAAAAATCTTTCGTTTTCCGAATTCCCGTGGTATGGAGGGAACCCCTCAAACATACCGATGACTGTTACTTCTCTTCTTTAAATGTTCGAGGTTATAATGTGAAAAACAAAAAAACACATTTCATATCCTAATTTACTATCTGCAGTACGCTTAGTGGAACATGGTCCTGAAATAATCATGACAACACCTCCACAAATTTTCGAAGAACCACTCAGCAGAGATTCAAATGAAGAATTTGAAGATTTCAATAATGACGAATACAAAGATAATGGGGCACCTGAACTTTTTTCACAGACTGATTTAAACGACTTGGTCATAGATTTTGGTCTATCTAAGGAATGTGCATAACTGCTGGACATCGGGACTAAACGAAAATAATTTGTTGGCCCCTGGCACTTCTTTCTCATTGGTGTAGATACAGAGAAAGATATTTTCTTTATTACTTTTCAGAGGAAGGTGATTTAGTTTACTGTAGCGATATTCTCTGACTGATAAGCAAATTCAACGTTAAATATGAAGTCATCGATTGGAGGCTGTTTATCGTTTCCTCAAAAAGAAGCCTCAAAGCTGTGCTTCTCCATAATTACAATAAGTATGCTCACTACCAGTAGCACATTCCATGATTTTAAAATAATGATACGGAAAGTTAGTCTTCATTCTCAGCAAATTTCAGTACAATGATCAGGGATGGACAGTTTGAGGTCTCCTTAAAGTTATATCTATGATTTTGGGACAATAAAGAGGATACACCAAATACCCGTGCTTCTTGTACGAGTGGAATAGCCAATATCGAGAGCAACACTGGATCAAGTAGAAATGGCCAGAAAGGGCACATTAGAACCTGGAAGTAAAAATGTGTTACACAAAGCTTAAGTTTTTCAGGAAAAAATCCTTTTAGACACCGCTTCACATAAAGCTGGGACTGATGAAGCAATTTGTCAAGATTTTATCGAAAGAAGGAGAGTGCTTTAAATAAATCTGTGAAACATTTTCGGTATTAGTTACAGCAAAATTGAAAGAAGGTATTTTTATTGGTCCGGTCATCAGGAAACTTATGAAGCATAAACTCTTTGAACAAAAATTGGCAACTGTTTAAAAAGAAGCATGGAAAGCTTTCAAAGAGGTGGTGACCTAATTTTTGGGAAATCACAAGGACCCCAACTACAAAATGATTGTGGAAGACATGCTACAGAAATTCAAGGATTTTAGATACTTCATCAACGTAAAAGTGCCCTATCACAACTCCCTTTTAAAATAGTTTCCTGAGATCTGGGAGCTGTCAGCGAAGAGGAAGGAGAGCGATTCCACTAAGACATTAAGATGATATAAAGAATGTATCAGGGCAGGTGGAATGTAAACACGATGACGGACTATTGCTGGATGTTGCACAGAGACAACTCGGGAAATGAATTTCACAGAAAAAGTTCAAAAAGAAGATTTGAAGAAAAAAGACACCACAAGGAAATATAGTGAACTAAAGGTTAATCTTTAATTACTTTAATCAGAAAAGATATTTTTAAATACTTTCATTTCAAACATGTTTAAGGAAAAATTTAAATACTGCTAATTTACTTAACATAATGCGTTTTAAAGCTATTTTCCTGTAATATTGAGATCCATTTTGTGAAAAATCCTTATGTGATAAACAAAAATGGAAGTTATATTTGAAATCAGCGGCCACAAACAAATCAGAACCAGTTATTAGTTTCCAGTTAGCTGTCAGGATTCGAATTTTTCAGTCCTGTGTTACAGTATAAAAAAGAACTGTAAGCTTTAAAAATATTTAAATTATTTCTTTCAAATAATACATATTCTGGAAAACAAAATGTTAGAAATACACAGAAAAAACTGTATTCTTTTTCTTGTTTGCACAAAAGATTTTTACTTCGATTACTTTCCTGTGCTAGCATTCCTGAATCAGCTCCATTGATAATTTCTCAGGAGTTTCTTTCACTTCCTGTCTAACTGGGTAAGTTGAAGGTAATTTATCTGTTTAAAGTCCAGTCATTAAATCTTTCAACGTGCCCAACCACAGTTGTTTCCACTCTGCTCTCAAATGTTTGATCTCATTTAATAAGAACAATGGATATTTCTCAAGAAATTAAAATTTATATCAGAAAAGAAAAGCCTTTCTCGGTCAACTTATTGAGGACCAGATGCTTTATCATTTACCATTTTGCAAGCATCTAATGTAACTTATTTTCAAAGAATTCATCAAGTTTTAATGCGAAAAGCTTAAAGTCTACGAAATTTTTATTTAGGAATAGAACAAATCCGTTTAAACTCTTTTTCGATAGTAATAAACAAGTCAAAGATATACCACGTCTATATTGAAATTGTATATTGCTGATATTTTGGTCTCACTGTTTTATATATAAATTTGTAAATTGTTATGAAGCAATATTGATATATCACTTATATGAAGAATTTAATGCAACGATATGGCAGTTTAACACAAAACAAGAAATCAAAGTTTATAAAAAACCACCAGTCAAATTAATGATAGGGAAAGAGAAAACATAACAAAATGCTCTTAAATTCAATGCGTGTCGCTATATAAGTTGAAATAAACTATCTTTGTCAAAGCATATGTTCATAATTTTGTCCCGTTTATTGTTGTTTCTCAACATTCGAAGTTCGGGAAGACGACGAATCATATGTTCTGGAATTGAAAATGTTCAGTAATCACAACAGTAGGAACGGATGCTGTATTTGTTTAATTCTATCCTAGAAATACCTTTTAGGCAAGCCTTGTTATAAGGGACAAACGGTAGTATAGAACAGAATTATGTATAGAACTAAAAGACTAAGTTTTCCAACTTCTTGAAGAAATGCTAATTTACATTGATATCTCATAGTACGAGACATGTATAATGTGACGCTTCTTCTTTGCGAAGATACAGTCTTCCTGAAATTATTTTGGACGTAATAACGGAAAAGAACCAAAATCAAAAAGAAAAATAATATTTCTTAAAGTATGGAAATATGAAAGAATGCGTGAAGGCTGATTACTGCTGAGTAGATCTTTCAGACAATAAAAATATTCTATATATCCTTATTTGACTCAATAAGATAACATATCCAAATTTTGTTATCCTGAACCATCCATCCGTATTTAGTATTATGGTTCTTTCTTTTCAACTATATTCAAAATGTATTGGGTTGATTTCTGATTTGGTTCCTAGGTAACAAAATATCAGAAAACCGACATTAGGGATCCCAAAGAAAGTTTACAAATACTAATAAATTCAATAAAAGAGAAAGAAGAATTGTGAAATCACATGGACAAAAAGTGTTTGAAGATTCATCCAGAAATCCCAGGTGCCGATAGAAAACATGTTAGTTCCTAGATCAACTATGGTTGAGGAACGCTTATGTCTGAAATTGAAGCAAGCTTTTCAGTATTAGCTTAAATAGTTCTGTAGTTCCCTTGTAATATAACAACAGGGCAAATATCGTTTAACGACGCCATTGGGAATTCTAATTAACAGGATGGCACATTTTGAAGATGACAATCCGTTTTTTTGGTGTAAATATGACAAGGATGGAAAGACAGATAATATCTTTAAACTTGAAAATTTTCGTTGTCCTGGAGCGGGAATCGATTTTGCGTCTCCCAGATATCGTCCGGGGATACTAAACACTACACCACACAGAACAACGAAGTCTCAAATTTTGATAGCATATTTGGAAAATGCTCATGTTCGTGGTTCATGAAAAGAGTGTTTTACTGCCTTTTGCTAACAGTCTGAAGAGTGTCACAAATGAACATTAAAAAATTATTAATATAGAAATTTATTTGCAAATCAATACTGCAGATTTTATGCAATTAGTGCTGTACTATTTCGTAACACTCAAAATTTCTCTAAATCTGACGCAAACTTATTTGTAATTCTGAAAGAAAATTATCCGCTGTATATTTTTTCAAACGATAAATGAACTATAGAGAATTTTATTACAATTTCGTACTATACGCAGGAATACATTGCAACCACCATGGTGGAGCGGTGCTGTGAAAGATGCATCCTGATTATTCGTCTGACATGCGTTCCGAGTTCAAATCCCGTTAAGGCATGGATGTTGTGTTTGTCTTACGCTGTCTGTCCCTATTCCCTGGAACAAGTGGCCTGACATTAGGTCCAGGCGAAAGCTTATTGCATATTAAGTTGCTCACAGTGGTAATCAAAATTCCAATTTAAAAAAAATGTGTTTTTGATGCGTGATACGTTCAGATGGTCCGTAAAATAGGAAGATTGTTTACTGTTTTCTTTTGCAGTGATTACCATGATAACTCTATAGCGTGATAATTATTTTGATCTGCAGCATTTGTATGGTTCTATAAACCGCGGAATTTAAGATTTTCTTCGAAGCAGCAAGAGTTTTATTTGGGGCAAGTACTCCTTAAATCACGGGTTAAACTATCAGTTATAAACTCATTTGACTCCAAATATTTTGAAACTGCTAAATAGAGGAAGAAAGATCATAACATCGCAGATTCGATGGAAACTATAAAGGCAGTACACCCTTTCCAGAGGCATACCTAGAATTTCGGAATATATCCACAGACGTTGGAACATGAAAAATTTACTACAGCGTCATGAGGCTTGAACACGTTATCTGAAAATGTTCAGTCGGAAATAACTCCAATTCCATCCTTTTCTCCAAGGTGGGAAGGGGGTCATACAGTCATATTTTGCCTTTTGTAACTCAGCCGTAAAAGTTAAGTGGAAGATATCGTACAGCAAAAGTATTTTTTTGTCTTCAATAGATATGTTGAAACATTTGTAACTTCTGTTGTTGAAAGTTAAAATCTATTCATTCCTTAGTTTGTTCAAAATAGATCCTGATGGCGCGAATGCATCAGCCTAGAGAAATTTGACAAATATTTTAATAATTTTCGCTTCTTTCGTAGCATTGGTTTTCTTCAACCAGTCAAGCTGTCCTATGATTATTTCTTAGAAATCGTTAAACTGTGGTTAATATATATTAATGTTAAAAGTATATACAATATTAGGACCATATGAAGAACTCGTCCCCCTTCGTTTTCGGTAACCGAATACATGTAATTCCTCTGCATCATACTAATTACGCGACTGGATATTATTTTTTGTTTACATTTCCAGCATCCTTATCGTGTGTTTGTGGTAAATTTGAATACCGTAGTTTTTTTTATTATTATAAGAATTTTTGAGGATCATCTGGAGCTACGTATCTGCAATTTGTGCAGATATCTCTCTTTTCTGCGTGTTCAGATTATTGAGTACATTGTTGTTCGAATGACGACACTTTATTTTTCCAAATTTGTTTGTGTTCTCAGATGATGCGAAGGCAGAATTTGTTCTGGTGCATGCATTTAGAAGTTGAGCACACGTAAATGGGGTTATAGAAAAAAATTCAGAAATTTTTAATAGCTATAAAACACACGTTGAAATCAAACACATTACGAAACAGATATTATTTATGTCAGTGTAATTTCTGGAATGCATATATTGAGGTGCACTGTCAATATTTTTTTCGGAAATTCTGTTTTGTGACGCTACCAACATTATTCAAATTAAATGAACCACTGAAACATGAAAGAGGTTGAAAACTGTCATAATTTCCAGAATAAAGAAATAGAAATTTATTTAAAACCGAGGTTTTGGAACAAAATGAGTACGGCGTAATTTTGTTAGAGGCTTTGTACCGTACATATTGCATTGGCATTTATTTGCAAGTATTGTGAAGTCACAGCGTCCAAATTGTTGATGCTTTATGTAATTGAGATTTAAGTTTCTGTCTACCTTCCTTGAACACGTCATTTGGTTAATGTGCAGTTTCTTGGAACCCTGAATTTATATTCTTACCTCAATAAATCGAATTATTAGTATATCTTTTCTCCTGCATTTTTTTCCTCACCACGGCATTTGGATATCATTATTTCATTGTACGTAACATCACTTACCACATAGTCTGTGTTATGGTACAAACACAGCATTTAAATAATTATTTCAGTGTGAATGAAACACTAACAAAAACTGACTTTAGGAAACACAGCCCATGCGCACAACTTTGCCTCTTATAATGAAACATATCAGAATATTTCATCTTTGAGGTGCTACGAAATTTCTGACACACTATTCAAAATAAACGTTCATACAACCAAAACAGAAAATGGGAAAAAACAATTTTTTGTATCTGATATCGCATATAACTCACTTTATAATGGCTGTATTCGTATATATTAGTTTATTAATTGTCTCTTTGCGGTACAACACTCAACGGTTACACGGTCAGTAATCTGTAAGAAAATAAAATTATATATATTTTGTTTAAATTTCAAAATTACGAAACAGTTCATTTAGGATTAAAATCACACTACCTTGCTCTCCCCTAAGCTGGGTGGTGAAATTAAGTTATCAGGATCGCACCCCAGAAATAAAAGTTGAATCCCGGCGTCGGAGCTTTAGGCCCTGGGTATCGTTGATGCTTACTGGTTACATTCTAAGAAAACTAGCTAAAAGAATAGGAAATGTTTTTTAATGTCCAGTTTGTCTCAAAAAGTAACAAATATGTGAGGCGGTGTGGTTTATGTGTGGTGTAGATCCGATTTCCTGTAGATACCACGCAGATTGAAAAGAATTGAAATCAAGTGCCAAAGGCGACCAGTTCTGTCAGACGACCTCACAGTGCTCCTCAACTCCTTCTTCCACGACCCCTGCGCCGTTTGCTTGTGCATTGTCCTTCGTAAAAATGCCAGCACGTTCAAACAATCAAACCGTGTAGCACTGCAGGTTGCTCTTGGCCCTTTGGACCATCAGATATATATTGGATATCATCTGAATTTGCTGCGTTATCAGGCGACACAATCCGTAACAACATGTCAATATTTATATGATCATATCACACCCAGATGCTCAGATGGTGTTAATCACAGCATATGAATGTCAGGTTCTAACTATACTCTTTGCAAAGAAGCAGTGTAAAAATTGATACCGTAATTCCTGTGACAACTACACTGGCCTCCATTGCTGAACAGACCTTTATTCGAGTTTTCTTCACCAGTGTAAATGTATTTTTCTATTTTTTATGGGATCCACGGGCTTCCAAATGGGAAGACATTTCCATGATTCCATATTTCAAACTCCCTGCCAAGGTCACTCTTAAATGTGGTTTACTTCAGCAGGCCGTTGCTGTACAATGTAACAACTGTTCTACAGAGAAATGCCCTGAGGTTAGCTCTCCATCTGCATTTCAGTCGTTTGACCTGGAAATCCTTCAGGTTTTCTGTTTCATATAAGGTGTCTAACCTTTGAAATTTCTGATTTTCAGAATTTTAGTAATTTATTTTATTTTATAAATCGTTGTCTAGATAATCTTGCGTACACGGTCAGATTTGTTTTTGAATTTCGATTTATTAAGGGATTTTGACACTTTTCATGAGTTACTACCGACGATAATGTAAATGTGATTTAAATGTACAACACAAAAGTTCTCAGTAGATCATGTGGCCCTTATATTTGCATGCTTTCCGGATAATTCCTGCTGCAGTCTTTAAATTTCGGTACATATTTGTCCATAGTGTGCACTTTAACCATTATTAGCAGGTTTCCCAATTCGAAATTGCAATATGTCTTCCACTGTTTTAAATAGATTCGTTAAGCTTGTTAGATTTTTTTTTATTACAAAAGTTGGCCTCCACTTTTGACTTATATTAAACAGCTCGTAAATAAAGAAAAACGCGTAGGGACGTTAACGAGCAATTAGATCCGTTTATTAAATGAGCGCAGAACATAACACCAGTGTCATCGTTAAACACTTTTTATCGACGTCATCTCAGTATGAAAATTTTGATGATTAATATTAGTGCATATCCATGGCCTTCAACTTCTCGATAGCGTATCTGAAAAATATTTCAATCACATTCTACAAACAGTGCAGGTGCTTTGAATAGAGAAAAGAGAACTAGTACTCTGTGACTCCCCCTTTGCTTTTCTAAGTATCTAATTTTAAGAAATGCCAGTTGAAAATAATGTTTTTCAAAAACGTTAAATGTGGAGAATAAGTGAAAGCGAGATTTTTTAAAATAAAGTATTGTCAGTATTGTAATATAGAAAATACTGAAATTAACTCCTTTCTGATCTTCAACTGTCATCTAAGAAAATGAGCGACTTTTTAAAATTCTTGGTCGTTCAGTGTTTCACATATAACAGTCAGTGTTTTGAAAACTTTCAAATTTTTGCTTTAAAATGGCAGATCCTGCTAAAATTTCGGTACATATTTGTCCATATATAGGAGCTGCGTTCACATTTACACTGAAAATCGTATTTCATCTTCAAAATTTGTATTATATGTGTAATCCCGTATTTATTTCATGAATTTGAGAGATTTTCAGTAAATACTTTTTTTAAAATTTACATGATGTAATTTCTTCACTTAACCTTTGTGACTCTACGTTCGACAACATCTACATTTTTTGTAAGCGGTTTTCCTCTGAAACAAAATAAATTAGGTAGTTCATTCTAGTCAGCATTGCCAAATGACTATATCAAACGACCCTTTTTAATGATTTCAGATGTTGGAACACCTAGGTGGATATAAATGCATATATTTAAGACCACAAATTATGATCTGCGATTTTACAATTTCCATTCGTCAATTTGTATTTTGAGCTTCATTTAATGTTGCAAATTGTCAAGCGAAAACAAAATTGTATTTTCATTTCATTTACTGTTAAATAGGCCAGGCAATGCTTTCATGAATTTCAAAGAAAAATCAATAAAAGAAGGATGGCGATGGTAACATACAGATAATTTTTTATACGATGAATAGTTAATTACCTACTAACTGAAAGCTGTATTAACCCGAAACTATAAACAATCTAATTTATTCAACGGAGAGAGTACAATACTTCCTTGTTGATACAGGGTCTGCAAATACTATATGTATCTAATACCGGTATGTTTGCATTGCGTTCTGTTGGGTTTAAACTCTTGAGATACGTACATTCTTCTCCTTTCACTCCATGACTACGTATAATTATATTGATTGCGGGTACTGGTTTCCCATGTGTAGTGTGACACAATTTGAAGAGTTTGTACAGCGTTTCTTTCAATGTTTTTGTTCCTTTGTTTCGTGTTTTTGCGTTTTAACGTAGATATTTATTTGTGCCTTAGGATTTCCAAGGGATCTCACTGAATGCAAAGCGTTTTAAAAATTGAGAAATCGTAATATCTGCAGGGAATAGACTAGCATACCGTATATGACTGCAACAGTTGATAGCGGCACAAATTGATCTGCGAATTGTATTATTGTATGTTAAACAAGCTTCCCTACGGATATGTGCTTGAATCAGCTGATTTATAGGCTTTTCTTTCTGTCATAGAGATATATAGAGTTATACCACACATATCTCACGACTTTTTTGTCATTTGGTGGACAATCTAGTAATTCAGTTGTCCATCGGTGGTCAACTTTTCACTATGATACTGAAATCAATTTCTTTATCATTTTTTTCTATTATGGCATGTGCTAACTATTATTACATTCAAAGAGTCTTTTCTTAGGGAGAATCAAATTTCTCAGCAGCTTCCAGGCTACGGTCCTAACAAATATAGTTGTATGTCATATCAAACCCACAAATGAAGAGCACAGACAATAACTCTATAGGAGCCCAGTTGTCGGTTTATTGTCAATGATTCTACAGGTACCATCAGGTGCCTACTTCATATAATGCCAGGATTCATTGCCTAAAGATATCGATGTATTTCTTTCTGCCCAGCCTTCTTTTGAATTAAAAAATCGCGCATTAGTTTAACTATTTCAAACATGTATTCCTTGTCTTTTACATTGTTACATCTTCGAACATGCGCAAATACTCCCTGCTGCTTTCTAGAGTACATAAACAAAACAAACATTTTGTTACTACGGAAACTATATTATTGGTATTTTCTTGATCTGACTAGATGAAAGCCCGACAATAATGACGGGGAAATAAAATTTATGGTAGGGAAATGATTAATATTTATTTAGTTTTTGAGTTCCACGTCAATAGATGGCGACGTTGGCTCACAACGTCCTGAAAATTTCCCAAGCAGTCGCTTATGGAATTTGATATGACGGGTTGTCTGTTACAGTATGTGTTTTGCTTCAGATGTGTGAGAAAATGCTGGATTTATAAAATTCTTAATTATTTTGAGGTTCTTTTCCGTTTCTACTTTAAATTGAAATTCATGAAATGTTAGTGCAAGTTCAAAACAAAATATAACGTTAGAATTGAAAACTTCACTCGTCTATAAAGCAATTTATTTCGGTTTGATTTTAATACGATTTCTGCAACCAAAAACCATGCAATTAAAAAAATACACACTGTTGAAACTGCATGGGTATCATGTAAATATCAAATTCCGACACTTTGCGGCTTCACGGTTTAGAGAACCAAGGCGTTTCCAGAAGTCTTATTCTAACATTCTTGGGGCCTACTATCCCCTTTAAACTACTCCACATACATTATCTCGGAAGAATATATTGTTTTTCCTTTTAACACAGTTCCTGTGCCTGAATGGTGGTGTTCGGAGAAGGTATAAAAGATTTTCTTTTTGATTGGGTGTTTAACGTCCACCGTGAGCATTTTATTGCGCTATAAGCAGTTCCCGTCCCTAATTTAGGGCCACTGGTTTCAGGGAAGGAATAGAGACAGTGCCGTAAGACAAACACAACATCCATGCCTCACCAGGATTCAAACCCGGATATATCTCGGACGAATATTCAGAGGCCATCGCTTAGACTACTGCGCCACCGGGACGGCTATACGAAATTCAACCCCAGAGTTTCTAATTATACGTCTGTCTTTATTTATATGCATATACACTGACGGAAAAAAATCCCAACACCAAGAAGGGGTTGTGTTAGATAAACGACAGTTGGTAGGCGGTGAGAGTACATCTGTAAGATGACGTCTATGCAAATTTCGCGCTCGGGCATACGTGGGGCGCTAGTAGCGCCCTTCGAAACATGCAAAGCAGGTTTGCTGTAAATACGCGCTGTAACGTTCGTGAGCGTTAGTTATCGTTGAGATTCGACGTAGTGTGTTGATATTAGTCAAGAATGCCTTTAAGAAGACGAAGAAGCCATTATCAACAGCTCACGGAGTTTGAACGAGGTCGTGTAATAGGGCTACGAGAAGGTTGATTTTCTTTCCGCAATATTGCAGAACGACTTGGCAGGAATGTAGCCACTGTGCATGATTGTTGGCAGCGGTGGTCAAGGGAAGGTACGGCCTCAAGAAGACCGGGTTCCGGCCGGCCACGTGACACTACTGAGAGGGAAGACCGCCGTGTACGGCGTATGGCCGTGGCGCCTCGTACCGCGTCTGCGGCAGCACTTTGAGCTGCAGTTGCCACCACAGTGACACAACGAACTGTTACAAATCGGTTACTTGAAAGACAGCTCCGAGCCAGACGCCCTGTAGCGTGCATTCCACTTAATCCAAACCACTGCCATTTGCGACGTCAGTGGTGTCAAGCTAGAGCTCATTGGAGGACGGAGTGGAGATCTGTTGTGTTTTCTGATGAAAGCCGGTTCTGCCTGGGTGCCAGTAATGGCCGTGTGTTGGTTAGAAGGAGGCCAGGTGAGCGCCTGCTACCAACTTGTCTTAGGCCGAGACACACTGGACCTACACCTGGAGTTATGGTCTGGGGAGCAATTTCCTATGACAGCAGGAGCACTCTCGTGGTTATCCCACGCACCCTGACGGCACAGTTGTACGTCGGTCTGGGGATTCAACCTGTTGTGCTGCCATTCATGAACAGCATTCCAGGGGGTGTTTTCCAACAGGATAACGCTCGCCCGCATACCGCTGTTGTAACCCAACATGCTCTACAGAGTGTCGACATGTTGCCGTGGCCTGCTAGATCACCAGATCTTTCACCAATCGAGCACGTATGGGACATCATTGGACGACAACTCCAGATTCACCCACAACCAGCATTAACCGTCCCTGTATTGACCGACCAAGTGCAACAGGCATGGAACTCCATCCCACAAACTGACATCCAGCACCTGTACGATACAATGCATGAACGTTTGCGTGCTTGCTTTCAACATTCTGGCGGTTACACCGGTTATTAATGTAGCAGCATTTCACATTTAAAATGGCTCTTCTCGCGCTTGCAATAAGCTGTGATCTTGAAACCTTAATCGATTAAATATGTTAACTATACAAATGTTTTGCCGCCATTTCATTCCTCTACAACTATTTTTTCGTGGTGTTGGGATTTTTTTCCGTCAGTGTATTTATTTCACATTTCCGTTTTGCTGCTCGCAAATCAGCAGCAATATGAATCATAAGTGAACACATTACTGGAATTTTTGGGCCTCTCAGGTTCCCAAAGCAGACAAGCTGGTAGATGCTAAATAGCTTCCACTTCGTGTGGACTACAGCTAGTATCTCGTGCCAGGTCTGGGGTACGTTCTCGTTACCTCATTGGGCCGCGCTGGAGTGGCGCGGACCAATTAGATAACATATAAATTACTTAGCATCTTCGTTGTATATGCGTGTTGAACTGGTGATAAAACGAAACAGTAATAGCAGCAATATTAGAGTGTATTAAAATGGTGTGAAAATTCGTTCATTTACGGGTATCGGTTCCGTAAGATCGGGTCACCGAATTGGTCTATTTAAAAGAACTGGTCGGCCCCATTTATTCCAGTTTCGGCTCTCGTCGAATGAAGACGTCTTTGGCGGATCTCGCCGCTGCTCGCAAAGAGGATTATCGAATCGTGTGTAGTTTTCAGGTAGATCGCGCGGCGAGAGAACATGTGGGCCCCCGCAACGAGTACGGCTTCGGCATCGGGGATTTCTTCGGTGTCAGCGCTGCGGCAGCAATTAATTCTTCTTTCGGAAAAGTTGGGGGAGCAAAATAATTCATCTAAGTCAACCCCAGAACGCGACTTCAGTGAATTACAAGACGAGGAAGTGGACTACAAGCTACTAAAAGCTGAGCAAATTAAGCGAAACCTTGCGGATCTTGAAGAAACCAAGCTACTACAGGGTGAGCAAATTAGGCCAAATCCTGAATATACAGCCCAGTTTGAAGGTGAGCGGCGAAGGCCATATTTTGACACGAGTACACTATTAAGGGGTTAGCAGATAAAGCCAAACCCCATTTCCTCGCACGTCAACCAGGCATTACAGGAACTATTGGGGGCACAGTATCACCGATTCCATCACAAGACAGTGGCATTGAAGTAAAGATAGAAAGAAAGAACATTCAAAAAAGGAAAAGACTGTCGTCAGAGCCAGGGACCGGCACGGAAAAATTAATCAAAAAGGGATACGCAAATCGCTACAGCAACAAAACACAGTATGAAGAATTAAATCCCACACTGCTAAGAAAAGAAAAAAGAATAGCCAACAAGCACGAAGGAACATCCCCCACAGAAACAACACAGCAGATGAACTGGTAAATCAACACATGATGCACCGCGAACACGGGATACAAGTAGGATTAGTATAGGGCACTGTTGTGTTTGTCTTAGGGCACTGGCTCTCTCCCTTCCCTGGAACCAGTGGCCCTAAAGTAGGGACGGGCAACTGCTTATATCCCACTGAGTTGCTCACGGGCTCCGTTAAACTATCACCCCCCCCTCCATCCAAAAGACCTGTTTGTTTCGTTCGGTGGAAACAAAGTTCTGTGAGGTCTTTTCCAGTTGGTCATGGTTGTTTAAATTCACAAGATTTCACTCTATAAATTAAGCGTTTTAAGATAGTGTATAACGATTTTAGTTACCTGTTCCACACTGTAGTGGTAAAAATTCCACCTTTCATATATTTCCAAGTTAATCTTTGCGTACTACATATTACAAAACCACAAGTGCAACCAGCGTTCTTAGCTGGTGTCCCCATCTTGTGAGTGAAACCGTAATTTTTTTTTTTTTTTTTTTTTTTTTTTGATTGGAGGTTTAACGACCACCGTGAGCAACTCAATGGGCTATAAGCAGTCGCCCGTCCCTAATTTAGGGTCACTGGTTCCAGGGAAGGGAGAGAGCCAGTGCCGTAAGACAAACACAACATCCATGCCTGACCGGGATTCGAACCCGGACCCCTTACGGACGAATGATCAGAGGCCAGCGCCGTAGACCACTGCGCCACCGGGGCTGCGAAACCGTAATGAAAAATATGAAAAGAAATGGAATTTATAAAATTGTCTTCGTTTTACTGCAAATAATGAGATAAAACCGAAGACGAAGTTGTTCTGAGTTGGTTATAGTAACACTTAACGTGAAGATTTTGGATCCAGTAACTAATTAATGGGCAAACCAGGTCTGACCGAAACAAAAGTGTAAGACCTTCGAATCCACGACTCGGCAACCGAAGCGAGCAGGAATATACTGAGCTTACCGAACGATAAACGATTTCGTTCGCCGCGAACGAGATCTGCCGTAACTACGGAACAGATCTTTCCTCTCTCTCTCTCTGTCGACCGTTCACTTGAAACGGATCATTCGGGGACGACCCGTCTGTCGTGTGTAAGGATCTCTCGAACCCGGATGGGAAAACGTCTACTTCTGTAATTAGGTAGGTAAGTATTCCATCAGCGTATTTGGCGGGTACTGTTATGATTTTTGGCTGTACATGAAACCATAGTGAAGAGGAATCTATTGTTCTGTATCGTGCATTGCTAATAACATTTGCACACGTAGAGTGTTTATTTTCAGAGGTTCACATGGGAACGGAAGGGGTACAAATAACACAATCATTCACTGCAGTAAAAAACAAAATATACAGGTTGCACCTTAAACGGTAAACCTAGGCTTTATCTTTAGAAGTTGACAAGACTAAAGTCAGTGCCCATTCAAAGAGACAGGGGACCCAGGAGCTGGGCAGTATTTGGGGGTTCCCAGTATTAATGGCACTTTAGGATTTCACTATGGGTGGCCGAAAAAAATTCCCAAGAGAAAGCATTCCCAAAATATGATGAAGATGCCATAAAAATACCCCCGCCTGATGTTGAAATGTGTATCCCCTGATTCATGGACTAATCAGTATTAGCAAAACAACAGAGAAATTATGGTTGAAAAAGGTATTCCAATTCAGTTCTTTACTCTCTCCCCCAGGTTCAACTTGTTGAAATTATATCAATAGTGGACAAAATAATGTGATCCAAATATCATGATTCAAACGAATTCTTAATGAATGAAAATTTCTCCTAATTACAGGTGTGCACAAAACATCTGTAATGCTTTCGTAACATTTGCGGATAGACTGGGGGCGACTATACCTTTTTGCAGACTCCTAAAATTAGGGAAAAAATGGAACCATTTTTTACAAGGCAGTTTGTTGTAGTTTTCGCTGTGCTATCTGCAAAAAAAAATGTATAACTCTGTCAGTTCTTCAAGCATCTTGCATAATTCTGGGGTCCCTTGAAAAAGCGGGGACCGGACTGCAGCCCCCTACGCCCCTTTAACGGGCTTTGATTAAAGCACTGAGAATGAACATGTATTAAACTCATAGTAACTGACTACAAACTTTTTTCTATCATATACGTGTATCCCATGTGCTATCTATAAGAGACGGTAATATTATAAAATAAAAATAACAACCAATAATGAAATTGCTTTAAAATTGTTGTATGCTTCGTCCCGATGATGCCGAGCCAAACGATCTGCGAAATTATAGTCCATGCTAAATAAACATTTAATTGTAAATAAACGTTGCCATTTTTATTCTATGTCAGCATCACAAGTTTTGCAATCACAAATTATACACTGAAGTGCCAGAAAAACGGGTACACCAGTCTAATACTTGGTAGGTCCCCCACGGGAGCGCAGGTCTGCAAGTGCACAACATACTTTCTGCAGAGCGTTCCACAATTCGGGTGTATTCCGAGGTCTCGTATTCCTGTGTTCGATAGCGCTTACGTGGCATCCCGAATGTGTTCTATCACGTTCAGATCTGGGGACTTGGGTGGGAATGGCAACACCTCAAGCTCCGATGAATGCTCCTCTAACCATAATGTGGCGTCCCGACACTTGTGTGGAGGTGCATTGGCCTGTTGAAACAAGCCCAACCCATCAGCATGAATGCAGGACATGAACGAGTGTACCTCGTCAGAAAGGATGCGCACATAACGTCGGCCGGTCACAGACGTTTGTAGACGTACCAGGGGTTCCAGTAAAGTCCAGTTAAACACACCCCATACCATTACGGGCCCCCACCAGCCGGTACAGTTCCCTGTTGACAGGCGAGATCCATGGCTTCATGGGGTTTGCGCCACACACGAATCCTACCATCTGCCCGATACAGTTGGAAACGCGACTCGTCAGACCAGATTACTTGTTTCCAGTCATCAAGTGTCCAGTGGCGGTGTTGGCGTGTCCAAGCTCGGCGCATAGCTCTGTGTCGGGCACCCATCAAGGGGACTCGAGTTGGGCGTTAGCTCCCAAAGCCCATATCGTGCAGGGTACGTGGCACAGTTTGGACGCTGATGCTTGTTGAGGCTCCAGCATTGAATTTTGAATTCCGATGATATCTGCGAGTGTCGCGTGAAACGATTCTTGACAGCCGACGATGGTCACGTTTACCCAATGCCTTTTTACGGCCACGCTGGTATCGTAGGTTGGAGGTTTTGCCGGAATTCTTGTAGTCACGGTACACCCTTTTTTTTTTTTTTTTTTTTTTGATTGGAGGTTTAACGACCACCGTGAGCAACTCAATGGGCTATAAGCAGTCGCCCGTCCCTAATTTAGGGTCACTGGTTCCGGGGAAGGGAGAGAGCCAGTGCCGTAAGACAAACACAACATCCATGCCTGACCGGGATTCGAACCCGGACCCCTTACGGACGAATGATCAGAGGCCGGCGCCTCAGACCACTGCGCCACCGGGGCGGCCAGTACACCCTTGCAATGGTCGTCCGTGAAAATCCGAACTTCGTTTCTACCTCCGGAATACTATGGGCCATCTCACGAGCGCCAACTATGACACCGCGTAGAAAATCGTTTAAATCTTTATTACTTGCCAATTAGATAACGATATTTCCAGTTTAGCATATATGAATTCCAAGATGTGCGAATCCAGTGGCGTTCAACATTAATTTTTTTCTGTTAGCGCAACAAAAAGCATGACTTTCTTCTAGATAGCTCACAGGATATACATTTATGATACAAAAAGGTTTTTATTAAACCACATTGTCCTAGAAACTGATAAAGCTTGGGTTTATCGTTTAAGGTGCAACTTGTATATCCTGATTTTTCTTTCAGTGAATGACTATGTTATATGTAACCTCCCTCCCCCACACGTTACCTTGCGAACCCCTTAAACAGGAAAAATATTCGCTTCGTATGCACTCTACACACGTGCAGATGTTAGCAGTGCATAGTCCCCAACGATGGCTTTCTGTTCACCGTAGCTATGACGCCTAAAAACAATGGCTGGCACACATTTTCTTGTGTTACATGCTGGCCCCCTACGCGTTAACCTCCGTAACATATGTTTAATGCTAGTCACGAGTTAACATACAAGAAATACACATACAGTGCTGTAAATAAAAATACGTCTACGTGTACCTGCAATCCTCTCTAACAGTCTTCCAACACGTTCGTTGTGGAGTAGCTTTCTGAGTAGGTTGTATGTTCAGCAGAGCACGTGAATTGCACTATTTCTCCCCAAATTGAAAAAAATTCCTAATTTAACCACTTTAAAAATTGAACTCTCAGTGCGTTTAACTTCTAAAGCAAAACACTCGATATTAAGAATAGATTTAGATGAAAACCAGTTTCACAAAATATGCCAGTACTCTCCGTGATGCTGCCATCTATCGGCCGATACATGAGATGAGAGCACATGAGCTGTGCATCGATCTAAAAGGCGTTACTACTTTGGCTAGCCGTTGAAAGGATCTTCTGGAATGTTAATTGAGTCTACTCCGAATTATGTATTCCCAACCAAAAAGATTTTAGTCCTCATGAATCAAAACCCGTATATCTAGCAGAAGAAATCGGCTACGCGGATTACCTGCAAACACACGACAAGCAGTTATCTGATTCGTCCGCGCTACTCCAACGCTGACTAATGAGATTACGAATTAGAGGAATCTGAAGGCTCGTTCGAAAAGTTAGTTTGCGTACTCGTATTAGCACATTCTCGTCAACCACAAACATCTGCTCGTGTTAAAAAAAACCGGAAAGAGAGGATAGAAAACTCCACTGTGGTGTGATCCAGGGCTGGCTTCTACAGCCCAGCCAAGGAATCAGACATTTTTTTGTAAATCACATTTCCGCCACTAGTGAACGTAATATATCATCCATTTATAAATGTTTCATCGATTCTGGAAATAAGGTTGAAAGAAATAATTTTGTACCCAAAATCTTTGGTAAATGTGTAGATTTGCATCCTAAATTATTTCGTCGGAAAAATAATAGAACTCGAAAAAGGTGTGACGTACTGATTTTAGAGTATGCAAATTAATGTCAAATGGTTCAGCAATTTCATATTTTAAATGTGTTTCAAAGATTTTTATCGTAAAATGTACGTGTAAGAGCGATGCTGTGAAGAGACGCCGCGTTAGGTGTAACGCAACGGCCGGCGACGATGTGAAGCTGTGCTCCGTTAAAACGAAGTTCGTTCGTTGCTGTACGGAAATGACGGGCGGAAGAGTACAGCAGAAGAGGTTACGTTGTACTGATACGCTACAGAAAATAGGTCAACCATATACACCCTCTTTTGTTTTGTTTGTTCCCGTTCGTTGTTGGCAGGAAAACCCGGATAAAACCTCTTTCATTTGCAAAATATGCGTATCGATGCGATAGTAAGTGACCTGTGAAGACGGTATTAAGAGGAGAACCAAAACTACAGTGGCATAGCAAATCAGCTACGAATGGAAGCCGTTCAAAGCAGAACATAAAATTATACTTCCCTAGATTTCTGTACAACATCAAAAGGCATAGTCGTTCTTTCTATTTAGAATCAGGGAATCATATGCGAAAGAACGGAAATTTTCTTAACAGGTGCTTTAAAATCAATGACAAAACATGAACGAACTATATTTTGTAGTGTATGAGTACAACATGGGATGTAAGGTCAGGTGATGCGTAACATCACAGCCTCTCCTTGACAAATGTCAACCCCGCCTTCTCGTGGTGCATCCTGTTCCCACTAAAGGGGCTCTGACGACCGCAAATAGCGGTATAACTATACCATCGGGATCAGAGGAAATGCTATCCCCAACCCGCTTGGCCAGCGTGGTGAGTTATGGCCAAACACCTCCAAAATGACTCTACAACTTAAATCTTGGCCCTCAGTCTCCGGCAGCTGGAATGTACCTGGCCAAGGCAGCGGCCAGTGCGACATGAAGGCAGAGGGTGCTAAGAATCCCCGGAGGACCGGACTAGGCTGCCATTTGATGCTGACCTTGGCTACCTACAATGGACGCTCCCTATCTTCTGATTCAAGGCTTCTTGAATTGGAAGAGGAACTACAAAGGATCAAGTGGGACATCGTCGGGCTAAGTGAGGTAAGGAGAAAAGGAGAAGATCTCATTGAACTGAAAAGTGGACATCTCTTCTATTATCGTGGGACAGATACTGGCAGAACTAGTGGTGTTGGATTTATAATAAACAAGAAACTGAAGGATAAAGTGGTAGAAGTTGAAAGTTCCTCTGACAGAGCTGCACGACTCGTTATCCAACTATCGAGAAGATACCAGGCTCAGATTATTCAAACTTATGCACCCACCACAAGTCATCCTGAAGAAGAAATTGAAGAATTTTATGAGGAAATTCGTCATCTAACAAATAAAGGTAAGCAGCACTTAAAGATAATTATGGGAGATTTCAATGCAAAAATAGGGCACCGGCAACAGAATGAAACTTCAGTAGGTAAATTCGGTCACGGCAACAGAAACCAGCGTGGAAATACTCTCGTTGAGTTTGCAGAGGCAGAAGGATTTTTCATCTTGAATTCCTTTTTCAAGAAAAAGCCACACAGGAAATGGACATGGAGACATCCAATTGGGACGACAAGTGAAATTGATTTTATTATGTGTAACAAAAAATTCGTCATCGAAGACTGCAGTGTGCTGAACAAGTTCAACACAGGTAGTGACCATAGATTGGTGAGATGTAAGATGCACCTCAACACTAAACTGGAACGTGGCAAGCTCATAAGACAAACAAAATGTATTGACATAACCAACCTTAAAAAACACCATAATACTTTCAAGTTGGAACTGAAGAACAGATTCTCTGCTTTAGAAGGCCTAACATCGGAAGAAGTGGATATTTCGGAAGTTAACAGAAAAGTAACCAAAGCTCTTATGGAAACAGCAACAAAATTAGCTGGGTCTAAGAACAAGTTGCATGTAAACAAATTATCAGGAAAAACGAAAATGTTGATGCAAAAAAGAAGAGAGATGAGGACAACTAAAGAAGATGTGACTTCCAAAGTGGAATATATAGAGCTATGCAAGACAGCACGAAAAAGTATCACTGAAGACGTAAGGAAATTCAACTGTGAGCTAGTGAGGAAAGCAATTGAAAACAACCAAAGCCTAAAGATAGCAAAGGGACATCTCAGTAAGGGAAGAAAACAGATTATGGCTCTGAGAAAAGAAGATGGTTCTATAACAAGAAATAGAGGCGAAATTTTGACAAGAGTGAAAGATTTCTACTCCAAATTATATGAAAGGGATGATACATGTACTCCAGACATCATGAAAGGTACCAGAGTTCTTCCAGTCCTCCCAGCAGAAGTTGCTCATGCAATCAAGAACATGAAGCGGGGGAAAGCTCCAGGAGAAGATGGAATTACTATAGACATCATACAAGAAGCAAGTGGAGAAATTGAAACAGTACTCGCCCAAATTTTCACTCGTTGCCTTAATGAAGGGAAGATTCCTGAGGATTGGAACAATGCTACAATGATCCTGCTACATAAAAAAGGTGACATTGAGGATCTCAGGAACTACAGACCTATCAGCCTCCTATCAGTGGTTTATAAAATCTTCACTAAAGTTCTTTCACACCGCTTGAAGGTAACACTGGACATGGCTCAACCGAGAGAACAAGCTGGATTCAGGAGTGGCTACAGCACAATAGATCATATCCACGTACTGAGAGAACTAATTGAAAGAGCAAGGGAATATGAACTTCCATTGTGCATGGCTTTTATCGATTATGAAAAAGCCTTTGATTCGGTGAAACCATCAGCAGTTACCACGGCTCTGAAATCCTGCGGTATTGAAGATGCATACATTAATATTATTAATAACATCTATGAAAATGCAAGTGCAAAGATTCGGCTGTTTGAAAATACAACACACATAAAAATTGGAAAGGGAGTGAGACAAGGTGACACCATATCTCCGAAGCTCTTTAATGCCACATTGGAAAATGTCTTTCAATCACTGAACTGGGAAAACAAAGGGATAAAGATTAATGGAGATTATCTAACCCACCTTCGTTTTGCTGATGACGTAGTCATTTTTGCAACTACCCCATCAGAGCTGCAGAGTATGATCCAGGAACTTGCTGAAAAGAGTAAAGAAGTGGGATTAAAAATGAACTTTCAGAAGACAAAAGGGATGTTCAATGCTTTTACAAGAAATGAAGATTTATCGATTGATGGAGAAAAACTGGAGATAACAGATACGTATGTTTATCTTGGACAGCAGATATCAAGTGAGGGTCACATTGATGAAGAAATTAATCGGCGTACAAAACTTGCCTGGAGAGCTTTTGGAAGAAACAGCATAATTTTCAAGAGCAATATGCCATTATGTCTTAAAAGAAAAGTGTTTGATCAATGCATCCTTCCAGTGCTTACGTATGGTGCAGAGACGTGGACCTTAACTAAAAGAGACATACAAAGGCTGCAGACAACTCAAAGAAGCATGGAGAGGTGCATGCTTGGTATAACCAGGAGAGATAAGAAGAGGAACTCGTGGATCCGAAAAATGACGAGAGTGGAAGACATCATGATCAGAGTTAAATCCCTGAAATGGCAATGGGCTGGACATACTGCCAGAAGGACAGACCATAGATGGACAGCCGAAATTTTAGATTGGATTCCAAGGGACAGGAAAAGACCCAGAAAAAGACCACATGGGAGATGGGTGGATGAAATTCGTAAATATGCGGGAGTGACATGGAGGAGACTGGCACAAGACAGACCGTTGTGGAGGAAACTTGGGGAGACCTTCGTCCAGCAGTGGATTGATAATGGTTGACAATGATGATGATGATGATGAGTACAACATGGTTCGCTCTCCAGGCAAGAACGTATGCGGTTGCACTGGTTGTCGTCCGCGCGTGAATTACACACCGCAGCGAATCTTCCTTTCTACGGAGCGAAGCTTCATATCGTCGCCGTAGCGATTCGCTCTGCCTACCCGCAGCGTCTCTTCACAGCTTCGCACTTACACGTAAATATTACGATAAAAATCTTTAAAAGACATTTAAAATATGAAATTTCTGCACCATTTGCCATTAATTTTCATACTCTAAAATCTGTACAACGCACTTTTCCTAGGTACTAATATTTTTCTGACGAAATAATTTAGGATCCTAATCTAACACAAATCTGTTTGTAATTCGTTCCATTCGTTATGAAAAAAAAAACCCCGGCGTATATTGAATAATTTAAATATGTTTTTTCGCACTCTTTTCACAAGTGGGCGTAAAGGCATGTTCCTTTTAGCTGATTTCCTCCGATTCTAGAAATCCGTTTTGCAATATTATATTTGTTTCGAAAAGGATTCGAAAGACAGGCTAATCGAATCACAGAATTCTATGTCAACTTTTCTGTTTGGGACCGTACAGCTTCGGTTTCTGAAACTGAAAAGAAATTATTTTTGGGAAAGGAAAGCTTCGTGGGCTACTTACACTGTGTAGTGTTTTATATTGTCTCATTGAAAACACTTAAATGTTTAAACCTATACTTCGATTCACCCTACGATGACACTGCAGTTTAAGATACAAGAGCCTACGCACTCCCTGAGCCTTCGAGGACGGCCGAGAATTATGTTCATCAGCGTCACTCCCCACTGTGTCCTGCTACTTTTAGCAGCTGTTTTTTTTTTTTTTTTTTGGTTGGAGGTTTAACGACCACCGTGAGCAACTCAATGGGCTATAAGCAGTCGCTCGTCCCTAATTTAGGGTCACTGGTTCCAGGGAAGGGAGAGAGCCAGCGCCGTAAGACAAACACAACATCCATGCCTGACCGGGATTCGAACCCGGACCTCTTACGGACGAATGATCAGAGGCCAGCGCCTTAGACCACTGCGCCACCGGGGCGGCAATTTAGCAGCTGTAAATCACTTCCCTCATTAACAAATTTGTATCCTTGTCTCCCAAACGCCGCATATCTACACATGTGTGTGTCGGTCTAATTTTAAAACTCAATTTCTGAAAATAAATCATTTTTAGATTTGTCTAAAATAATTGTATGCACTTATAAGTAAACAGCTAGGATAATATATAGTATGGTTCTGGGCAATAATGCGTTAGTTTTCACGGAAAATGTTAGGAACTACTTTCAGTCGCGGCGATAAGTTTCACGTACCTTCCCCTTCAGTGTCATCTTAGGGTGAATTAAAGTCTAACTTCTCATTTAAATACTTTGACCTTACGGTCCAAGAATTCGAAATACTAAAACAATGGAAGTCAACTTACAACTTATCGTTGACCATATGCATATAAGTTTTGTTGGTGCGTTTGTGGTGCGGCATGTGGATCCATGTTGCTGTAACGATGTGAAACGTTCCTGTTGTTCTAGGGGACCCACAAATCGGAAGAGCAAATCATGATAAACATTAGAAGCCACGGCCATGTCGTAAAAGAGCGCTCTCAATATCTTCCACTGGGATATGGCACCCTATTCACCGATCTTCCAAGGATATGATGGAACGCCATGCCGTAAATGAAAGCGGGTTTCATCTTAAAATACACACACACACACAAAAAAAAAAGGTACTTCCGCTTACTGGACGTTCGTTCCGCGGATGTCATGCAATCTAGTGGTGAAATGAACATTTCAGAAGTGATACATATTTCCGTATGTTTATCTAAAATACAATAGATGTCGCTGTCTACCCTAATGGATTTTTCTCACTGACAATCAACGTCCACCTTTTACATAATTTCAAGCATCAGTATGTCTGCCAGTTAATTTTGTAAACATCTCAGTAATTTTCCTTTTTTAAATATTCTCCCAATCCTCTCCAGCTGTTTCCTGATAATTTCTATGAAAGTTCGCGTACACGTACTGTCAATAATCGGCTGTTTCGATCTGCCGTGATGCACGTGCAATTTCAGCTCAGCAATCTGTTCTTCACGTATTTATCAGGCATTAGAAAGGTTAGAGTCGACATTAGAGCGTCTCCGATAATATTTCACATTTGCGCCGACCACAGCACATTAAAAGAGACAGAGGCCCCTGTGCTGGGAAGTATTTTGGGGCCCCAGTATTAGTGGTTCACCTAAGATTTCACTATAGGTGGCCCAATAAAGTTACCCAAGAGTAAACATTCCTAAAATATGATGAGAAACCCATAAAAATGCCACTGCAAGCGATCATGTTAAGCCTAACTGTCTGCTCTCCTTAAGTTGCTTTCACGAAAACAACCTGCTTAAATCACATCTGCTCAGGTAAAATAAGACGAAACTTCCGGTGACGTCCGAACTCCGTGCCGCCGCCCCGGTGGTGCAGTGGTCTAAGCGATGGCCTCTGATCATTCGTCCGAAGGGGTCCGGGTTCAAATCCCGGTAAGGCATGGATGTTGTGTTTGTCTTTCGGCACTGGCTCTCTCCCTTTCCCTGGAACCAGTGACCCTAAATTAGGGACGGGCGACTGCTTATAGCCCATTGAGTTGCTCACGGTGGTCGTTAAACCTCCAATCAAAAAAAAGAAAAAAAAAGAACTCCGTGCCTGACGGTTGGTGATAAAAATTGTTAGTCTTATCGTGCTGGTTCGAGAGTAACATACTTCGCGACGATGACCACGTGTTATCGGCATCGGTTTAAGGAACCCACACTTTCAGCACTTTACGCGCATGTGGGTGGTGCTTTATTTTGTCTGATTTAACAGCATCAAAATTACAATAAAATTAAATACATAAAGTACTCTAAAAATGCACTTTTTTTCTGAAGTTGAAATATCTAATCAGCTTTTAATCCTCTAAGATTTGGTCCTTCGTTCTTTGTTATTGATTGCTTATTTTTAATTATATTTGTAGATGTTTTTAAATACATAATTTTTATCGCTTCCCAATATTTTGGGAGAGGTTTTTTCCGGGGTATTGTTATTTGCATCTTCATCTTTATGGGCCACCTCTATAAAGAATACCTGAGTACGGCGGTAGCTACTATAATTAACTCAATTTCAAAGTGAAGTTAAAAGATTTGAATCTTTAACTTCACTTTGAAATTGAGTTAATGAAATTGAGTTTGAGTTAAGTTTTTTTTTGAGTTATGTTTTTTTGAAATTGAGTTATGTTTAGTTTTAACCACCGAACTTATTCCCAGTAATCAAAATACAGTATATTGTGGTTGTTCATAAAACTGGAGCATAAGTTTTTTTAAAAAATTACCCAAATTTACGAATAATCATGGAGGCATTGAACTTATAGCTAGTGATTTTAACATCACTCTTCCTTTTCAAGGTCAGCCAAATAGGAACAAAGTTAGGTAAACGTGTAGTTTAGCGTCCTAAATTATTTCGGCGAAAAAGTTGAAAAATTTAGAAAAAGTGAGACGTACAGATTTTGAGGTATGCGATATCATGGGAAATGGTGAAAACATTTCATCACTGTGGTGCATTTTAAAGATTTTTACCGTAATATTTACGTGCAAGTGCGACGCTGTGAACTGAGGATGCGGCAGGCCTAACACAACGCTGCGGCAGGCCTAACACAACGCTGCGGCAGGCCTAACACAACGCTGCGGCGACGACATCACGCTTTGCTACGCTGAAACGATGGTGTCGTTTCTGTTGCCATTTTGCTGGTGGAAGAATACAAGAGGAACGGTGAACGTTCTTGCCAGGAAAGTTTTCCAATTTATAGTGTTGCGCCACAGAAAATAGATAATTTCTATCATCACAATTTCAAAATTTCTTGGGGTTTTTTTCGCATATGAGTCTTTAATGCGCAGTGTACGAACTCACTTCTCTGAGATTTTTTTTTTTTGTAATCCAATTTTAATGAATTGCGAACGCAGTGAAAAGGAGTAGCAAAACTTTGATTTTCCGATGCCACCTAAGTTCCGTTGAAGAGAACGCGGCCTCTACTTTATCGCTTTTGTAGAAGAAAGGAGGGCATCTACATACTTTCTATTTCTTACCAGGGAATGATATGCGTAGGACCCAAGGAATTGTCACCATGTGGTTTCAAAACCTGCGACAGAAATGAAGAACTACTTTCTTTAGCGTAGCACTACAAATTGGAACGCTTTGCTCGCAAGAACGTTCCCCGCTTTTCTTGTACTCTTCCGCTAGCAAAATGGCCGCCGGAACGAGAACTTCGTTTCAGCGGAGCAAAGTTTTGCGTGGTCGCTGCGACGTTGTGTTAGGCCTGCCGCAGAGGTGTTCACGTCGTCGTACTTGGAGATTAGTTCCACTGTAAAAATCTTTAAAATGCATTCCACAGATGAAATGTTTTCACCATTTGCCATGAAATTGCATACTTTAAAATCGGTACGTCTTATTTTTTCTAAATCCTTCAACATTTCTGACGACACAATTTAGGACGATAAACTTACACGTTTACCCAAAGTTATTCCTTCTAAGACCTTACAAGATATCCTTACTCAGAGAAATCTCTGGTAGGCTCCTGGCAATTTGCTGCGTCTAATCAGAACAGCATTACGAGAATAATACATCAAGGACATAATTCTAGACTGGATTATGTATTTGTAAACCGCCAAATCACTCAAAGCAACATTACTGTAACCAAAGAATTTTTAGACTCTAATAACATTTATATATGTTACCACTATTGATAAATCAGAAGGGAGAACAGGGGGTGTTCAATCTCGTGCTCAGTTTGCATTCTTAAGGGTATCCATTCCAAAACGCCATTGGAATGTAAAGCATACAGCCAATGCTTCGATGGGAAAATATTCCTATTTATTTTGTTATTTCCAGTAAGGTAGCGAGAGGTGAAACTCTCTTCTTTATTTTTTATTTTTACTTTACAGCATAGGTTGGTGTTTCAGTGATTGGAAATCACATGGTTTTTCCTTATTACCCATGTATGAATCCAAACTTTCAAAATATCTTATATTAATGATAACATTAGGCGAGTGTTACAGTTAAGAATATTTAATAATCATGTATTCCGGCCATTTTTTTTAATTTTATAATCGTTAGTGTAAAGCTTAACTTGAAGTAAGACACGCTTGATAATAATTAATCTTGGGTGCGATTCCTTTTTTTTTTTTTTTTTTTTCTTTTTGGATGTGAATGGCGTTTTTTTTTTTTTTGGTATTTACTTTAATCGCATGTTTATAAAATAGCCTTCAAGAAGTACACATAATGATAGGTTGCTAGGTGTATATGCAACATAGGAAAATGTGTGCTATCGTCGTTCTTCCTCCTTGAAAAGTGACGTCACATCCGACTACAGCGTTATCTACCACATTCATGATACCGTGCATCAAATTTTTCAGCGAGCACTGTACTTCAGGAAAGAGGTACTGCTCCAGTGACGCGCATCTCTAGATATTTTACTCTAACCTCCTTGCTCTGTACGCATGGGAAACCAGTCGCGGATGTAACATCATCTCCCTCTTAATTTTTTATGTTGTTGTTGAAGCGAAGAAGGAATTATTATGTTCGGGCGCCAACGTGAAAACACAAATTTGTCAGTGACTAGCATCGAAACCGCGTCTCCTTGCTCCGAAGTGAGTTCTAACCAAGGAGGTTAGAATAAGATAACTGGAGATGCCCTTGTTAATGGAGCAGTGGCACTTTAAGTGAAGTCTATAACCGTGAGCGACGGCTGTCAAAGTGTGGGAAAGCTGATGGTTGTCAGGGTTATTGCAATGCATTTTGTGTTGGCCGAATCGCCTTCTTTCGTCGCAAATGTTTTCAATTTTTCATCGTAAATCTGCCGAGGTGTGAGAAAATGCTAAATTTATAAAATTCATAATTATTTGAAGCTCCTTTCCATTTTCGTTTTAAATTGAAATACATGAACGTTAGTGCGAATTCTAAACCAAACATAACGTTAAAATTTAAAACTTCACTCGTGTAAGAAGCATAATTCATGCCGGTTTGATATTAACATGGTTTCTGCAACCAAAATTCACGCAATTCCTAAATACACGCCGTTGAAATTACATAGGTTTCATATAAACAATGTCAAATTCCCACACCTTGTGGCTTCCCAGTTAAGAGACTCAGAACATCTCCAGAAGTATCATTCTGACCTCCTTGGTTCTAACCGACTAAACTACACCGACGGAATGTATCGCTGCAATTATGTCGTCTTGACACGTGCTTCATGTCTGTAGTACGACACACACACATGAAAAATTATTCTTCTCCCCAATGAACTTTCTCCCTCTCTTCTCTCCCATTACAGGACTTTATCTCTTCCTCGTTCATCAATGGCGTATTTCATCTCCCACTACTTGGTGAATTTATTTTCCTCAGATATTCTTCTTTCTACCTTTAAGCTTTCATTTCTAATCAGTTCCTTTTTTGCATCCAACTCTCGCTGCCATAAAAATGGGTAGGTCTCAGAGCGTTCGTGGTGCACGGTGCGACAATATTTGTTGATGTCCCATAAGCATTTTTCTTTTTGTTATGGATGTGTGATTTTTAAGCCACATATGAAAGATAAAAAATATAAATTAATAGCCGCGCTCGGTTATCCCAAGGTCAACGCCAAGAAAAATGCTCCTCTTCGCGCTTAATCGCAACAATACTTTATTGAGACGATTTGGATTATTCCAGTGACAGCCAGACGTTTCATAATTTCCAAACATCTTGGCTTATCGCCCCAGCGCTTAGGCCACTGTTCCGCCGGGGTCGCCGAATTTCCGTTCCCATTTGTTCCTCAGTGCAATATAATTATTTGTGCAAATTTAACTCTCATTTGTGGGTAAGCTTGACAGAAAATTATATGTAAATTTCAGCAATTGCTGTGTATTATAAAATTGTTATAGAGAATACTAGCCTTCTAATACAATAATTTTGTATAATATGAGTATGTAAACTATTTTTTCCATTTTGTACCCTGTAACAATAATAAGGTCTAAGAACAATGTTCAAGAAACTGAGTTCCTTTCTTTTGGTCAACACTCAAGCCCAGGGTTGGATTAAGGTCTTAGTGGGCCCCAAGGCTAAGATATCTGAGTGGGCCCCCAAAGAACGTATGACGGAGAATTATTATGAAGTCTGTTCAAATACGAAACTGTAACTACTAAACTATCTGCGGAGTTTCATAATAAGTCACTATTTTTTTATTATTCACATAAGAACATAGGTTGAAAGCTTAAGATTCCTAGATTTTGCCTTGAATTTTCTAATGACTTTGCATTATATACTTTTTTGGTCTAAGGAAAGGCTTCTGATACTTCGTCAAAAAGGGGTCCGGGTTTGAATCCCGGAGAAGCATGGATGTTGTGCTTGTCTTATGGCACTGGCTCTCTCCCTTCCCTGGAACCAATGACCCTAAATTAGGGAAGGGCGACTGCTTACAGCCCATTGAGTTACTCACGGAGGTCGTTAAACCTCCAATCAAAAAATAAAAAAAAAGATTGGGAGGAGTGGGTGGATGGTAGTGAAAAAGCTGACCCTGCTGTACACAGCGACATAAAACCTTTACCGTTGGTGAGCCACTGGCTTTGAAATTTGTTGGTCTTCCAGCTTCTGTTTTTGATAAAATGGAAATCATGCGAGACAAAGGTAAAGCTATTTTATGAAACCTCTTTATCTATAATTTGTCCAGGCATGCCTCCTAGGCACTTGGTCATAGTGGGCCGCAAGGCCCTTAAACCCCTTTAATACGGCTGTTCTCAAGACCCATTTTACAGCAATTTATGTTCAAAACTTTTGGCACACTTTTCTCCAGAAAAACAGCTACAAAACACACTGAATATAATTGAGTTTTAATTGAAATTAAGTGTTTAGCAAATTTTTCATTCAGTTAATTGTATATTATTTTAAATTGTTACAGGAGGTTGTACCGATGTGATTTAAACCACTCAATTAGGCCAGAAAACCCTGTCCTGAAAGACAAACTTTCAAGCATCTGAATATTTGGAATTGTGACATACTGTATATAACCTTTTTAACGTTCCGTTTTTCCTTATACTCTTACGTAAATTTTGTTTATCTCTCGATTGAACTTTCTGAAATTAACGCCACATCTGAACTCGCAAAAGCTTCATTTGATGTAACAGCACTGCCAGTCATATGTAGAGGAACAGAAACCATGAAGAATCGCAGGTGTGTTTTATGTGATAGGTGATGAAATGTTATCAGTATTAGGCTGATTTGCTATTTGATTGTTTTGATGATATTCTTATTGTTACAAGTTCATAATTACAAATATTTTGTAACCTTCAGCTCTTGCAGAAGCACGAAAAATCAACTTTCATTTCGCCGGTCTTCAGCCTGCCAAAGGGTGGCTTTATCAAGAGGATTTTACGATAGAAAAAAGTTATTTGGAGCTAAACTCCATATAATTCTTATCCTAGGACATGGAGTTTCAATTACAAATTCCCTCATCGTCAAAAGCATAGTTGCACCCAAAAGGATGTGCCCGATTGCAATACTATTCGGGAGGAAGGCAAAGTTACCAGGAACAATAAATGATTGAACATTGAGACTGATATGGGCAATATTTATTGAGCTACACGCCAATAAATAGTGCCTCTCAGTATGGTGTTGGGCAGCCATGTTTGCTCACACAGCATGACAGACATCTCCGCATGGAGTTGTACATGTTCCTAATAGTGTCCTGCGATAAGCCATCCCATGCAGTTCGAATCTTCTCACGTAGTTCCGCAGATCGTGCGGTAGAGATGGAGTGTGAATAGGGCGTCCAATAGCATCCCACACATTTTCAATCGGTGATAGGTCTGGCGATGCGACTGGCCATGACATAGTGTCAGAGCCTTGAAGGCAAGCTCTCTAGACAGCAGTAGTATGCGGACGAGCTTTGTCCTGTTGGAAAATCGCACCAGAGTGAGCATTCAGAAAAGGTAAGGCCAATGGTTGCAAGACCTCGTTAAAGTAACGTTGGGCTGTCAAAGTACCTGTAATGAACACCAAAGGTTATCTGGCATCGTAAGTAATTGCAACCCACACCATGGCTCCAGGCCTTCTGATCGTGTGACGCTCGACAACAAACCGTTCATCTTGGCGCTGACCACGGTGACTCCACACACGGATGCGTTGATCGTCACCTCCAAGACAAAAGCGGGACTTGTCACTGAAGATCACCCGCTGCCATTCTGAGTGCATCCTTGACAGTCTGGCACGACACCATTGCAGTCTATGGAGACGATGCAATAGTGTTAAGGGCAGTCGTCGGAACGGTCTGCGTGCATGTGGTCCTACGTCGTGCAGCCGTCTGCTAATGGTGCTGCCACTAATCGGACTATGAATGGAGGGCGCCACTGCTCTCTGAATATCCGCAATCGGGCTGATGGGTCACTCCGCGCGTGTCGCATAACCCGTCGGTCCTCTCTCTCCATGGTTCGTCTAGGTCTCCAAGACCCTTCCTGTCGATGCTGCGTGCCTTGTTCTATCTACTGCCGCCAACAGCGTGCTATGGTAATATCCGCACGACCGGTATGGCGGGCAATACGGCGATAAGACCATCCCGCTTCCCCGAGCCCGACGATGTGGCCAATCTCTTACACCTCCAACTGCTCGAATTGCTTCTCAATTTCCCCCCGACGCATACCTCACTTGCAAATGATGCAACCAACACAAAAGCATGAGTCAGAATTGCAAGCACGCGCAACAGAACGACCTTATATAGCTGGTCAGGCACAACGCTACGTCCCCTCCTTGCTGGCGTCACATGTGCGGCCGAGAGTGATACTTTAATCATTTGCATATATCACGATATCAAACCTACCCAGCAAGTTTCATTCCTGTCGGTTGTTTCCTTTTGGGTGCAACTATTTTTTGACGATGAGTTTATTTCCTACTACATACCTTGTTAAAGCGTCCCGCTGACCCGGTGGCGCAGTGATCTAAGCGCTGTCTTATGAACATTTGTCCGAGTTCGTCCCGGGTTCGAATTCCGTGAGGAATGGATGTTGTGTTTGTCTTACGGCACTGGCTCTCTCCCTTCCCTAGAACCAATGGCCCTAAATTAGGGAAGGGCGACTGCTTATAGCTCATTGATTTGCTCACCTCCAATGAGAAAAAGCGTTCCGTTATCAGGCAAAAACTCCGCGAAACAGATTTCTCTTACTACACTATTACGAAATCGTGAGACTGCATTATTTTTTTTAATATTTAGGTATATTGCCTTTCTTTGGACGTACCTTTGTAAGTTTAATCCTGTTGGTGTAACATAATGTATACCACAAATCATTAATGAAAGTGAAGGTTAAGCTTATAAATCGTACGAACTATAAAGAAAGAAAACAGTGTAAAAACGGCATTATTATAGTGTTAAGAGGGGGAAAATGTTCGTTCAATGATTACATAAAACAATCTGAAATTACAGGTAAAGAAAAAAAATCAGCGGGAGCAACAGCCGGACTCCATAGGCCCGTTAAATACATCCATGCCGAAACTAGAAGCGTAGCTTTGGCACGAGAGACTACTAGAGGTGGGCACAAACCGATGCTTTTTGAAAGAACCGATTCTGTCGATTCGACTCACTAAAATGGTTCGTTTGAACCGATTCGTTTGTTTCGGTCGGAAATTCTTTCGGTTTAGAGAACGATTTGTGGCTCGCGAATCGATTCTGAGTCGGATCCTTTCGTTCGTTGACAGTTTCCGGTTTAGTGGACTATTTTTATGTTTACATTTGTTTTTAATTCTTGGAGAAAATTTGTCCCTGGATATTCTTATAAGTTCGTTTCGAAACGTTCACGTAATTTATTGCATTTGTTCACTTCTGAATGAAATAAGAGTTTCTGACTAGATACAGCACAAAGACACCGCTATGAAATTATGTCTAATAAATCGTAATTCTGACTGACTGATTCATTTTGGAAATCGGCTGCACCAAGGCCCCGTGGTAAAAATTTGTTGTCTAGTAAAACATAATTCTGCCTGATTCATTCTGGGAATCGGCTCTTTGGAATCTATTCTTTTCAGGAAAGATTCGTTCGCCAATGAATGTTTGCCGATTCGTTGTACGCACACGACCCATCTATTATCCCAGTAAATAAAGGCCAAAATAGGGTCAATCCGGGGCCGCCAGGACTCCTCCTCTCTACGTTTACGGGCCTGGCCACCGGATTAAGAACTTGCTTGTGACGTCACGCTAAGCGACGGGCACCGTCCATGGGTAGCTGAAGACATTGTGAAAATATTCGTTATTTGCTTCACATCATTTAAATTCCTTTTGACTGATGATTGTGAGTAGATACTCCATGTACAAAATGTAAAATTTGTGTTAAAAGGATTAGTGGCAAAAAAGGTTGAAGAGTTGAATGTGGTAAACGGAAAATGTTCAAAATGTAATCAAACTAAATTTGAACTGGGGCTAAAATGCTCTTCTGTATTTTTAAAGATATTTTTAAATAACTACTCAAAGTTGAAAAATCACTGCTTAAATAACAAGTCAGGGGAAAAAATATGCTATGTTTGCAGTAGCTACTTAATGAATCTGGTCTTCCTGTGTGCCTCACTAACAATGGGAATATTTTCAAATTTTGACAAAGATATTTGATAATCATCAATACAGGGGAACTAAATCCTAACCCCAGTCTAACTACCCTAAACCCCATATAAATAAATACATTTCAATCTTCATTTTTATATATTTTCAATCTTCATTTCATGTGTGGGAAAAAGTTATCAAGTACGCGTGTTTTAACACATGTTCGTAACCATGGGTGGCAAAATCAGTACAAGGTAAGTTTATTTTTCATTTTTTTATTTCTGTATGTACATTGTGCTGACAGATACGCATTCTCAGTATCAATTTAGTCTAGCTGGCAGACTCAAAACTTTTTTATTTATATCCGTATGACCTGCAACATTATGCAGATAAATAGTAAGATTATATCTCCAATTCTTTCAATTTCAAAATAGACTAGATGTGGGGGAGAGGTTAAGTTGTTAAAACCACACATAAATATAGACTGTAGTATTATTATATTAGCATATTTTCTTTTTCATTTTTTTTTACTTTCTTTTCCAAATACGTTCTCAGTATTAATTTAGTATATAGTTGGCCTCCCCAATTTTTATTAATTTCGGTATGTACTGGTGCATCATTATCATAAATTTTCTTCTTTGTGAATTACCTTTCCATATTCTCAGAATATTAATTTGGGGACAGTTTACCTCTTCATATTTTTTATTTCTTTGGATGAAAACAATGTTATTTGAGCAGAAAAAGTTAATGTCTAAAACCGAAATTTTGGATGCTGTTTTATTAATTTTTCGCCAGTTTTTCTTTTATACATGCAAATTGCAATGTAACAACAGTATACGTCAACGTACTAACAGATTGCATTTCAGTTATTTTCTGCATCTGTTTAATATTGCATTAACACGGTTAAGTATAACCGTTTATACTCGTACAGAACAGAAATAGCGAGAAAGTGTAATTCCTGAGAAAGGTAAAACAGACGAAATATTCTTTCTTTCTTTTTTTTTCTTCTCTTAACTTCGGTAGAACTGCTGTGTCATATATTAATTTGCAGAAAACTAAAATATGGACTTTATTCAGCTGTTCCTTCAAGCATTAGGAACGACTGAAGAAACTGAGGTTGGAAGCAATATCACGGCAGGATTTTCAACCCAATGACAAGTCATCATCAAGTATTTTTTGGGGTAAGCTTTTTCAGTCAGAAAATTATGTACCTAACGTGAGATACAAAGGACTGGAGGAGGATGCTGTCTATATATTTTTAGGTTATGAACATTACATAGAAACGCCTCGCCTCCTACAAAAATAGAAGTGTTCTTAAGAGAAGGAATGATGCTGCACATTAACAGTACTAACAGAAAAAGGAAAACGAGTATATACTTGGTTAATACATAATTACCAATTGATTTTGTAAATATTGTCAGGAATTACTTTAATGACAGATTTGTATCAAGCATCATTTCATCAGTAGCCATGTTAGGCTTAGCCAGTCATTGATAATGCGTTTTGTAGGAAAAGGAGACAGTTCGTATATTTTAGTCTTCAAACTATGTAATAGTTTCCTAATCTATTAAACTAGGGAAGAGATTTATACATAAATTATATCATTTCCTATAGAAAAATTATCTCGCTCAAATGATAGTAGTTCAGAATGTAAATAAAATCCATCTGTTCTAGTCACGTAAATAATGTTGCAGAAAAAACGTACTTTTTTCTTGAGTCCCACGTCAATAGATGGCGCTGTATCCCGACTCCTAACTCTTGTTCTCGTGGTTTTCACTTAATGTTACAGCCTCGTATGTGATCCAGTACAGCTTTGGTAAGAGAAAATTACTACGCTCTGCCAGTGCTGTCTATATAAATCCCTCCTCTGTCGCAGAAGTAAATGTTACGTTCTTTGGAACATGCCCTGTTGTAGGGACAATGATCATTCGGGGGGGGGAATTCCTGAGTTGCTACTGGCAAGTTATGGATTTCTCCAGCATCAGACGTTTAACGGGCTCAAAATATCAGCTAATAAGAAAACACGAAGAAATGCGAGAATTCTCTGGAACAGCCGGAATACCTGTGTGGAGGTTATTATTCGACCAGAAAGACATTATCTATTGTTGTGTTAAGCACTTGCAAAAAAGCATGTCCGCACAAGTGAGGAAATTTGAAACGACCGCTTTTTCTACAGCGCGAGGAGTGATTCTTATGGCGAAAAATTAGGAACACGGCATATGCCACCAACGAGCTCAAATTCCTTAATTAGAGCAACACGAACACGCTGATAGTGATAGAAATAAAGGAATGTTGAATTTTAATTTCTTCGGAAAATGATTGCTTTGAATAATTTTCTGTATAAACTTTAGCAACAGGACGTTAAACTCAGCTCCACTTCTTAATTCCTAATACTTCAACATAACGGATGTGGCCCCGGAATCTATCGCTCCCTGTAATAAGCGGAAATTCTCAGTTGAGTGAATGTTATCGTGCTGACAGCAAAGTCTTATTAAAAAATATTTCGAAAAGAAAAGAAAGCAGAACAGCTGCCCACATTCTATGCCGAATTAAAATCGAAGAGAAAAAGAAATTTCCAGCAAAGGACGATAGCTTCTACGAAGAACGTGTTCTGCACTATATGTAAATTTACAAAGGAAATCAAATAGAAATACACACCTTTTAACTGGTAGAATCATTCGCTTCATTATCATAAAAGTTCTTACATTTATTGTTAGATACTCAATTCCTAAATAAATGTAACATAAAAATTCTTGCATTTATTCATAGATACTCAAATTAAAATTCTTTCTTCGTACTTTTTCATTTTCAAAATCTGTAATTATATCTTTGGTGTTTGATTTATTTGTCTCTTATGATTCAATGGCAATTAGTGAAAGATATTTAAGTCTTCCCTGACGCGTTTAATTCCACAAATAATTTTTGACTATTTTCAGTTTGATGGATGACCTTTCAGAAATAGCTACTGTGACAAGTAGACCATTGTAAGAGGTTTAGAAAAGATCATGCATGCTTTGCAAATAGTATATAATAATAATATATATTATTATTATTATATACTATTTGCAAAGAAATATTATTTTCTGTTCGTGCACATTAAGAAATATTATTTTCTGTTCGTGTAAGCAAGTTCTGAGAATACAAAAATGCGATTATTATTATATACTATTTGCAAAGAAATATTATTTTCTGTTCGTGCACATTAAGAAATATTATTTTCTGTTCGTGTAAGCAAGTTCTGAGAATACAAAAATGCGAAGTTGAAAATTTTCGTATAGCAATAAACCTTTCTCTATTTTCTGCTGTGCATGCGTCTGAAATTCTGTAAAACATGTTTACCCTGAATGCGTCTTCAGCCCTTTTAAATCTGCAAACCAATGCCCTGCGATCAAAAGAACGTTTCGAAGTAGATCTCTTAATTTCAATGGAATTTTCAAGTCCGAATTTACATGCTATATTTTGAGCTTCAGTTTATATTTGTTAAAAGTGTCTCTAAATTTAATTAGTTCTTTTGATGTTCTTTGTAACACATAGGAATTTTTTTAATTTATTGTCGTTACCCTGAAACATTTTAGCCGTGGCGTCCTCTTTTGAAACTATTTTCGCCGAAATACGCACAAACACACACAAAAAGGCAGATTCAAGTGTTGACATATTTTTTCTAACTCGAGTTGCTTCTTCGCGTTATTCTTTGTCATTGATCTTCAATATTACGTCCGTTAATGCTTTTCAGCTGCGAATAAATCGAAAATTACTTACAGCCAGCAATGGTGTGATTCGTCGTAATCGTCTTGTGGGATTAAATCGTTTTACGACTGTACTCGATTCACCACTAAAAGAGGGTAAAATTCCCCATTTATTTAAGCTGCAACCGAAGAAGTAGAATATTCTTCCAACTATGGCCAAAAAAGTTAGATGCTTCCTTTATACCTATAATGCAGCTGTTTGTAATTAACTGAACGTTATGATGCGCACAATGTAAATACTCTGCATTAAGTTGTATTTCTCGGATTTTTTTTACTTTGCACACTGTTATGCAATATGATTATAACATTAGATCCGTCAAGCCTTGTCCTCGGCATTTTGAATTATTTTCTGTTTGCTCCCAGTACTTAAAGTACTGTGTTTTATTATACAGAAGCTGAAAGAACGTTTAAAGCTCCGGCAACTAAAAGCACTGCTGTTATTTTAATGAATATAGCAAATCTTCTCAATTTTAGAAAATTTTAGAAAATTTATAAACGTGACTTAATTGGTTAATCCCAACAATATACTGAGTAGTATCCATAGTTATTCAATATTTTGAACAAGATGCTTTTATAAATGCTTTCAAATAGCATTGATAAATTCATTCTATAATTGTGGACCTACGCATTTAATTTTCCGTTTGGTTTTATTTTTTACTTGTTGCGTTTCAATAGTATTTGTGGATAAAAATTTCTCCTGTTCTGAGAAAAGCCCATTTTATGTACCTTCCGTGTTTCCTGTATGTCGTTAAAATGCAAGCGTTATCGTAATATTTACCAAGCGATGTACGCAAAAGTTTAATCTAATTGTACGGAACAGTTAATCTCACACTATATACTATCAGCGACCCGCTTTCTGCGATTTACGAGTCAGCAATAATGTGCTTCCATCTATCGTACATTCGGAAAGATACTGCGCGTGTTTCGTGTAATAATCCCGTTACGTTATTATTTTTTGGTTGACCCTTAAGAGGACCTTTATAAACGCAAATTGTTTCCCTACTATGAAATATCCATTATGACGGAAAATGTTTGTTTCCTCATGAATAAGAAAGTGGCTATCTGGCAGAATAAATAAATTGATTGCATGCCAGGGAAGAACCGTCTGGTGATGCGAATCAACACCCAAAGCAGTATTCTAAAGAAAGACAACAGTTCCTTCGGAATAAATATTCCAGAATATGGTATACCAAATGAATTTTTGATTTCTTTATATGATTTTGCGTTTCAAAGGGACACACATCTGCCCTTTGGAATTATGATACCACTGGCTAACTGTCTCAGTGGCGTGGTAAGATCACACTGGGACGTTTTTACGATTATCTCATCGTAGGACAATCCAGAATCATCACGATATCAAGAGGAATACGAACATCGTGGAACCATGTTCCAAATATACGAAAACACAGCTCATCCTTTCCTGAAACGTGCTTCTTCCGATACCTGAATTGTCCAAAACGATGAGACATATCCAATGTGAAAGTGATTGGGCGACTCGCTGAACATCTTGAAGTTGGAAGCAACCTTCGGTGTTAAAACCACTGAATAAACGTAGTCTCTTTCCTACTAATTTCATCGAAAAATATCTTCCAATTCCACATCTTAGAGCGCAGTAAAAGGCGTTCGAAACAAAAAAGAACTTACTGTCTACCACTACAAAACACACTGGAAATAACAAGCGTGCCAATCTGCAAAGCGCAAGCCAACGAAAGAGCAAACGTGCTACCATCTATCACCCAATTAGTAATCACAATACATTACAATAATGCGCGTAGAGCGGGCTCCAGTTAGAAGCATAGCCCCTAATTTTACCTTCTATTTCAGGAGTTACTCTTAGTGTGGAAATAGTAGTCTAACAAAACCACAGAACTTGCATTTAAAGACGAGGACGGCGGAATGTTTCAGTTCTTGAGAAATTTAGGAGCCTATCGTTTACAAATGTTAGATTCACTATTCAGCTGGTTAGATAACTCACCAGGAATGTCCTTGATGACATATTAGGCATTGCATTGCCTACCATAACCAGGATGTAGTTCAGTTTAAGAAGGGATTGTGCGATCATGTGTTGTAAACAGCCCTTAGCAGTAGGAAGATTGTAGATTTGCGCTACAGTGCCCTAGGGGTGGATAATGTATGATTAGTGAGGCTTCACGAGGAATGGTATACACATTAAGATTTTCGTCTTCTTTCCAGACTAAGAAAAATGCAGAGTAGGCCCAAACTCGGGTAATACCAGGGTCACTGCTCCATGCTAGAGGTGGGAAATGGAGCAGGCACCGGAGCTCGACTAAGATATGGCGACTCTTAGTGCCCAGTTGCGAATAGGAGGCGCTCCTATTTTGAGGAAAGCGCATTACGCAGTAGGTCTTCGGTCCATTACCTAATATATTTCTTTTATATCTTATCTAACTTATATGGACTGTGGGAGACGGTATAACTTTACATGTTATGACAAAATAGATAAATATTTTGGAAAAATAGTAAATCCTGCATATTCACAATAACTACTAATGTAAGCGCACTCTTTGGGATCGTAAGTACTGTTGGTAGATCTTGTACCTATTAGATTAGGTATTTTCCGCAGATATTCGTTTATGAAAAAAACAATACTTGTGCGAAGCTTAAACAAAGATAAATCCTGCTATACTTGAAATAGAAAACCTTCAGGAAAAATGACATGTTCAAAATTATGAAACAGAAATTATTGCTAGTTTTAAAGATGACCGTTCTCAGGAAGAAATTATATAATTTTGTTGAATAAAAATTTTGGTTTTTCAGCTTGATTTTTAGTTTATGTATCTAAATTCCATATTTAAATAGCAAGTCTCAAAATACTTTGTGTAGAAACTTGAAGATTCCTTCATTTTAATTGTTTTGTTGTTGTTCATTTAAATTGTGTCTTTCTCTTTAATTGTTTTTGTTGCAGAAAAGTTCACTAAATCAACTGGAAATTAAAAATGGTAGAGGTCAGTAGCGAATGAGCGCTTTTGATTTTTGGGGGTACAAGCTCACGAACCTTAAACCTCAAGGATTAAGCCATCTATAAATGACCCTCCGAATTATTGTTGGGAGAGGGGTAATATTAGAGTTTTTGTAAACACATGTACTGATCAGAGTTTCATTCATACGCTTTATATAATGTGATAGAAAAACGGGAAAAAAATTACAGTTAATTATAGTAAGTATTAAGTAACAGCTCGTCAACAATAGGGGAACAATGAGACATGTACAGTATTTTTTAATAACCAGGTATTTTGTTTGTTTGTGAATATAGAATTGCGCATTTGCAAATGTTAAAATGTTATCGTAGTTCATTCGCAGAAGCAGAAACAGTATTTTTTGTTTTCTTTCTTTTTCATTTCTTCTACAGATATAAATAAAAGAATACCTGTTCATACTCTGCGAAAAAAATTGTTGTTCTATTCTACGAATTTCGTGGTTTAAGGAAAAATAAAGTCCCCAAATCATATTTCTTCCGCATACGCATGAAATAATAATAACACACTGTTACATACTGTATGGAAACTTTCAAGTTTTAGACTTAAATGAGAAAAGAATCTGCTCTGAGACAATCTAAAATAATTATTTTAGGCTCGCAAAGGGAATCTTAAAATTAAGTTTCATAAGACAGGATTCTAAATGGAAAATTCTGTATGCCGTTTATGAGCGATAAAGAAGAACCGCCGCCCTGGTGTTGTAGTTGTCTAAGCGATGGTTGCTGACCTTTGTTCCGGGATGGGTCCGGTTTTGAATGACGTTGAGGCATGCATGCATGTTTTGTTTTACGTCATTGGCTCCTTCCCTTTTGTAGAACCAGTGGCCTTAAATTAGGGAAGCGAGACTGCTATAGCCAACTGAGTTGCTCACGGTGGTCATTAAACCTTCAATGAAAAAAAACTAGAGGTCTTACAAGAAGTCTGTCAGTTAAGTTACACACTGACACTGTAAATGCGTAAAAGAAAACCTAAGTCATAAATGAAGAAAAGCACTTTGCATAAAGCCTACAAAAGCGAGCGGTGGCCGTCAAAGTGTTGGAAATCTGGTGGTTTCCAAGGCTATTGCAATGCATGTCTTGTCCGAATCTCATTACTTCGTCGTAAATGTCTCAAATTTTGCATCGCAGTTTGATGCCGATGCGTGAAAAAATGCTGGATTTATAAAATTCTTAATTACTTTGAGGCACCTTACCATTTCTTTTACAATTGTGATTCATGAAACGTTAGTGCAAGTTCAAAACAAAATATAACGTTGAAACTGAAAACTTCACTCGTGTATGAAGTTTAATTCATTCCGGATGAATATTAACACGATTTCTGTAATCCAAAACCACGCAATAAAAAGTATACGCAACTGAAGTAGCATAGGTATCATGTAACCAACATCAAATTCCCACACTTTTAGCTTTCACGGTTAAGAGAATCAGGGTATCTCCAAAACCTTATTCTAACCTCCTTGGTAATGGAGGAGAAAGACAAACTCTCCCGGAATACTAAGGGAAAAACGAAAACAACTCTTCAAAACCTTGTTTGGAAAGTTCGTATAAATGTTGTGAAATAAAAAACTGTTACTCCTATATGAGCTGTTCTCGAACCGATCGCAATATGGGTGGAATATGGTGAAACAGCTGCTTACATTGCGACGGGTTGAATCGGAGTGTCAGACTGGACATCGATTTCTTTTATCGGTACCCTTCTTGGCCTTCGGCTCAACTTCGACAAAAGACCCCTAGTTTCTATGTATTTCAATGTTCAAGTCCCTCGGGAACTCGCGCACCTTTCTCTTCTCATTGACGATTGGTCATTGCCCCCGCGACATTAGTGTTTGCCTTCATCCCTCTTGCTCTGCTGAAGATATTACACTAACCGCCTTGTCTATTACTACACAACAAATTCTCCCATTTTACAACATCAATAATCTATGTCAAAGTTTCTTCCCTGCTCTATAAAGGCATACTTACACAAGGTATCAGATATGTCGATTTAAAAATCTGACAGAAGGTTTACGAGGAATGCCATATAATGGTCTGGATGAAAATACCTTGCTTACAAAATCGAATATAGAACGCTTGGTGTTAAGTAATACAACATATAAAACCATACAATAACTCTATTATTTGAAGAAATTCTGTACCTCAAGAATAAAGTGTAAAGCCTAAACGTTATGCCTAAGGATTATGCCGAGCAAAACAAGAACATCGTTGAGTTGCGCAGATGGCGTCCGCTGACTTCGTATGGCTATCGCCCACAATCTTAGTTGACATACTGTCCTCTGTACTTTGCAATAATTAGGTTAAGCCTTAATACTCGCAAAACAAAATGATTTAACAACCGAAATTACATTTTTTAAAGTGTGGGCGTTACACGACAAGTCAAGTAGTACAACTGAACTGGACTGTTAGTACTTTTAGCCTGAATGAAAATATTGCTTCACGAAGCTAAAAAACATTTATCTTCCTTGAAGTAACTTGAGCGCACCCGAATAATTAGACTTCGGGGTATAAGCCTTGGTGGCTCGAGCACAAATCAGGTCATGATTTTCTTCGCAGTGAAAAGTCTCAGAATTTCCGCCAAAATCAACAGTATTGCGTTAAACCAAAACCACACCAAAACTAGAAATGAGCAATGTAAAAAAAAAAAAAAAAAAAGAAAATGCTTAGATTAATTTGCTGTAATTACTTGAGGCACACCGCGACACAATTGCCAAATGTTAAGAAACTGCACCGAAGTTCAAATGAAACTCATGAATTATTACTCCCCTTCCCCCTTCCCTTCACTCACACACAGAAACATTACCCAACCATTTTGGGCCAAAATTAACTTCACGGCTGGTGGAAGGTTACTCACGAATATAGCTCCAAAACACAGCATCCCACTTTCAATTTTATTAACAGGAGAAATATTAGGGGGAATGATGAAATCAACATATGATTTGAGTTAAAAGGGAAAACATGAAGCCTTCCCCTGTCATGATTATTCTTTTGCCGTGATTACCCTAGTGGCGAACAGCCTCTGTGATTATTTACATACCAAATTTATTTTAAGGATAAAATGCTGTTAACAAAAAAAGTGCTTGTCTGCTGTTTCATAACGCTTTCTTCGAGAGGAACCAAAATTGAAAGAATCACTTGTATTAATGACTAATGGATGTAGGGGATTTTTAAGGTAGTCTATGACCTCGAATCAACAGCTTCCCTCACTTATAAGAGATTCAGAGATTTATGCTATAGCACCAAATAGAAAAGACATGAAACGAATTGGAGGCTGAGGGTTGCTCTCCAAAAGGGAAAGGAGAAAATGATCGGTAGTAGCCACAAGGCATAGCGTTAGCATTCGTCCCCGCTTAATATAATCGTGATACATGACGAGCAACGTGCAATTTAGGATTAAATCATGACACGTTCAAATTAGCCTTTCGCAGAAAGGGGAGCACTGTTCACACAGCACATTTAAAATGTTGGAGTGTTACGTGAATTCACAGTGATAACAATAATGATATTCCTGAAAAAGATTTAAAATCAGGGCCACCAGAAGTGATATAATGTATTTTAGTGTAAATCTGCAAAGCGCTTGCAATATGAAAGTAGTTTCTCAGTCTCATTTAATGTGGTTCATTTTCGCTTTCTAAATCTTTAAAGAGAAGCCAGATGAGTTTCCCATTCTCGACAGGGTTTTCAATTCTGCATTATAAATAGATTTACCGTATATACTCGTGTATAGGTCGACTTTTTTAATGAAATATTTAGGTCGAAATTAGGGGGCCAACTATACACGGAAAATATTTCTGATAGGTTGAAAACCAAAATTTTGATGCCTTATGGAAATGCGCATACTTAGCCCTTTGCGCCATCAGTTCATTTGCAGTTGTATATTTAGTCATTTTCTGGGTGTTACTGGTACAGAAGAAAATTATTGCTAAGAATTTTCTTGATTTCACATGTACGAGTTTTTTTTTATTTACTAAAAGAAAAACTCATTTCGCAAGGATGTCTCAAAGTCCGTTTTAGATCTGTCGATATGGCCTTGATTGCCCCGCTGGTAAATCACCCAGAGGAAAGAGGCGAACGCGTCAGCCAGTAGTTTAAGTTGCACCGTGCCGTGACCTACGACCGTGTTTAATTCTCGACGGGGGATGAAGAGGGAAAAGAAGAGACTATTGCAAAAGAAGACTGCTGCCCCTGCTTAGCAGGGGCCGAGATGAGAGGCGTGACAATCTACAGAACAGCGGTAACTTGATCAATGCATTCCGAAAATGAAAGTCTTTAAACTTGGCCGATCGGTCAGAATAATATTGCCACTGATAGTAAAAAAGTGAATGAGTTTAACAACCTACTTACGTTTGTTATTAAATTGAGTGTGTCCCGGCTCTAAAAATAAAACAAACAGTAGCCTTTTCTGAAGACTAAGAGCGAGCTAAAAGGATTGCATCTTTACTGAATGGGGCGATGTTTGGTTTTGACACTAAAGCCGATTGTTTGTCATAAACACGGTGGAGAGGGGGAATGAAACTCGGGAGTAGATGAACGACCTCTCTGTCAATCATACACTCCAAATATGTTTCAGGAAGGTTTTTTTTTTTTTTAAATAACGGTGTGACTTACGACGTTTCTTAAAATTATTTTTGAATAACGATGTGACTTGCGATATCACGATTCGTTGGCTGCGAGAACAAATACTTTACTCTCCAGGAATGAAGTAACTACAGAAAACTTGCTCGCAAAAAAAGTGGGAGAACGGGGAGGCGGACTATGTGCAAAAGTGGGTTGATATATTGTTAAAGTGTGTAACGTTCCCCTGAAAACTCTCTAACCAGTGTGGTGGGCCTTATCATCTTCCCAGAATTGTGCCTCAATTCCCTCCACATTTTGCGGGAAACTGCCGCAAGCAACATTGCGAGAGCCAGCTACAACAATAAATAGTAGGTTCACATTTCCGCATGCGGGTGCATCCTCGGAAAATATTGTTTTTTATTTATGCACAGGATAGGTAGGTATACAAAAACTGCAGATATTCACATAAAAATCGGGGGGTCGACTTATACACGGGATATACAAAAACTGCAAGTACTCAGATAAAAATCGTGAGGTCGACCTATACACGAGTATATACGGTACTTCAGTCATATAATGATTCTCGATTCTCTGCCTCTGGTCGAAATATCAGAGTTACCATAACTCCGTACGGTTACTACCCATTTGAACATTTTACGTAGATTTTATCAAACTTACCACAGTTCTCAACATTTTCAATTGCTTAATCCACAACTAACGGGTAGATCCACGAATATCGGAAAAAATGGCATTTCTCATTCTGCAAGTGGTTCATCGCGTCATCAAATGGTTTGTTTTCTTGTTTTTGTGAAATACTTTTCACGGATTCTGTATGATCCAAAGCAACTATTCTTTGGACCTCTAGGAACTCCGTTTCATTTTATTTGGGGCTGCTGTATCCTGAGTTGTAGTAGAAGTTGGTTAACACTTGATTCCATTGTGTGATTTTATTCTTAATGAGGCCGTGCTAAATATACTCCGCTTTTGCGGCGACATATGTCAGCATTGTGTGTCGTGCTAGTTTTATAGCGCCTACTCGTACTATACCCATTGCACCCGATGCTTTTCTGGTCTCTTGTCAGTTATATTATCCGCTGGGTTCCTCTCCCATTTGAGGATCATAGCTCTTTACAATAACTGGCAGCTAAGGTTACTAATGCGATCATTTTCCTTACGGGGAAATTGTTCTGCGACTTCTGATATTAACAATACCCAATATCGATGCTGCTATCATCCTAAAGAAACGTCATTCATTCCATCAGCCAATGGCGTACGTGTGCTGGAGGGGCCATGGATGATGTAACACTTTCTGCAGCCAATGGCGTACGTGTGCTGGAGGGGCCATGGATGATGTAACACTTTCTGCAGCCAATGGCCAACGACGTCAGTTTGGGTTGTAATGCTCCCCGAATGGCTGATGTGTAGCTATCTGTCGACATTCTGTGGCATCCAAATAATTCAAATGACCAAGGAAAAACCTAAAGTTTTACATTAAACGAATTTACTCGCTGGTGTCAATAACATTTCTTGTAGATATTTTAAGGAGCTACGGTATTCAATCATAAAACCGTAGTGAAGTTGACATTGGTCAAAGTAAATGTCACTTGCATTAGAAGAAGTGAGTTTTATTAAACATCAACAAAAAAGAATATGTGTATTTCCACACTAGATTTATTTTATTTTTTTAATAAGTAGCCCGTAATCAAGTCCTTGAGAAAAGTTTCAATTCAGCACCTGTAACAGTTGGTATATTCCAAAATTCCAGAACTCTGAGAAAGGCAATTGACGTGTCTCACATAATCGATCTTGTAGAATAAAAAAGTCTGTTCAAGCGAGTTAACAAATCGTTGTGGAGTACGATTATAGAGCAACATCCAGGTGGAGTGTTTTGTTCGCTTGTCTGGTGCTGGAATTTTTCTTTTGCTTTCATTTGTTTCTTGAGAGTAATCTTGGAAAGTGAAATAGGACTCTGGTATTTGATGAACTTAATTTTCGAGTTTTACATAATAGGCCGATCAGATTTTATTAGGCGTCATTTATAAATCAGTGGAAAATATATATCATGTGGCGTCGAACGATGGAACAGTCAGTTTTAATATATATGATATCATACGCTGTTCTACAGTAAAGGAAGGAATTGCAATCGATATTGGAGCTCAATCCACAACTAACAGAATTTTATGTTGAAGTTTCACATATTTAGCCGTTAAGGCTCTAGTAGTAGCCCTGCTGGCGTGGAGTATGAATCAGTGGCAAACATCAGGTGACGACGAGCGATGGAACAGCCAGTTTTTTTTATTGTTATTGGAGGTTTAACGACCACCGTGAGAAACTCAATGGGCTATAAGCAGTCGCCCGTCCCTAATTTAGGGTAACTGGTTCTAGGGAAGGGAGAGAGCCAGTGCCACAAGAAAAATAGAACATCCATGCCTCACCGGGATTCGAACCTGGACTCTTTTCGGACGAATGATCAGCGGCCATCGCTTAGACCACTGCGCCACCAGGCCGGTACAGCCAGTTTCCAAATACGTGACATCGTGCGCTGGTCTTCGGTAACGGAAAAAATTGCATTCGTATAAGGTCCTCAAATAACGTACAGAATTTCATGTTAGTTTTACATATCGGGTCGAAAAGGTTGTAGAAGACGTGCAATATAATTTGAGGAGTTTTATGAATGGCTGTTCCGTCGTTCGTCGCTACCTCATGGGGACCCACATAAGATGGAATAGCCTATTTTAATATATATGATTTAAAGCGCTGACCTATGGTAACGAAAAACATTGCAATCGATTTTGGAGCTTAACCCACAAATAACAGAGCTTCATGTTACAGTTTTACTTATTGGCCTACCAGGTTGTAGTAGACATAGACGTGCATTATAAATCAATAGAAGATATGATCTGGTCCACGCATGATGGAACAGCCTGCTTTAATATCATCTGATGATGCGATGATTCTCGCCAATGGATAAAATTGCAATCGGTTTCGGAGCTCAATCCACAACTAACAGAGTTTAATATTCGGCCAATCAGGTTGTAGAAGGCATGCTGGAGTACATTTTAAATTAATCGCAAATATCAGGTAGCGTCGAGCAATGGTACTGCCAGTTTTATTACACATGATATTTGCTATGAAGTTACATACTTTAAAATCTGTACGTCTCACTTTTTCGAAATCCTTCAACATTTCCGACGAAATAATTTACGATGCTAAACTACACATTTACCGAAATTTTCTTTAATTTTAAAGCGGGAATGAAGACAGCTACAAGCACATTGAGAAAAAATTGTTGGAAATTAAAAATCCAATTGTTGATTTCTTCAGATCGCATTACAGATACAGGACGAGTCGCATAACTTTAGTAATGGTTTACTTCCTTGGAGTAAACCATTACTTAAGTTGTGCGACTCGTTCTAAGTATTAGGTTGTTGCTTAGCCTTTGTTCTAAAAATTTCAGTGTGCGGGTTATAATGTTTCCTTGCTTTTCCACATATATTTAGTATGCGTTTTAGTTTTGCGAATATCTAAATTCCCGCAGAAATTTGGATATAAGTAATGGAAATGATTTCTAACACCTCTTGACTTACTTCAAATATCTAGAGTATATTATCTGCAAAAAAATTTAATTTAAATATTCTGCAGAACAAATTTAATTTCTGTTATCTGTTCAAACATTTGCTGACGGAGGTCCATTCCTCTCGAAATATTCGTATAGTGTAGCAAATTAATTTCTGTTTGCATTGTGATTACAACGGCAAGATATCTAAATTTATTTAAAGTAACGGCCTCTTCAATTAACCACATTTCTCATTTTCCATACAAGTGTTCGCAAAATTTCAGTAGTTATGTTAAGGTGTCGCTTTCTTTTATATGTAACAGTTATTTTGCTGATATAGCGAATGCACTTACATGTGTCCAAAGCTGAAAAAACAAATATTGTGAGTAACGCAAAATCCACAAGACATAGTTTAGAAACAGTTGGTGCGGACATACACCGATGAGCCATTACATTATGACCACCTACCTTTGAAGCTGTAGAACTCCCTTAAGCCCGTAAAACAGCGGCCATTCGACGAGGCATCGATTCAATGAGGTAGCGACAGGTATCCTGGGGTATCTGGTACCATAATATCAACACCAGGTCTCCAGTTCCCGTACATTTTGGAGTGGTGGTGATTTAGCGCGAACCCGCTTTTCCAAGTAGAACCACAAATGTTCGATTGGGTATATTTCAGGTGAATTTGGAGGCCAAGGCATTAACAGAAAGTCACCAGCATGCTCCTCGAACTACTCTTTGACGATTTTGGCAGTGTGGCATGGCTCATTATCTTGTTGGTAATGGCCATCACCAGCAGGTAACACAGTTGCCATGAATGGGTGAACTTGGTCCACAACGATGTTCAGATACCTGACAGTTGTCAGGGATTGTGCTATTGGTATAATGGGGCCTAAAATGTCCCAAGAAAACATATCCCACAGCATAACACTGCCGCACTGACCTGTTTCCTCCCAACAGTGCATCCAAGTGCCATAGCCTCCGTTGGAAATCTACGTATCCGCGCTCGGCCGTTTACGTGATGCACCAGGAATCTTGATTCGTCAGACCAGGCTACGTTTTTTCAATAATTCATGGTCCAATCTCAATGATCTTGGACCCATTATAGGCGTTGTTTGCGATGACGTGCAGCGAACATGGAGACCCGGCAGGGTCTTCGGCTGCGCAGACCCTTGCTCAGAAGGCTGCGATAAATTGTGTGCTGCGACGCATTGCCCTGATCGTCACTGTTGTAGCTGCTGGTATTTGTCGCACTGTGACCTCTGCGGTCGCTGTGAGCAATGCGGGACAGTCTTCTCTCCCCTCTGGCATCAATGAGCTGCGGACGACGCACGGTTGGACGACGGTTCGTCTTTTGGCCATCTGTGCACCAATTTTGGATACGTACTCACTACAGCGCCACGTGAACAACCCACATGCCACGTCGTTTCCGAGATCGTAGTTCCAAGGCGTTGTGCCATCACAATTTGTCCTTTATCAAACTCCAATAAAACGGCAGCTTTCCGCATTCCGACTCCGAACATTCTACTAACCGTAAGCCGGTCCTCAAGTTGTATATATATAATGCTCTGTGAACTTCATCTGCACCATTGTTTGGTCTCCAAGCGCGCTCATCTTTCTAGTATGGGGTTGGTCATAATGTTATGGCTCATCGGTGTATATGTATATATCGATTATACAGCATGTGACGTACTACCGAAGTGAAGCACATGTCAAGACAGTAAATCCGCAGCGATAAATTCCGTCGCTGTAGTTCAGTCGGTAGACCAACTGACTCTGGAGGGAGGAGGCATGGCTTTAGATCGCACCACCTTTAAATGTATGATCTTTACTAGCAGTACGCATCACAAATGGAATGCCAACACCGCATTAGGAGGAAGCATGCACATGACAGCATGGCTGTCCAAGAGAATTTCGAGGGGCAAACGAGAAACGTGATTACCCCGAACAGAGGTACAGCTTGCACGTGGAGTCCTCGGGTAGTTTACAAAGCTATGAATGAAAGACTGGAGCAATAAGTGCCAATGCTGCACCAAGACCCTTCGGATCCCCTGCTGCGTTTCAGGAGGAGGCTGTTGTTTTGCAACTACTTTTCCGAGAGCCTCCCAGATATGCTGTATCGGGTTCAGGTCCAGAGATCTTACTGATCACACCGTCCTGTGAATATCCTAACACTTCAGATATTGGTCGACTAGCCGATGATTATGGACACAGGCGGTATCGACAATAGAAAAGAAACTGCATACCAGAAACTCACAGAAAAGCCGTACATGCTACGATGTCATCCTTGTAGCATGCAGAAGTCAAGGTGAAACACGTACTGCGTCGTGCGTCCATCCAACATAAGCCAGAGCAAAACAGGAGATCTCTACCACCGTAGTGGTAAATTTCCCTAATGTTGGAGGAATGATTTCGGCTTCCCGCCCCTCTCCAAATGTAAACACGTCAAGAATCTGTGTTTATGCCGTATGGCGATTCGTCACTGAAAAGAACACAGGCCCATTGATCAGGGCTCTGAAGGTGATGTTTCTGGCGCAATTCAGACTGACCCATTCGTGCGATGTGGCACATGAGATCGCGACCATTGCAATTCTTGCACACAGAATCCTCTCGTGGAGTCTTCTGTAAGCTGTTTGCCTCGATATCACAGTTCCTATAGCAGAGTAGAGCTCATGCGTGATTTGACTGGCCGTTGACTCCCTATGGCGGCAAGCTGTTAGACAGCTGACGTGGCGTTGCTCTTGGGAGTCCATGTTCCGCCCTTCTGACTATGGTTCCTGGTTTCCTGGATATGTGTCCAGAGATTATAGATAACTTGGCATGAAACATCCAGCCATCATGCTGTCTTAGCTTCAGATTGCCCTGCTTCCAATCTACCAGTCACTCTCCTCTCTATAAAATCTACAAAGCGATATTGAGTAAAATGCTTTAATTAACAGTCCAACACAAGCTTCAATAAGCCAATACCCCGCCTCCAGAACAAAGTTTATCAAGTCTCGTGCTTGCTAGCTTGATGACGTACGGGCGTCATTAAAATATTTCCATTGAAGCTAACTAAATGTTGCGTTGGTACGTCCGACTTACCGTTTCGCCTTGCACATATCTCGGAAAGATGTTTACAATTTGTCTTCTCATTTTGGAACGTATCCTCGATTATGTACTAATCGTGTTAATTTTGGACACCAGTTTATATGACATTCCGAGATTAGGATATGTACCAGGTTAGATTGGTAGTGTTCATCACTCATGGGAAATTTCAAATTTCGCATGTCGTGCTTAATGTGGGAAAAGAGTCCTCTTATTAAGAGGGAAAAGCTAAATTGTAACAAAATACTATTGCTTTTCCCTCCTAATAAGGCGTGCTTAATGGCAACTTTAAAAGTATCCTCTCATAACTGTGGGTCATGAATATTCGCTTTCTAGCCAACTTTATCGTAGGTATTGAATATCTTTGCGTATCTGTGTGTGGTGTACAGTAATAATATAATTCTTTCAAAATTCTTTGATAATTTTCCTAATGCAGACAACAAAGTTATAGCTAACATGGAAGGATCTTCGAACGAACAACGAATTTTTAGCTGTTGTTTTGCATTCCATTAATACAGGATAATGCTCATTAAAATCTGGTACCAAAGGATTATTTTGATCTTACACATTTCAACGTTTCCTAGAATTTCTCAGAATTCACCACTAAACCAAAACGGAATCTTTCCTCTCTCAAAACGACATTTTCAGCATCAACACCTTCACATGACGGTGATTCATAGAATTATCTTAAATAGTTATTTCTTGAAAGTTACGAAGCGTAGTTAATTCTCTCCTGTGTAGAAGCATTTTAGAAAAACTTTAGGTTACATACTGTAAAAAAAAGAAAACAATTTCTCTCCGCTGCATTTTCTTAGTATTAGCACCAGTTGTTTGGGGATATTCATGATTTAACTTCCGGACAACATCTTTTGTAATAGCCGATCATTTTTGAGTATCTTACGCGAAAGCAGGTTTAAGAATTTCTTAAACTTTATGCTAAAAAAAAATGGGCATTAGTTTTCTACACTGCAAAGGCTTTTACCCTCAATTTGATTTAAAAAAATATCTTGATCAGAAACAACTAGATAACCGAGTGAAACTAATGCATGGAAAGAAACTAATTCTTTCTTATTCGATGTATTATTTTAAACAATGGAAGAAGGGAAAAACAGCCAAAAATACACTGCTGGCCACCCAAAATGCAACACCAAGAAGGACAGTAGATAGCAAAGCCAGATTTACTGGACACATAACAACAAATACAAAGATGAAACGATTCAGCTTACAGGCTCGTGCGACTTGCAGAACACGCAGACATCAATAGTTCGTGTGTCCCGAATGGCTGGCAATAACGGCTGCTACCCGCCGCGGGATCGAAAGAAAGAGGCTTTGGATGTGGGCTTGGGATATGTCAGTCCAGGCTGCTTCCACACGTTGCCACAGTTCATCAGGCGTAGCCGCGGGTGGTGCTTGCCGGGCCACTCGGTTCCCGATCAGCAACCAGACGTGTTCGATGGGCGATACATCAGGAGAATAGGCGGGCCACGGCAGCAGTGACACCTGGTGGGCCGTGAAGAATTGTTGCACGATGCGTGCCACGTGCGGGCGCGCATTGTCCTGTTGAAACGTGGCCGCTGGCAGGTCCTGCAGGTAAGGGAGGACTACAGGCTCCAAAACGTCGGAGATGTAGCGGTGGGTGTTACGTGTACCGGCGATGCGTACCAGAAGGGTGCGGATGTCATATCCAATTGTGCCCCAAACCATAACGCCAGGCGACGGACCGGTATGGCGATGCATAATGCAGGCGTCATACAGCCTCTCGCCGCGGTGCCGCCACACGTGGATACAATCATCGTGGTGTTGCAGGCTGAAGCAGGATTCGTCGGAGAAGACAATGTCGTACCATTCTGTAGTCCCGGTGCGGCGTTCAACGGCCCACTGCCGCCGCATTTGCCGGTGGTGTAACGTCAATGGTAACAGGAGCAATAGGTGCCGTGCGACAAGTCCCCGCGCCTGCAGACGACGTCGAACGGTACGTGCTGACACAGGTTGTTGCGCAATACACCCTAATTCCTGCGCTTACATTCGTGATGTGGCGGTGCGAGCCGTCAATACCCGCCGCACAACATGCCGGTCCTCTTGTTAAGTGGTGTGCCGCAGCTGCGGCAATCGCTCACGTCGGTTCGTCCGTCCGTCCGACCCTCCCCCAAGTAGCACAAAAACGTTTGTAAAATGTTTTAAAACCAGTTCGGAATGACGTTGAAAAAACGTCACAATATTACGTTTAAAAAACGCTAATACGTCTCGTTGATTCAATGGTTTTTCAACCGTTGTTATAACGTTGTGTCACCGTTTTTAAGAAGTTTAAATGACGTTATTTAACCGTCATATTCCTTCCTTTATTACGTTGCTAAACGGTTTTAACAACCGTTTAGCAACGTTAAACTTTCGATTTTACAACGTACTTTTCCTTTCTGTATTACGTTTAGTAAACTTTACAGAAGCGGTTAATAAACGTCTAAATCTTCTCTGTTAAACGTTGCTGTCCTTTGTGTTTTACGTCATTTAAACGTCGTAAAAAACGTTACGACAGTGTTTTATCGAAAGTTCTGTTCCGGTTTTAAGACTTTTTTTGGCGTTACGTACAACGGCGTAAAACGTTAAAAAAAACAACGTTTCATCAACGTTAAAACAACGTTTTTTAGACGTTTATCTTTTGTTCTTCACATCTTTTGCTTTGCATGTTACGTTGAAAATAAACGTTTAAACGACGTTTCCATAACGTAGCAAAACCGTTTTAGCAACGTTTGTGCTCCGTAAGAGGGACGTACGGTAATGCTTATCTTAAAGCTGCCATGATAATCTGTTGTATACAGTCTTGTTACCTAGTCTACAAAAATTTGGGGGTGAATAAATGAAGTTCTTAGCTAACCTAAAAAATCATTTTCATCATATCATAAAAAATCATTTTCATCATATGAAGGCCCCTTCACAAAACTTTTCCTGTTCCTAAAAGTTATTTTACTATCACTTATTTTTGATGAAGCATTATAAGGAATGACTTTGTTAGGAAAGTAATATTATAAAAAAGAAAGCATTTCTATCACAATTACTAGTGCAACACAATCTCTCACCATTATACAGGGTGTCCGAGAATTATCGGACACATTACAAAATTATGCACACAAAAAACTATGAGCATTGTCTGTTTTTCTATGTCACGTATTACTAACACGGTTTCTATATTTTTGTTTAGCAGAATTGTTATTCCCAGAATCCGATAGACGGCGCTAGGTGTGGCCTGATGAGGAATGTATGAGAAATGAGCAATCAGTAGTCATGTCATCCGTACAGCAGAGGGCGACGTGTGTGTTATGGTTTGCGGAATTAAAGTCTGTCGTTAAAGTTAAAAGATGGTACCATTTAGAGTATGGTTGTAATCCTCCGTCAACGAATTCAACTAAGCGGTGAATGAAACAGTTTAAAGAAACTGGCAATTTGGAACATCGTGGAGGAGCCAGTTGGCCTAGCGTCAGAGGTGAGATGGTTGACCAAGTTATAAAAGTTCCCGACGAAGCACCAGGAAATCCGTTCGTAAAGCAAGCAGAGAACTGTGCATTCCAAAATAGACAGTTCACAATATCTTGCACAAGAAATTACTTTCATGCTTACAAAATTCAAAAAGAGCAAAAGATGCATGTGAATAATCACACTCTGCGGTACGATTTCGCTGTGGATATGCTGAATCGAGTGGAAAACGATGAAAACTTTCTCAGTACTGTAATTTTTAGTGATGAATCCACATTTCATTCTTCTGTGAAAAAACCACAAATGGTGACATTTACTTGGATATGCTAGAAAATTTCCCTATACCCCAGATCAAAAGATATGACGTCGTTTTCCAACAAGACGGCAAGCCTTCGCATTGGTCAATGTGTGTACGTAAGTGCCTAAATGAGCATTTCCCTAACAGATGGATTGGGCGTGGTGGTCCCATTCTGTAGCTCCTCGCTCCCCAGATCTAACTCCATTGGATTATTTCATGTGGGGTTATGTGAAGGATCGTGTCTATCAGACGCCTTGTACTGATTTGTAGGAACTGAAGCAGCGTATCACAGCTGCTATTAATTCCATAACTCCTCAGATGCTTGCCAATACATGGCATGAAATCGAGTATCACTTGGACGTACTACGAGCACCAAGGGATCTCACATCGAAATTTATTAACTTGTGTAGTTACATTGTAAGTTAGTACAGTCAGTTTCTTTCTATATCTGTTTAATGTTTTGTTTTACATAATTTTGTACTGTGTCCAATAATTCTCGGACACCTGTATATTTATTGTTCACAAGGTATACAACTTCGCAAACTATGTTTTGACTCAAGTCCATTTCACTGGCTTCGTCGTGTCTGTTGCAATTTTCTTGGAAATTCAGTTGCTCATATTTAACTCGTACGACAAAAAACGCCTGTAACATAAGGTAGACATTTTAACACCACTAAAGAGATTTCACATCGAAATTTATTAACTTGTGTAGTCACATTGTAAGTTAGTACAGTCAGTTTCTTTCTATCTGTTTAATGTTTTGTTTTATATAATTTTGTAATGCGTCCAATAATTCTCGGACACCGTGTATATTTATTGTTCACAAGGTATACGACTTCGTAAACTATGCTTTGACTCAAATCCATTTCACTGACTTCGTCGTGGCCGTTGCAATTTTCTTGGGAATTTAGTTGCTCATATTTAACTCGTACAACTAAAAACGCCTCTAACATAAAGTAGACATTTTAATACCACTAACATCTAAGTTATTGCAACATAAAACTGAGTCAGTTGTGTTGTCATTTATGGCAGTTTTTCGGACACATCTGAAATTTTGCTGATAGATTATTAAAAATGTGAGGTGAAATAATGCTGGGAGAATCAAGTAGTACTTTCGCAGCTTTGTTTTTAATTTTTTGAGATGGAATGAGTCATTCTATCTCAATTCAGGCAGACAGTACCAAAATGTGTCAGGTGACCATTTTAGATTCGTTCCAAAAAATTACAGTAGTTACAACTATTGGAGACATAAAATATCCTGAAAGGATTTTCCTAAAAAAAAAAAAAATTTCTCCAGCTACAGCGTTCTGAAGTTTGGCTAAAATCTAGCGATCTTTGAAAAATGGGGAAAATGCTGTATTTTAAAACGAGCGCTGCTTGAAAACTATTTAATCTATTCACTTGATTTTTTTTTATTTTGTAGCTATTGAATTAAATTTTAACTTAGCATGGTTTGAATAAGCCTGACTGACATTATTAATAAGGAAAAAAGAAACACTGCAAAAAAGAAATTATTTGAATTTTCGGAATTTTTTTCCCACTAAATAATTATTTTTCAGGTAAGTAAGGATGGCAATATGAAGTCCCTCAATGGTAGTTTTACAGCAAATTTTATTTTAAACCTGGGATGCATGCAGTCCATAAAACTTAATTTTAAGTTATGCGGAAGTTCAAAAAAGCTCAATTTTTGAATGACATTAACTCAAAAACCCCATTTTTTAAAAATCTGAAAATCTGTCCATTTGATGTCCTCTTAGTTGTTAATAAAATTCTCATTGCAGAATAGTGTATTTTTGCTCGATTAAGTTTATATATTTTTTTAAAGATTGCACGTTTTCAGCCTTTCCGCGTTGTTGCGTAATACAGCACAAAATGCAATAGAGTGTCCATATTTCACTGAAAACATCGTTTAATCACGTTTCAAAGTTAAAACATAGGTTACTGGTGTTTGATTAGTACAATTACATTATATTTTGAAGTTCAGCACAAAAACATATACTAAAATATATTTGCAGAACATGGCAGTATGTTCTTGCTGGTTTTATTTCTTTTCTAGGGGAATTATTTGCAACCTCATACTCTCTCCCTCTCTATATATATATACTTTAAATTATTTATTTTGTTAAACTTGTTAATTTTGTAACCATCCACTGTTCTACTGATACTCCTTCATAAATTTATAGCATTTTGTAATGAAACTGCACAAGACACAATGCTGAAACAACAGGTTATGACAGGCTTTTGCAAGTACAAACATGTCCATTGATTGCTCACTGAACAGCCAATCAGCAGCTGTTATGTCCTTCATTTACTAATTCCCAACCTTTCTCCCACTCCAGTTTGCTCTTGTCTCTTGATGAGTGATGTTCAGTATTGTTCAGTGAATAATTTATAATGTCTGATCATCATAGTTCTGAGAGAGTTAGATGTGTGGACTACATTAAAAGACACAATAGAGTTGTGTACAAAACTAAGCTTGTAAGGTTCTGTGGTGTTGGTGATTTAGGTGATGAAATTCAAAGGATTGTAGGCACATCTGTCTCTGTAAATACAAATAATTATTTGTGTTGCAATTGTGTGGCTTTTTACAAAAGAAAGATTTTGGAACGTGCAAATGAAACTGAAGAAGAAATTCCTACATCAGAGAGAGAGGGCTCTTTCATTCCCAGTCATGAGACTGTGGATGTTTTAAATAGCAGTATTACAATGCTTGATGTTAATGTGCCACCATTTAAAGCCCCTTCAGAAGTTAGGGAGGATAGGAGAGAAGTTTATGTGAAGAGGAAAAAGTTGACATTAGAGAAAACACTAACAACTTCAGCTGTGCAGAAATTAGAAGACATATATGGAGTTGGTGTTTTAAGTCAGTTGTCTCTTGAGAAGCCTGACTGTTCTACTTGTAATCAGTGGTTTTCTAATATTAATACAGCACTTCATACTTGTAACCACACTGAAAAAGTGCAATTACTGACAGTGCTACCACAGACTGTTAGTAAAACTGATTTGAAGGGAGAGATACCTACAGTATCAAAATAACTCATAGATAAATCACGCAAGGTTAGAAGAGAAAAGGGAATCTATGCTCAACCTGACCCCTACAGTGGGCATCCATGGTCTACAGAAGCTGCAACTCTGGCATTGTCATACTACCTAGATGATAGTACAGACTGTACTAGGGATAGTCCAAACAAAAATTATGTTTGTGTTAGAGATGATAATGGTGAGAAAATTAAAATGGTAAAAAGATTTATGACAAGATCAATCAAAGAGGCATATAGGCTAATGAAAAAAGACAACCCAAATATAAAAATTGGTCTTTCAAAGTTTTGCACTCTACATCTAAAGTGGGTCAAAATTCAGCCAATACAAGCAGTATGCACTTGTATTTATTGCAGTAATCTGAAACTTATATGTACAGCTCTCCAAAATATAACAAACACACGAATTGAGGAAGAAGTTCTTTTACAGAAGTGTTTATGTGACAGAATAAGCAATGAAGATTGTTGGCTCCAAGAGTGTGGTGACTGCCCTGGTACAGAAGCACTGACAGTTGAAACTCTTTGCTTGAATGAAGAAGTTACATTTGCTATTTGGGAAGGGGGTGACCTCATAAGAAAATCTGTATCTGTCCAAACGTTTCTGCAAGATGTAAGACATTGGGTGAAGAAAGCAATTTCTCATAGCAAAATCAGGAAAATCCAAAGAGAAGGAATAGCTGAAGCAAAAATCTCTGTGAAAGAAAGTTCTGACATTCTAGTTTTACATTTTGATTTTGCTGAAAATTTGGACAGTGATACTGCCCGATGAAATACAAAGTTACTACTGGCAAAATGTTCAGATTTCACTATTCACATGTGTTGCATATCTTGAAAAAGAGATTAAAAGTTTTGTTGTAGTGTCTGATGACACAGCTCATGCTCTCTGTGCTATAGAGATTATAAAAAGAAATTTCTAAGTTGTGCCAATTAGAAAATATTAGATCACTTGTTTACATTTCCGATGGGGCTGCTGGACATTTCAAAAATACATACCAAATTTATGAGCTTTCTTAAAATAATCAAATTGAGGAAAAAAAGGGGATTTTTTTGCGACTGGGCATGGCAAAAGTTCATGTGATGCTATAGGTGGGCTATGTAAGTATTATGCCACAAAGTTTAATCTCCAAAGAGGGTCTGTGCAAGCCGTAAGAGATACAGCTTCATTTGTTGCTGAACTTTCTCATCTTTTACAAAATATAACACTACTGATTCTTGAAGGTAAAACTGTTCAAGCCTACAGGTCTTGTAAGGAAGAAGAATGGGGGGCCAATGTAAAGCCTGTTGTAGGAATACCATCAAAACATTACTGGTTGGTTAAACATAACGAGTCTTATATGGGACGTACAATTAAAACATCAAGTTGAAAAAGTTGAAACATCCAGCCAGGTGGAAAAACATTACTCAGTAAGTGATTTCCAGGTAGCTGAGTTTGTTGGGTGTGTTTATGACAATAATTGGTGGATGGGGCAGATTACAGGTATATCTCGAGAGCTCAATGACATTACTGAGTCATTTATGCACAGGTCCAGCTAAAGGGTTCGAGTGGCCAGAGGAATCTGGAAAGAAGAAAGGTGAATGTCCAATGCCATTAGAAAATGTGCTGCTTAAAGTAAGGAATCCTACTCCACTTGGACTATCTGCACGACTCTATACTTTTGACCAACAGGAGCTGAGAAAAATCAACCACACCTACTGTGCCTAATCCTTCTATATAAACCTTTTACAGGTAACTTTATTAATATACAGCTAAGAAATTGTTTATCATCTAAAAGGCCATTTGTGAAAATTATTTTTTATGAAAGTAAAATTAATAAAAAAATTGCAATAACACCAAGTGTCAAAAAAATTCTATGTTATTGAATTACAGTGATGCTATAGTATAATAATGTTATGTTCTGCACATTTTTAGTGTATGTTTTTGTGCTGAACTTCAAAATATAATGTAATTGTACTAATCAAAAACCAGTAACCTATGTTTTAACTTTGAAACGTGATTAAACGATGTTTTCAGTGAAATATGGACAATGTTTTCAGTGAAAAATTTTGTGCTGTATTACGCAACAATGCTGAAAATGTGCAATCTTTAAAAAAATATATAAAATTAACCAGGCACAAATACACTATTCTGCAATGAGCAATTTATTAACGACTAAGAAGACATCAAATGGACAGATTTTCAGATTTTTAAAAAATGGGGTTTTTGAGTTATTGTCATTCAAAAAGTGAGCTTTTTTGAACTACCGCATAACTTAAAATTAAAATTTATGGACTGCGTGAATCCCAGGTTTAAAATAAAATTTGCTGTAAAACTACCATTGAGGGACTTCATATTTCCATCCTTACTTACCTGAAAAATAATTATTTAGTGGGGAAAAGAAATTCCGAAAAGGCAAAAAAAAGTTTTTTTTGCAACAATGTTTTTCCCCTTATTAATAATGTCAGTCAGGCTTATTCAAACTATGCCAAGTTAAAATTTAATTCAATAGCTACAAAATAAAAGAAAAATAAGTTAATAGATTAAATAGTTTTGAAGCAGCGCTCGTTTTAAAATACAGCATTTCCCCCATTTTTCAGAGATCGCTAGATTTTAGCCAAACTTCAAAATGCTGTAGCTGGAGAAAAAAATTTTTTTAGGAAAATCCTTTCAGGATATTTTATGTCTCCAGTAGTTGTAACTACTGTAATTTTTTGGAACAAATCTAAAATGGTCACCTGACATGTCCCGCCTGAGCAGAGATGGAATGACTCGGTGTAGCTAAAGGCTATCTGTGTTTCTGCTGCAGATCTGTGTATGTATACCTCAGTTTACGTTTCTTTATCATTTTTTCTGTATTTTTACAGAGGAGCCTTTTATTTTGGTATGTTAGTTGCTTTGTATATTTTCAACCCTTGTGTATTTGGTTCTTAAACACATTTTTCACTAGTTTGTGAATTTAAGACTTAATTTTTGGTTATAACTGTCTTAGTATTTGAGGAAGTTTGTCCCTAGTTTATATCTTGTACTTAGGAATTGCAATTTTTAGTTTCCACTTGAGGGTCCTATTGTGTAACAGTGCGTAGCATATAAATAATTGTAAGAATGAATTGATTTTGCATGTTGAAACACCTTTTTGAAGAATTTCTATGCAAATAAGATATGAAAACAGCCTCCCAATCTAGTTTGTTCTGTCTTGGGTTAAATTCTGTTGCTACTCATACATATATACTCATTTCAAGAGTAACCCTTTGCATTGTTTGGCCAACCAGAAAAAAATATTTTCTTCTATTGGTTGTTCATTAATGCCATTTGTTGTTGTACTCTGACAATGTGCTGTGCTCTCCTCTCTACTTCTGTACTCTGTATTTCTGTATTTCTGTATTAACTTCAAGTTCTTAAAATGTATAAGTTCTTTTCCTGTTTCAATTCATAGGTGGTCACAAAAAGTGATAATGAAACAAATGAACAATTCATGTATTCATTTCATTATTTTCATAGGCTTCAAACACAATTCATGTATTCTGAATCATAAGAGAATATATATATATATATATATATATATATACAGTGCTCACAAAAAGTTTGGGATATTATGGTTTCAAAGGGGGAAACATGGTGATACGCATTTTTAGTGACTACAGGAGATAGGTTATCAGCATAAATTAGCATCATGATGACACAGCATGTGGTGTGTGTGTACAAGCTCCGATAAAAGTAGCTTCCGAGAAGTGGAAAACAGGTCGTCTCACTGCTTGGACTACAAGTTTGCTGAATGCATTTCTTTCAGAGTAGGATTAACTTGAAAAGATGTCCAGACGACATTTAAGCATTGACAACAAGAAATAGGGCTGTTGACATGTTACAAGCAGGTATATGGCAGATTGATGCAGTTGCTGCTTTAGGAGTTTTGCAAGCCAGCTACACACAAAATTTCTACCGAATGGAAATGCTGCAGATCAAGCAGGGTTTTACCCCCCCCCCTCAATAAACAGGTGGGGCGGAGTTCACTTTAAAAAACAAAAAACCACTGCAAAGGGGGTTTTTTTTGTTTTTTTTTTCAAAGAAACACATCATTTCTTTTCTGGTTAATGCTCTTGTATGGTATGTTTCTGGTCCAAGTAATTCCCAAATATATTTTATGACTACAATACTCGTGCTGTTGAGATAGAATAAATAAGCAATGTTTACTCACAATTAAATATTTCATTTTAAGATTTTAAATCTACTGTAGTTTCACTGAGCATTTGGCTTGGCTTCATTAGGACAAATGGAGTGCAAACGTTCAAATCATCGTGACATCATCAGCATTCTGACAGTCACTGCTTTTGGCAAGTTGTTTCCACGTGTTTGAAAGAAATCTAGTAGATGTCATGTCATTGACAAGTCATGAGAAGTTGCACTATATGTGGAAAGCTTCTAATATATTAAGCTTGATAGTCAAATCAGGTTTATCAATAAGCGTAGCATTTAAAAAAATCTGGTTATTTTCATGACAATGTTGGGCTATAGACGACTTCTTCAGTTCCACACATATGTCATGTGTTCCTTCACATGAAAACTTAAAAGCCCTACGGATCTCTCCTATACATGAAAGTCCACATTCACAAGCAATCTGATAAATTCCCCAGGAATTTATGTCTTCAACGTAGTCTTTTGATCCATAAAAATTTGCCTTGTTTATAGATTTCAAAATAACTTTGAAATTTAAACTTTTGAAAGTTCCTAATTTTCTGGACAGCTTTGTCTACAATGAAAGGACAATCTATATCCTGTATGTGCTGCAATTTCTTTAAAAAAAAAATCGAGCTTTTTTTTGTTGTTGTTGTTGTTGGGTTTATTGACCATGGTGAGCAACTCAATGGGCTATAAGCAGTCGCCTGTCCCTAATTTAGGGTCACTGGTTCCAGGGAAGGGAGAGACCCAGTGCCGTAAAACAAGCACAGCATCCATGCTTCACCGGGATTCGAACCCAACCCACTTGGAAGAACCGAGCAGTCACAAGCCAGTACTGAAAAAACAAGTAACTGCACCAGTGGGATGGCAAAAATCTAGCTTTTTCTGCAAGGAATCCTCTGTTACGCATACATGTACTGCACGATATACATGTGTAGAAAACACCAATTTGTTTCCATGACTTTTCTTTATGACTTGTCAACAACACGACACCTATTCGATTTCTTTCAATTGCATGGAGAAAATTCACCAAAATCCATGATCGTCAACTAGCTGATGATGTCACATCTGAATGTTTATGCTCCTTTTGTCCTGATGAAGCCGAGCTAAAGGCTCAACAAAACATTAGATCTTAAAATAAAATATTTAATTGTGAATAAATGTTGCTTATTTATTCTATAATTTCACACATGGTTTAAACCTTTAATTCCACTAATATTATATTTACCAACTTGGTGAAGTCACCAAGATGGTTGACTTTCACAGGGTGATCCAGTTGTACTCTACAGAGAGATCTACTGGGACGAGGGTAGATACTGACCTGAGGGATATAAGCTCAAGTTTTAAAGCTACAGGAGGTTGCACTTAATTTACACTCACCTGTGTTTTGCATAACATCCCTAACTTTCCTAACTAGAGCCATGAATAACCAAACCTAAGTAAAATTAAAAAAAATTATTTATGCATATTTTTTATATAATTCAACTGGTTTGAATGCCCAATTATTTCTTAATGTAAATCACACTCAAAAGTTTGCCCTAATTAGTGCTAAAAACTTTTAAAATTATGCTCATAAAATTATATTATGATATACCCCGAAATTTTAATTTATCTTTATATATATTAAGAATCAAGCAAGAAGAAACAAAAAGGGAAGAAAAAACACTGAAAAACAAGTTACTAGTAAAGTGAAAAGCCAAAATGAGCACAAGCTGCAGTTACAATTATTTGGAATGAAAATTAAAAAAAAAGAAAAGAAAAAAGCAAAACCACTGATGAAACCTATTGAAGGTGCTGTCGTCATGGCATTCAACTTTTTCTGTTTGTTTTTTTTTTTTTTTTGGGGGGGGGGGTTCCGACAGCCAGAAAGACTCCTTTGATATTTTTTTTTTTTGCGGTAAGCACCCAACCACAGCAAATAGCTCTAATCTCAACTTAGTATGCTCAATAGATATGTCACTAACTCACTATTATATGCTATGCTCTACAAATAAATAGTCCAATATAATAATGATAATTTTACTCACAAAATGACGGAATCAAACATAGTTGTTTGCGTTATTTACATGAAACGTTCATGTCTGGCTTTACTATGCAAAAACCTCTTCATTGCTTCAGAAAAAAATTTTGTGCAATATCGTTTTCAATAGAAATGATGGATAAAGCTGATAGCTGTTCCTGCATCGTTGTAGATCTCAAATAAGTCTTTATCAGCTTTAATTTATTAAAAATTCTTTTCCCGCTTTCTACAGACAGGAATTGCAATATTCGAAAGCAAATCCTACTGTTGGGAAAACAATGAACCATATCATGCTGGAATATGAAGTTTAGAGCTTCTATTGTAGTAGCTGAGCTGCATTTGCTCATAAGTGCTTGCAAATGCTGCAGCTCTTCAAACAGTTGCTCCCCATCGATATATTTTTCTTCACTGTCAGCATCCTTAAGGAATTTTTCTAACTAAATACACTTTTCTTTTAAAGAATCCCCTGTCAGGCAATTTCTTCAAATTATAAAGGAAACCCGAAGCGTTGGAAAGTTTTTGCAACTGAGTAAATCTTTCCTGAATGGCAAACAATGCGCTATCAATGAGTGGATAGAAAGCCGTTGATTTATATATGGTTCGCAATCTGTAGGAGCTTTGTTGCAGTTTTCATAGTGAAAAGTGCTTTATTCTGCTTTACCCTAGGCTGTGGGAATTCAAGATTTATTTCCAAGATGTACATAACAATAAGGCTTGCCACTCAAGCCTTATTGTTATACACTGAGTAGCCACTTTATTATGACCACCCCTCAGTACTTCGTTGGGCCACCTTTTGCCTTTAATAATGCGTCGATGTAGATTCTTCGTGGCATGGACTCCACGAAATGTTGATAGGTGGTTTGTGGAATCTAAGACCATGCTTGATGAATAGCACTTTCCAGGAGTGTGAGATTGCAGGGTTGTGGATCCAGCTGTCTGATGGCTCGGTCAACTTCATCCCACAAATTCTCAATGGGTTTGAGATCTGGAGATTGTGGGGGCCACCTAAGCAAAGTAAACTTACTGCCATGTTCCTGAAACCAATCCTGTACAATACGAACACTATGGCAAGACGCATTATCTTGTTGAAAGTAGCCATCGCCATTGGGATAAACCATCCACATGACAGGATGTACTTGGTCTGCAACGATGTTTAGATATGATGTGCCAGTCAGACGTTGATCAACACGAATTAAAGGGCCCAAATCATGCCAGGAAAACATTCCCGAAACCATAACGTTGCCTCCACCAGCTTGAACGGTTGTAGCAATGCATTTGGGGTCCATGCTTTCGTGCTGTTTTCGCCAAATTCTCACTCAGCCATCGGCATGGTGCAACTGAAAACGTGATTCATCGGACCACATAATTTGTTTCCAATTATCGACTGTCCAATGTCGCCTGTGCGAACTGGAGACATTTTCTCTTGTTAACTGCAGACAGCAAAGGTGTTCGAACAGGCCTTCTTCTGCCATATCCCATCCGTGCAATGTACAGCGAACAGTGCGTGCACAGATCATTTGAGGGATCCTTGATTAAGATGGACTGTAATTTGCTGCAAGGTTGCCCATCTGTTGTCTATTACCAGTCTGGATACTCTCCGTTCCGCCCGAGCAGTCACTAGTCGATGACGACCACACGTTGCACGTAGAGACCCAATTTTTTGGCTGACACACCCGTCTTTAAACACTTTAACAACAGCTGCTCTGGAACATTTCACGAATACGGCGGTTTCGGTGATACTCACTCCATGGCTCCGAGCTCCTACAATCATCCCACGTTGAAAGTCCCTCAAATCGCATTTTTTACCCATCTCGTCACCCAAAAATCACTTCTACTTCTGTCGCATGCACTAAGCTTTCCCTTTTTATACTAGCCTCGACCTCTGGCGGCAACAGCGTGCAGCCATAGCTCATTTGCTTTAAACTGTCAGGTGGTCATAATAAAGTGGCCATCAGTGTATGTAAAAATGTCAACAAACATCAGGAACGAAAAAAAAAAGGTTAATTTTTTTTCCTGAAAACCCAAATGCGTTAAAAAGCAACAGAGAAGAATTCTCAGAAAAAACACACACAAGAATTGAAAATGCTTCTTCTTGTTGGTGGTGGTGGTATATATATAGGAACTTTGCACGTGCCAGAGAAACAACAAAGGAGTATTCAGCTTTCATTTTTGTGGAAAATACAGACTAGCTCATAAAAGAAAAAAAAAAAGTTAGCAGATAATTTTACTATGTAAGAAAATTTACAAATCCATGGGCTAATTTGGCATCCCTTCCATTTGGTGGCTGCCTACTTGGCCGGTAAACATGTATATTAGGGTCCTAAATTATTTCGTCGGAAAAATGTCAGTACCTGGAAAAAGTGTGACGTAAAGATTTTAGAGTACAGAAATTAATGGCAAATGGTGCAGAAATTTCATATTTTAAATGTGTTTTAAAGATTTTCTATCGTAATATTGACCTGTGAGTGTGATGCTGTGAAGAGACGCTGCGGTAGGCCTCACACATCGCCAGAGTTGCATAAAAATAAAATGTACCAGCATACACAACCATCGAAACAAAAAACTTGCTACAAACCCGCAAATCACGATAACAATAGAATGAGATAACTTAAAGAAAAATTAATATAACAGTAAATAATTATTAGAACATTACAGATTCCAGAGAGGGCAAAAGTACATTACGACTGAATCCGCACAAATGTGCGTAAAATGGACCTTAAGGCCAAAACTTAAAAATTTTTGGACTATGTACCTCATAAAAACAAGAGACTAATTAAAGAAAGTTTTTATATCTAGAAAAGCAGTTCCGTTAATGATCCTTCAAAAATTATATATAGCATTTTTAACAACTTAATTCAAAAATAGTACTGATAAAATACAAAAGGAAAAGATTTTATTTTAATAACTGGCAACTGCAAGAGTAACCTGGCAATAAAATTAAAAAAATATTTCTGTGTAAACAAAACTTTTGTTACAGTTCCTATATATTGAGAACAGGCCTTGATAAAATCAAGAGGCCAGAAACTTCTGCAGAAACAAAAGAACTCTCTATCGGAAGATGTGAAAAATAGTTGAACATTCTCTTGTTAAGATAGAATTAAATATATTAATCTTAGTAAAGCCTTGAGTAAGTGTTTTAATTGCTGCAAAATCATTTTTATTTTTTTTAATCTACAAGCAAAAACTACATGCGAAATCTGCAAACTATCCGCGTATGGCGTACGTGTGTACGTCTATATTCTGCGACTCTGCGCATCGCTACGGCGACAACGTGAAGCTTTGCTTCGTTGAAAGGAAGATTCGCTGCAGCGTTTAATTCACGCGCGGACGACTACAAGTCCAAGCGCGTATTTTCTTGCCACGAAAGCGAGCCATGTTATACTCATACGCTACACAATATAGTTCGTTCATGTTTTGTCATTGTTTTTAAAGCAGATGTTGAGAAATTTTTCGTTCTTTCGCATACGATTCCTAGATTCAAAATAGAAAGTACTAACATGCTTTTCTATGTTGTACAGGAAACTGGGGAACTATAATTTTCGGTTCTGGTTTGAACAGCTTCCATTTATAGCTGATTTGCTGTGTCACTGCACTTTTGGTTCTCCTGTTAATAGCTTGTTCGCAGGTCAGTTTCTATCTTACTTATACGTATCTTTTGCAAATCGAAGAGGTTTTATCCTGTTTTTCCTGCCAACAACATACAGGATACAACAAAATAAAGGGTGGATGCTGTGGACCTATTTTCTACAGCGTATCACTGCATTTATTGCTCTCCTGCCAACAACGTAACCTCTTTCTCTTGTACTCTTCCGCCCATCATTTTGGCACAGCAATAAACCTTCCTTTTAAAGAATCAAAGCTTCACATTCTTTGCCGGAGCAATACATTAGGCCTACTGCAGCTTCTCTTCATAGCGTTAGACTCACAGGCCAATATTACGAAAAAAAAATCTTTAAAACACATTTAAAATATGCAATTTCTGCACCATTTGCCATTAATTTCTATACACTAAAATCTGTACATCGCACTTTTTCCAGGTACTAAAACTTTTTCGACGAAATAATTTAGGACGCTAATCTACACATTTACCACCCGGCCTACCCCTTAAACCGGCCCTGGCTGGAAAGCCACAAGATCGAATCTTTACAGCTATCTCAGGTCTCCTGACCTTAATCCTATTAAGAAAATTTGGGAATCTATGCAACAACATTTAGATAACCACGTTCCATACCCCACTATACTGTCAGACCTCTCTAATGTGTTGACTAATATGGGACTAACTGCACCAGACTCTCATCAATAATGTCACTGCAAGTATGCTTCGTAGGTGTAAAGATGCTCTTTGGCACATACGTAGTGTTACTGGATACTGAAATCCAGAGGTTTGGACATTCTCTGAATATACACTTTTGTCTATATTGTGGTACTACTTGTTGTGTGCAGAAATTGCCCATTAAATTGTTTTTGTAAACACACTCTGTCCTTTATGTTACGTAGCTTCATTCATGCAATATTCCTAACTTTTTGTGACCAGTATATATATATATATATATATATATATATATACATACATACATTGCTGGAAAAAAATGTCACACCCCAATGTTATCTCAACCAGTTAGGTACAATCAAACTGTGACAGTTTGTATGGCTTTTCCACACAGCGTAGCTATGTGATCCAGCCTTTTTTCTGTTTCCCTTAACAATCTGATAATAGAAGAGATCCATAATTCAGAGAAAGGCTAATTAGGAAGCACTGGCCTAATTGGAAAAGTATTAATCAGACAGTGAATAGAAATATTGGTTTGTGGCTCTGTAATTTAATTGCTTAGAAATGAAAAGATTATTCATTCAGAGAAATCTGAAGATACAGAATCAACTAGCAAATACAAAAAATGGTCTATTACTCTTGCCATTTGGAAACAAACAGCTACAAAATTCAGAGTGAACATTAAATTCAAAACCAGTAGTACCAAAAGTAAACAGCTATCAAGATGGTTTTGAAACATTACACAAACAAAGGAGCAATGATATGTGTTCAAAAATAATATTTTTGAAAATTAATTCAAATTAGAAAAAAATCCTTATAAAACTATACTTCCAACCAAAGTAGTAGAATGTAAAAGTACGTGCGTACGCCGATAGTTTTCAAATTATTAGCAGATTTTGCCAATACTTTTTTGCTTGTAGATTAAAAAAAATCGAAATGTTATTTACAGAAATTAAAACACTTACTCAAGGCTTTACTCAGATTAATATACTTAATTCTAATTTAACTTGAAGTGAATGTTCAAGTATTTTCCACATCTCCTCAGTTCTTTTGCTTTTACAGAGGTTTCTGGCCTCTCTACATTTTATCAAGGCCTGTTCTCAATACATAGGAACTGTATCAAAAGTTCCCTTTACACAGAAGGAATTTAAATTTTATTGCCAGGTTCCTCTTGCAACAGCTAGTTATTAAATTAAAATCTTTTCCTTAAGTATTTTGTAAGTGGACAATAATTTTTGAACTAAGCTGTTAAAATACTATTTATAATTTTTAAAGTTTCATTAATGGAACTGTTTTCTGGGTATAAAATGTTTCTTTAATTCTCTTGTTTTTATGAGGTTCATAGTCCAATATTTTACCATAAAGGTCAATTTCCCACACATATTCAATTGCATTTTGCCGTCATCGGAATTTGTAATGTCCTAATAATTATTTTTTTGTTCCTTTAAATTATCTTATTCTATTGTCATCGTGATATGCGGGTTTGCAGCAAGTTTTGTTTCAATGGTTGTGTACACAGATACATTTTATTTTTATATAACTCTGCTTCCAACTTCTCCTACCCCTCCATTCCTGAAATTTGAATAAAAATTTAGTAAACTGGAACTGGAAAAGCAAAGCAACTGGCCATCTTGCCTGTGACGGGTTCAATAGCATTGCTCTGCTTCATTATTTGATAGGCACAACTCTGATATGTGGAAGGGGGAGATGGGCACGTTTGGATGTGTGTACTCCCACAGTCTAACAAAATGTTGCATTGGATATCTGTATATATTCCATTTGGATACAGATACATTACGATTTCAGTATGCTTAATTCACATCTGGTATAAAATGTGCATTTTCAAAAAAAAAAAAAAGTTAAATTTTTGCGTACCTTATGTAGACTTCGAATTGTGACTGACAATTTACTTCTTGGCCACAAGACGGTGGGTTTTGAATTTTTTTTTTCAACCTTGAAGCTTTCTGGATTTAATGAGTATCTCTCCAAAATAGCTTATTCCGTTTCTATTACTCTACACCAAATATATTTCTTGCAAAAAAAAAAATGGCTGAATGAGCCCTATGAAATGCTGATCTAATATATGATAACAGCAATATAGAGTATCCTTTATAACTAACATACCAATAAGCTGCGTTTGTAACAATGTTTGCTACACAGAGGCACATGGAAGCACATTTGAGTAATTAAGTACAAATTCAATACCGCTCTCTAAACATTTGAATTTCTTTTACAACTAGTTGCATTTATTATTTAAAAATCTAACCAAATATTCAGTAGCTCATAAAAATGAAAAAGGTTTAAAATTTCGTTTTGACATGAACCAGCCCCATCCTTTCCTTGAAATATATTTATGGTACTCTTTCACGAAAATACAAATAAATTAAAAACGAAACAGCTGTGTTTAGATCCGAAAATCTAACAAATTCGTTACTACTCCTAGTTTAAAATGCAGTCGATGATATATATACCTGTTAAGAAAATGCATGAACGTGTTCACGTGTTACGAAACGAATACATGAATGTGTTCACGTGTTACGAAACGAATACACGAATGTCTTCACGTGTTACGGGAATCTCCGCGAGTTACGAAACGAATACATGAATTGTGTTCGAAATCGAAGCCTATGAATTGAAACAGGAAAAGAACTTACCATTTAAGAACGATGAAATACATTGATTAGGTAGAGACAACACTCTTATCCATGCAGCGCTGGCCGCCATAACTCACCGTCCGTAGTACAAGTGACGTCACAACAGGTCAGGGCACGACGCAGCCACAGACGAGAAGCTGCTTTAAAATCAATGGAATAAAAGCTTCTAGTCGTATAAGCAAAAAAAAGGACGAATTCAATGATCTTTATCAATTATACAAAAGCTTACTGTTTTATCAACTGTATAATTTAGTTCTTTTTTGCCTGAATGTAACGTCACGCCAAAGATTAGCTGTGACCTTACTAACATGACGAAAATGCAACGTTTAGCAAACGTAATGAATGTGACAAAATCGCAACGGTAACGGATGTAACATTTAACAAACGTTTATCAAACGTAGTCTTTGTAAGGAAGACCAAATATCAACTTTTGCAACCGAAATGCGACGTCCTTTAAACGTCGTGTTCTATTTGGGCCTGCACCCACCGAATCCATACTCGCCTCACTGTGGCTGGATGTCGTCCCACACGGGCGCCGATGTCTCGTTACGATAAACCGCTGTCGCGGAAGCCACTATTCATCCTCTGTCGAACTTCTGAACGTGCTGAAATGACTGCCGTATTCTGCGACGAGGCATCAGGAAGCTTCCCACGCACAAGTCCGGCAGCACAACACACTCCCACTACTTACACCCCGCCTTCTGTGCACCCTTCTTATAGTGCTTCTCGGTGTCGTACCGGGCGCACATGATTTGCATATGCCCTGCAATGCTAATCGTTTGCATGTCCTCTCGCGGGCGATGCATGCTGCGAATTTCAGGCCAATTGTATGCTTTCTTCTTGGTGTTGCATTTTGGGTGGCCAGCAGTGTATGTTCATATGCTTTTAGTCCTGGCAACTTCCAAAGCTAAAGCTTGGATTTACAATTCAAGATGTATGTCATGCAGAAACATCACGTTCATCAGTAACATGAATTGAATGCTTACCACTATTCCTAGAGCAAACTGGTTCGTTTATGGGAACAAGGTCATTTTTATTTCGAACAGGAGCAATTTTATCGGGATGAAAGTTTTTAATATATCTCAATAGACATTTATTTAATTTCAAATGTTCTTTCACAGTGGTTGCATGTTAATCTGTTGGCATTGCCGTTAATTACATTAGGCAACGTGCAATGGAAACATCACGACGAAAATTTCTAACATGTTTATTTAAATCCTTTTTGATGCCGAATGTCTTAACACAATTTCGACAACCTAATCGGCTAGGGGTAGCCATGCCAAGAGATGATAAATTATACAACCCGCCGAAAATCCTAGCCACAGGAGAGGACACTGCTCAACCGCGTAGGGTAATATTCTGCCACATTTGTTTAGGTTCTTCTGTCATCTAATTGGTCTCCGTCACTTCAGCGCGCACCAATTGGTGGACGACATAAAGGATCCCAAGCCTCGCTCTAGACGTTTGTACTTACGTAGCTCACAGGTTATTTTGAGATGAATCAGGTTATTTTGGGATGAATCCTCTTCGTAACATAATGAAGCTTTATGTTACGAAGAGGTGTCGGTTTGGTCAACACCACCGAGAACTACAGCTGTATGTCAGCAATCAGTTAACGTAATTGGGAAATCAAACTGATATGAAATTAATTTTATTTAGAAAATACTGATCATTGATCTTTCAAAGTGCGAGTTTTAATCAAATGTATTATGTATCAACTTGTGCTTGAAAAATGCTTCCTTTGTGTCCTTGTAATAATATGTATAATATGAAAATTATACAATATACATATATATATAACTACACTGCTGGCCACCCAAAATGCAACACCAAGAAGGAAGCATCCGATTGGCCTGAAATTCGCAGCATGCGTCGCCAGCGAGAGGACATACAAACGATTAGCATTGCAAGGCATATGCAAATCATGTGCGCCCGACACGCAACCGAGAAGCACTATAAGAACGGTGCACAGAAGGCGGGGTGTAAGTAGTGGAAGTGTGTTGTGCTGCCGGACCTGTGCGTGGGAAGCTTCCTGATGCGTCGTCGCAGAATACGGCAGTCATTCTAGCACGTTTCGAAGTTCGACAGAGGACGAATAGTGGCTTATCGCGACAGCGGTTTATCGTACCGAGACATCGGCGCGCGTGTGGGACGACATCCAGCCACAGTGAGGCGAGTATGGATTCGGTGGATGCAGGAGGGACGGACGGACAGATGTGAGTGATTGCCGCAGCCGCGGCACACCACCAAACGAGAGGACCGGCATGCTATGCGGCGGGCAATGACGACTCGCACCGCCACATCACGAACGTTAGTGCAGGAATTAGGGTGTGTTGCGCAACAACCTGTGTCTTCACGTACCGTTCGACGTCGTTTGCAGAAGCGGGGACTTGTCGCACGGCGCCCATTGCTCCGATTACCATTGACGTTATACCACCGGCGAGTGCGGCGGCAGTGGGCCGTTGAACGCCACACCTGGACTACGGAATGGCACGACATTGTCTTCTCCAACGAATCCTACTTCTGCTTGTGACACCACGATTATTGGATCCGCGTGTGGCGGCACCGCGGCGAGAAACTGTATGACGCCTGCGCTATGCATCGCCATACCGGTCCGTCGCCTGTCGTAGTGGTTTGGAGCGCAATTGGATATGACACCCGCAACCTTCTGGTACGCATCGCCGGTACACTCAACAGCCACCGCTACATCTCCGACGTTTTAGAGCCTGTAGTCCTCCCTTACCTGCAGGACCTGCCAGCGGCCACGTTTCAACAGGACAATACGCGCCCGCACGTGGCACACATCGCGCAACAATTTTTCACAGCCCACCAGGTGTCACTGCTGCCGTGGCCCGCCTGTTCTCCCGATATGTTGCCCTTCCAACACGTCTGGTCGCTGATCGGCAACCGAGTGGCCCAGCAAGCACCACCCGCGGCTACGCCTGATAAACTGTGGCAACGTGTGGAAGCAGCCTGGACCGATATACCCCAAGCCCACATCCAAAGCCTCTTTCGTTCGATGCCGCGTCGTGTAGCGGCCGTTATTGCCAGCCATTGGGGCCACACGAACTATTGATGTCTGCGGTGTTCCGCAAGTCGCACGGGCGTGTAAGCTCAATCGTTTCATCTTTGTATCTGTTGTTATGTGTCCAGTAAATCTGGCTTTGCTATCTCGTGTCCTTCTTATTGTTGCATTTTGGGTGGCCAGCAGTGTATATATATATATATATGCTTAAGAGCAAAAACGAAAACTAAGGAAAAAATTTTAGAATTTAAAACGAAGGGCTTCTTTATAGAATATATATATATATATATATATATGTATGTACATGGAGGAAACTGGCACAAGACAGACCGTTGTGGAGGAAACTTTGGGAGACCTTCGTCCAGCAGTGGACTGATAATGGTTGACCATGATGAATGATGATGAAAAATGCAGCTTACTGCGTTACCTGAGTAGCATCTCATTAAAACAAAAAGCTGGTCTAATAAGAAAATTCTGTCAAATATTACATTTTATACAAGGAGAGACTGAAATCAACGAATCGAAGTGTCGAGCCAGTTACCCTTACAAGTAAACTTCTTTCGTGCAGGTTTGATTTGTCAGTTTTAATATTTGCCTTTTTTACTTCAAGAAAACCAGCTTTGGCTCGTTCGATCCTAGATATACTAAAGGCTAAAGAAGTGTAACGTGCAGGTCTACGAATAAGCCATTCTTTCCTTTTTGTGTAAGATATACACTGAGTGGAGATTTTATTATGACCACCTGACAGTTTTAAGCAAATGAGCTATGGCTGCACGTTGTTGCCGCCAGAGGGCGAGGCTAGTATAAAAAGAGAAAGCTTAGTGCTTGCAACAGTAGTAGAAGTTTTTTTTTTGGGGGGGGGGGGGGTGACGAGATTTGTAAAAAATGCGATTTCACGGACTTTCAATGTGGGATGACTATAGGAGCTCGGAGCCATAAAGCGAGTATCACCGAAACCGTCGCATTCGTGATATGCTCCAGAGCAGCTGTTGTTAAAGTGTTTAAAGACTGGACTGTAAGCCAAAACACTGGGTCTCTACGTGCAACGTGTGATCGTCATCGAATAGTGACTGCTCGGGCGGAACGGATAGTGTCCAGACTGGTAACAGATAACAGAAGGGCAACAGTGCAGCAAATTACTGACCATCTTAATCAAGGATCTCCTCAAATGATCACTGCACTCACTGTTCGCCGTACGCTGCATCGGGTGGGATATGGCAGCCGAAGGCCTGTTTGAACATCTTTTCTGTCTGCAGTTAACAAAAGAAAACGTCTCCAGTTCGCCCAGGAGCAGAAGTATTGGACAGTCGATAGTTGGAAACAAATTATGTGGTCCGATGAATCACGTTTTCAGTTGCACCATGCCGATGGCCCAGTGAGAATTTGGCGGAAACAGCACGAAAGCATGGACCCCAAATGCATTGCTACAACCCTTCAAGCTGGTGGAGGCAACGTTATGGTTTGGGGAATGTTTTCCTGGCATGCTTTGGGCGTTTTAATTCGTGTTGATCAACGTCTGACTGGCACATTAGATCTAAACATCGTTGTGGACCAAGTGCATCCTGACATGTGGATAGTTTATCCCAGTGGCGATGGCTACTTTCAACAAGATAATACGTCCTGTCATAGTGCTCATATTGTACAGGATTGGTTTCAGGAACATGCCGGTGAGTTTACTTTGCTTAGGTGGCCCTCACAATCTCCAGATCTGAACCCCATTGAGAATTTGTGGGATGAAGTTGAACGAGCCATCAGACACCTGGATCCACAACCCTGCAATCTCACACTCCTGGAAAGTGCTACTCATCAAGCACGGTGTCAGATTATACAAATCACCTATCAACATCTCGTGGAGTCCATGCCACGAAGAATCGACGCAGTATTAAAGGTAAAAGGTGGCCAAACGAAGTACTGAGGGGATGGTCATAATAAAATGGTCACTCAGTGTATAAGAAGTTACATAGTCAGGGTGTGCAGTGACAAAGACAGGAAGTTTTGAATCGAGGAATTCTGACTAATTCATTTGCATCGGCGGACACAGAGGTGTGCTGGGAGACAGAGCAGCTGTCATTTGCGTACGTTTTTATATTTTGTCTAAACAACTGTTCTAAGCAAAGAAGAAAATGCCCCTCCCCCCAAGCAAATTAAAGAAGAAGTTCAATTTTTTCCTGCTGTGAAAAAGACATTAGAGGAGAACAGAGCATTTTACTTTCAGCATTCATTAGAAACTGCGGTTGTGGGGAGTAGCTAATATGATGATGCTTTTGCACGTGGTTATTAAGAGTTGTAAATCTATTATGGTACTTAACGTAATTGCTTGCAAGATGCAATAGTAGAATGTTTATGATAGTTTTTTCTTTCATTTCATGTCTGTTTTCTATGTACATGATCCGCCCCTATCAAAGACATCAGAGAAGAATAGACTGGCAAAGAGGCAAAGCCACCATTGTAGGCAGTAACTAGTATATTAACCTGTTTGCGCGAGTATTTCAGTTATGTATCTTTAAGATTTAAGTGTAATATGATGCGAAATTTTCATGTTCAGCAGTTTTCTTTCTTTTTCCTGTTCTGTGTATATGGCCGACCGGGATTAGCCTCGTATTTTCCTGCTCCCTATTGCTGTTCGTTTTTTCTCGCATATGAGCACTTGCTAGATACAATTTGATCTATAAAGTTCTGGGGTCGTCCGCGAACATTCTTGCTACGTAATTTCTGCAGGACATTTTAAATTCAGTCCAAGATTCTTGCTCCCCACACAACAGGCATCTGTTCACTGTTAACTCCTTCCATCCATGCTGCACGTTCAGTTTGGTCTCCATCATTTCAGAACTGCTAAAGTTGTATTTTTTGTTTACAAGTATCTCTGTTTTGTTTCGAACATGAATATACGAACTGGCTAATTACGTTTTGATCTATAACGTTCTCCGTTCGTACGCAAATATTAATTTTACGTAATTTCTGCATTACATTATGAATTGAATCAATCACTCTTGTTTTCAATAGACATCTCCAACTCCCGCATTTACAGATCGCGTTGCGTCTTCAATTGTTTCTCGTCGTCTCAACCGCCAGCATTGGGCTGGCCATTCTATGATCGTTTAACGTCCTTGTGGTATAGAAAGAATGTAATATTTATTCCTGTACAAAGTTTGGGCCACGTTGTGCCTTTTTGTCGACTGTCTCAAATGTTGTACAGATGCACACACATACAATATACAACAAATACAAAATTACGCAGTGTTGCAAACAACACATCCCAAACTTTGTTTCACAAGCAATTGTAGGCTGTTGTTCTTATGTTTAGAAATATTTTTTCTTAATGTATATTACAGAATACGAACAGGAAAACAACACAAATAAGAAGGAACAATGAGATTTACGTAGATAAAAAAAATATTTTCTTTGTTTACCTCCGTTTTTTAATCGTTTCATCATTATCACACGTGAAAAGTACTTCTTATTCTTTAAATATTGATTGAAATGGAGCGAAACCTTACAAAAATCTTACAATCGTTAAATGAGCCCTGGGATTTACAAGGCATCCTCTTTATTTGCGTGCTCTTGTTATCGAAAAAGCCACATTTCTCCCGTTTTTACGTCTATCATTGATCAGACGTTTGCATGATTTTTTTGTTTCATTTTTTACTTATTTTTTACTGTTATGTCGTGTGTAGAGCAAACTTGCAATCTAGCAAAGTCAGCAGAAGCGACGATATGATTGCTTAAATTGTAAGAAATTTTTCTGGGTGTATGTTGTATGTGCACATACCTACACAACTTTTGAGACAGTGTGTGAGAAGGCACAGGACAGATCAAAGTTTGTAACTGAATAAATATTCCGTACACTGTAAAACTGAAAAACATTCAACTTTTTCTTGAATTTTATGTTGGGATCGCATCTTTTGCTCAGAACATCTGTTTTGGCACAAAATAAAAACATGAATAAGAATGACCAGGACCACTCAGCATATTCGCGCCTGTGATTCTATGACATCGTTGTCCCTCTGAAAGCGTCCCCTGATATACTCATACGCGGTCATCCAATAAGTCAGCACTCAGGGTTAATTTTTTTTATTGTTACATCTGAGCATTCGGACATTTTACGCCAAAAGAGTAATTCAAATCACACAGGCAGATAGAAATTCAGGTAACCTTTTATATTATATCCCGGTGTTTGAATTGTTTCTATGACATACAATGTCGGTAGACGGCATCACATCAACCATGTAGCAAGGATATGGCCGTAATCAAAGACGAAGAGCATTGGTTGCACGTATGACCTCAAGTGCTTCTTCTCCAGAGTGCCACGCCATTTGCTGATTGCGTCAATGACATTACGATGTCTTGAGAGTACAAATTTGGTACTTCCCAAGTGCTCCTTTGAGGTATCGCACAACATTAATTTCGCAAAGCGCAGAACAATTTCTCCATAAGAGAAACGGGTGGTACTTCCAACCCTGGATCACTCTCGGCGATTGAGAAGTCAGAGCGGGAGTGTTGCTGTTTATTTGCACCTGTGAAACATGCTGCGCTTGAGTTGTGTAATAATCCTATTTCGTTACTATTTGGGGGAGGGGGCATGAAAGGATCTTCATGAATGTTAAGGGCGTTATTATGACAAATGATTTTTTTATTCTGTCTGGGAATAAACAACCACTTAGGAAATTGGAAGAGAAGGACGTCATAAAGTTCTCCCGCAAGGTGACTTCCCTCCCACAAGGAAGTTGCCCCTGCAGCACCAACATACTTCTTTCTCCTCGCTGCTTGTGTAGTTGTGCAATAACCCTCTTTCGTTACTTTACACTTCCTTCCCCTCGCCGCTTGAGTAGTGTAAAACTTGTATTCCGCTTTGGAAGGCCTATTAAAAGACCTTTATGACTGTTAAACATTTACTATGGCAAATGTTTTTTTTTTATTCTGTCTTCAAACAAACGACCACTTGGAAAATTGGAAGAGAGAGACGTTATAATGTGCTCCCACAACAAAGTTTTGTTTCCCAGGAACACAAACACCCATGCTTCCCTTCGCCATGTGTATAAGACATGGATTCGGTCCCACCGGTGTTTCACTCACTTCCCGATGCACACGCAGCGGTTTCACAGACACCAACACTCGAACCTCCGATACACGCTGGTCACGCAGAGGAACTCTGACGGACCCCTCTCTAACCGACGGCGGAGATACCTTGGACGGCGAGAGTATCAGGCAGACGTTCTCGGTACGTGCCATGTAGGAGGACCCCTCCTTCTCAGGCAACTCAGCGACATTGTCACTAGTGACGATAGCTTATTGTTAAGATGTGGCCAACACTACTGAGAACGATATCTTATTGAAAGAACCGGGCGAAGAAGTAATGAAATCAAACCAATATCGAATTCATTTTACATAGAAAATACTGATCATCAAATGTTCAAAATGCGAGTTTTAATTAAAGGACTATTTCCCAAGTAGCACAAAAACGTTTGTAAAACGTTTTAAAACCAGTTCGGAATGACGTTGAAAAACGTCACAATATTACCTTTAAAAAACGCTAATATGTCTCGTTGATTCAATGGTTTTTCAACCGTTGTTATAACGTTGTAGCACTGTTTTTAAGACGTTTAAATGACGTTATTTAAAAGTCATATTCCTTCCTTCATTACGTTGAGGAACGGTTGTAACAATCGTTTAGCAACGTTTGAGCGACGTTCATTAAACGTCATATTCCTTCCATTGTGACGTTGAGAAACGGTGTTAACAACCGTTTAAATGACGTTATTTAAACGTCATATTCCCTCTTTATTACGTTTAGAACGTATCATTTTCGATTAGCGACGTATCATTTTCGATTTTACAACGTACTTTTCCTTTCTGTATTACGTTTAGTAAACGTTACAGCAACGGTTAATCAACGTCTAAATTTCCTCTCTTAAACGTTGCTGTCCTTTGTGTGTTACGTCAAAACAACTTTTTTAAACGTCGCAAAAAACGTTACCACAACGTTTTATCGAAGGTTCTATTCCGGTTTCAAGACTTTTTTTGGCTTTACGTGTGCCGTTGCAAAACGTTAGAACAACGTTTTATCAACGTTTATATTTCGTTCTTGGGTCATTCCGTATGAACTCAACACAGCGACTTGACTTGACCATCTCAGATTTTAATGAAATTTGGTACATAGGTGGCCTCTATATAGATTAAGAAAAATACCAAATTTCATCGTCATATATCCACTGGTTTTGAAAATACAGCTATATAAAATATTAAAAACACCCCAAAATCGGAAGATTGATAGGTTTTTAAATTGTGATTGCAGCTCCCCTAATTAAGATAGAGAGATGGGAAAGGTATCTTTCTGTAGTACTGGTTATGCTCTTTTATTTGATTTACAACACCATAGGGGTTAATATTTTTTTTAAAAATCAAATTTTCAAATAAAAATTTAAATTTTGAATTTTTCAAAATGCGACGCTCCAAAAAATTCGATTTTTTAGAACAATCTTTATATGTTTGGCATTTGATTGTGTGAGTTGTAACTTGGGATGATAATGGGTGTACTTAAAAAGCTATATTCAAATTCAGCCTAACATAAGAGTTTGACGAAAAAAAATAAATTAAAAAAACATGTAAACTGAAAATAAGTTTGATCTAAATCTTTAAAAAGTTTCATTAATAACAATAGATATAGTATTTTTGTTATTTAAAACCATTTATTTAAACAATGTTTTATTTTTAATTGATTTGTTTAAAATCTGAGACTACATGGGCTTAAAAATTTTATTAATTTCATTATTCAGAATTTGTAATAATTCACAATACAATATAAAAAAATAAGACTGTGCAGTTGTACTGTAGGCTACATTTTATTTTGAGCAAAACTCTGCGTGTTCTGACTTGAAAAACTGATTCTGTTGTTTAGATCATTGGTAACAAAACCCAACAAGCAGCAACTTGCATTCCTACCTTGCAGACCTCAGTCTGCTTTAGGTTTTGATGGTGATCAGATGTGTTTCTCAGTCTGCTTTAGGTTTTGATGGTGATCATATGTGTTTCTTGCAGTGAAAGTGATATGTGTTTGAAAACTTTTGTGGTTGAAAACTTTAAATTGAATAAAGTATATCCTTTTCAGTTTTGAAACTAGACTTTTATAAATTGACGCTGTGCAAGATTTTTTTAGGAAAAATAAAAAGAACAGGTAATGGGAGGCAGTTATTTTACTATTTGAATTTTACATTTTATGCACAAATAATCAACAATGGAAAATACAAGATATGCAGTAATACAATGTTTCAATCCATTTCAAAAAAGTGACCATAGAGTAAGGGATAAAAAAAGCTAAGAAATGCCACAGACTGGATGTTGGAATGATTTGATGACCTTTTAAAGGAGACTAAAATTTATGATTCTTGCAGAAAGCAGCTGAAAACTTTAAAAATTAGTCAAGAAGCAAACGAAACCTGTGCTGATGAGAAAATGGACGAAAATTTTGCATCTACGTCAGAAGTAATTGAAACACTGAATACTTCGCTCCATGAATTGGGTGAATCAGCTGTCAATAAGAAAAAGCTAAAATCTAAATGTTATGCTTCAACCAAAATTGGAAAATCAGTTCTGCTATGAAACGAAAGCTTTTTACAAATATTCAAGAATCATCTGATGACGAGGATGATGGACAATCTTAAAAGTAATTTTTCTAACTGCACTAGAGATAAACAGTTGATGATTTTGACTTGCTTACCAGAGTCATGGAGTGTTAGGAAAATCATGCAAGAATTCAATGCTCCTAATTATATGGTAAGACAATAAGAAAAATCTGAAGGAGAAAGGAATTTTGGAAAGAATTAATAGAAAACCAGGTAAGAGTCGCTCTTCTGAAGTAGTTGAAGTAGTACGATCGTTTTACCAAAGTGATGAAATTAGTCGGGTTTTACCTGGAATGAAAGATTGTGTTTCTGTTAGGACTGAAAACGGAGATAAAGTTAAATTGTCAAACAAGCTGATATTATGTAATTTGACAGAAGCTTATAAGTCATTCAAAGATAAATTTGCAGGCATGAAAGTCAGTTTTTCCAAATTCGCAGAGCTCAGACCAAAAAACTGTGTCCTTGTAGGGTCTAGTGGTACTCATACGGTATGTGTATGCACCACACACCAAAATGTAAAACTGATGATGGAAAATGCAAGAATTGGTTCACTAACGAATGTACAATTATCTTCCTACAAACATTGTCTTGCAAGAGTATTGTGCAACCCTGCTTCCGTAGATTGTCATTTGGGGAAGTGTCCCACCTGTCCTGGGAACAGTTTTGAGGAGAACTTGGTTGAAAAATTAACTTTTCGCCAATGGATTACAGTTGATAGATGCAACTTGGAGACATTAGAAAAATCAACTTCAGATTTTATTGATTTGTTTTGCGAAAAACTTTCTGCTTTGGTCAGACATAACTTCATTGCTAAGCAGCAAAGCTATTTTATGAATAGTACTAAGGAAAACCTCAAGGACTCAGAATTTCTCGTCATTTGTGATTTTGCCGAAAATTATAGTTTTTTTCTTCAAGATGAAGCCCAGAGCTATCACTGGACCAGTGGGCAAGCCGCAGTCCACCCATATGTCATCTATTACAAAACAGAAAAGACTGAACATGCAAGTTTCGTAGTAATTTCTGAATGTTTAGAGCACAACACAATTGCACTGTACTGCTTCCAAAAAAAAAACTTATTAACTTCTTGAAAAGTAAGTTTGGTGACAACAGCGTCAAAAAAATGTGCTATTTCTCTGACGGGTCTGCAGCCCAGTGCAAAAATCGGAAAAATTTTCACAAACGTTTATGTTTCCATCAAGATGACTTCAACATTGATGCTGAATGGCATTTTTCAGCAACAGCACACGGGAAGGGGCTATGTGATGGCGATGGTGGAACGGTGAAAAGGTTAGCTACCCGAGCCAGCTTACAACGCTCTTACGAGAATCAAATTCAAACACCATTTCAGTTGTACGAATGGGCAATTCAGAACATTTTTGTGGCAAACTTTACATATGTAAGTCAAGAAGAATACATAGAAACAGACCAATTTTTGGAAAATTGCCTAAGCAAGTCTCTAACAATACAAGGTACCCAGAAACTTCATGCTTTTATTCCTATCCCATTGAGTAATTCAAAAATAAAAGTGAAGATGTTCTCAGAATCAAACGAGTCAGCTACTGAAAAAGTATCAGCATTACAAGACAGACTGCAAATAACAGAAATTAGTGGTTACATAACCATAATCTATGAAAACAACTGGTGGGTAGCGTATGTTCTACCAAAAGAAGAGAGTGAGAATGAGGTTAAGGTCTCTTTTTTTACATCCAGCTGGTCCATCTACATCCTTTTCCTACGCTAGCCCACAAGATGTATTATGGCTTCCTGTTAAGTTACGTCTTGTGTAAAGTAAATCCTTTGACTCCGACAGGAAGACTCTACAATCTCTCTGAAACAGTAATACACCAAACTACTGAAGCTTTTAAAGACTATATCAAGGATCTACAGGTGTGATTTCACTTCAAAACAATGATGCAACTTTTTTTTTAATTTTTGGAGATTCTGCTTTAAGTGACGATCTAAGTTTAAGATTAGGAATATAATTTGCATAAATGTAAACAATTCAATGCCATATGTTATTATTATTTTGATGTGTTTCTTGAGCAGTAATTGAAATTACTTTTTAAAGACTGTTCATTTTTTTATATTGTATTGTGAATTATTACAAATTCTGAATAATGAAATTAATAAAATTTTTAAACCCATGTAATCTCAGATTTTAAACAAATCAATTAAAAATAAAACATTGTTTAAATAAATAGTTTTAAATAACAAAAATACTATATCTATTGTTATTAATGAAACTTTTTTGAGCTTTAGCCCAAATTTATTTTCAGTTCACATGTTTTTTTCATTTTTTTTTCATTAAACTCTTGTGTTAGGCTAAATTTGAATATAGCTTTTTAAGTAAACCCATTATCATCCCAAGTTACAACTCACGCAATCAAATACCAAACATATAAAGATAGTTTTAAGAAAAATTCGAATTTTTTAGAGTGTTGCATTTTGAAAAATTCAAAATGTTAATTTTAAAATTCAATTTTTTTAAATCTTAACCCCTATGGTGTTGTACATCAAATAAAAGAGCATAAAAAATACTACAAAAAGATACCTTTCCCATCTCTCTATCTTAATTAGGGGAGCTGCAATCACAATTTAAAAGCATATCAATCTTCCGATTTTGGGGTGTTTTTGGACATTTTATATAGCTGTATTTTTAAAACCGGTGGATATATGACGATGAAATTTGATGTTTTTTTAATCTATATAGAGGCCACCTATGTACCAAATTTCATTAAAATATGAGATGGTGAGGTAAAAAATGTCTTCAAATTGTTTTGAGTTGATACGGAATCACTCTTCAAATCTTTTACTTTCCATATTACGTTGAAAACAAACGTTTAAACGACGTTTCCATAACGTAGCAAAACCGTTTTAGCAACGTTTGTGCTCCGTAAGAGGGACGTACGGTAATGCTTATCTAAATGCTGCCATGATAATCTGTTGTATACAGTCTTGTTACCTAGTCTACAAAAATTTGGGGGTAAATAAATGAAGTTCTTAGCTAACCTAAAAATCATTTTCATCATATGAAGGCCCCTTCACAAAACTTTTCCTGTTCCTAATAGTTATTTTACTATCACTTATTTTTGTTGAAGCTTTATAAGGGATGACTTTGTTAGGAAAGTAATGTTATAAAAGAGAAAGCATTTCTATCACAGTTACTAGTGCAACACAGTCTCTCACCATTATACAGAGTGTCCGAGAATTATTAAACACATTACAAAATCATGTAAAAAAAAAACTATGAGCATTGTCTGTTTTTCTATGTCACTTATTACTAACACGGTTTCTATATTTTTGTATTGCAGAATTGTTACTCCCAGAATCCGATAGATGGCGCTAGGGGTGGCCTGATGAGGAATGTATGAGAAATGCGCAATCAGTAGTCATGTCATCCATACAGCAGAAGGCGATGTGTGTGTTATGGTTTGCGGAATTAAAGTCGGTCATTAAAATTAAAAGACGGTACCGTTTAGAGTATGGTTGTAATCCTCCATCAACAAATTCAACTAAGCGGTGAATGAAACAGTTTAAAGAAACTGGCAATGTGGAACATCGTGGAGGAGCCGGCAGGCCTAGCGTCAGCGGTGGAGACGGTTGACCAAGTTATAAAAGTTCCCGACGAAGCACCAGGAAATCCGTTCGTAAAGCAAGCAGAGAACTGTGCATTCCAAAATTGACAGTTCACGATATCTTGCACAAGAAATTAGTTTCATGCTCATAAAATTCAAATAGTGCAAAAGATGCATGTAAATAATTACACTCTGCGATACGATTTTGCTGTGGATATGCTGAATCGAGTGGAAAACGATAAAAACTTTCTCAGTACTGTAATTTTTAGTGATTAATCCACATTTCATGTATCAGGTATTGTTTCACTTCGTAAACTATGTTTTGTTTGGATATGGGGCAGTGAACCGCCTCATGCTGCTGTTGAACTGGAACGTGATTCTCCAAAAGTTAATGTGTGGTGCGCCCTATAAAAAAGCGAAGTGATTGGCCCTTTCTTCTGTTAAAAAAACATAAATGGTGACATTTACTTGGATATGCTAGAAAATTTCCCTATACCCCAGATCAAAAGATATGACGTCGTTTTCCAACAAAACGGCACGCCTTCGCATCGGTCAATGTGTGTACGTAAGTGCCTAAATGAGCATTTCCCTAACAGATGGATTAGGTGTGGTGGTCCCATTCTGTAGCTTCTCGCTCCCCAGATCTAACTCCTTTGGATTATTTCATGTGGGGGTATCACTCGACTGTAAAGCCCGAGGCTTCTCTAATGCATTTCTCTTCTGTTTTTCGACAGATATCCATAAAAGTGGTATCAATACAATCTTCAGTTCAGAGGAAAGAAGGTTCATACAAAAAAAAATTAGATAGACAACGGATTTACCTTTTTTAAGCACCTCAAAGTAACCTCACTCGCTTCGGCAGCGAACGCGATCCTCCTCGTTAAGCCTAACCGTCTGCTATCGTTAAGTTACTTTCACGGCAAAGCTTCCTTAAGCAGACGCTTCTACGGAAAAAAGAGACGACACTTACTGTGACGTAGGGACTCCGAGGCTGGCGATTAGGTTAAAGAATTATCACAGTATCCTACGTCCAGGTCCAGAGTATTGTTTCCCGAGACGATGACCATGCATTATCGGCGCCTCATTAGTCTTTAAAAGCCATGCATTTTTTCAAGAAAATTAAATAGGTGAGATCTAATATGTAAAAGTTGAATGCTTGTTTGTCCGCTGTACAAATCTACAGTTTACAATTTAGAACCATCAAATTTAGTATACAATATCATGGTTCTCTTAGACCGTAGGAGGTTTATTTGGATGATGTCGGGGCCCGGGGTGAAGGGGCCCCATACGAAATTTTCGTAAAAAAGTCTACGGTTTTCAATTTAGAACCACTAAATTTTGTATACTATGTCATGGTACTCTGACTTAGACCGTAGACGGTTTTTGGATGGGCGTGGAGCCCGGGGGCTCAGGGGCCCCCATGCAAACTTTTAGTAACAAGCTCTACTGTTTCCAATTTAGAGCCACCAAATTTGGTATACCGTCTCATAGTACTCTGATTTAGCCGTAACACGGTGTTGGGATGATGTTGGGGCCCGGGACAAATTTTCGTAAACATTTCTGGTTTTCAATTTAGAACCACCAAATTTGGTATACGTTCTGATGGTACTCTAACTTAGACCGTAGGAGGTTTTTTGGATGATGTTGGGCCCGGGTGAAGGGGGCCCTTACGAAATTTTCGTAAAAAATTCTACGGTTTTCAATTTAGAACCACTAAATTTGGTATACTATGTCATGGTACTCTGACTTAGACTGTAGACGGTTTTTGAATGGGGTCGGAGCCCGGGGGGGTCAGGGGCCCCCATACAAACTTTTCGTAACAAGTTCTACTGTTTTCAATTTAGAACCACCAAATTTGGCATACCGTCCGTCTCATAGTACTCTGATTTAGCCGTAACATGATGTTGGGGCCCGGGGTCAAAGGGCCCCCATACAAATTTTCGTAAACATTTCTACAGTTTTCAATTTAGAACCACCAAATTTGCTATACGTTCTGATGGTACTCTAACTTAGACCGTAGCAGGTTTTTTGGATGATGTTGGGGCCCGGGGTGAAGGGTCGGGCCCCCATACGAAATTTTCGTAAAAAATTCTACGGTTTTCAATTTAGAACCACTAAATTTGGTATACTATGTCATGGTACTCTGACTTAGACCGTAGGAGGTTTTTTGAATGGGGTCGGACCCCGGGGGCCATCGGGCCACATACAAAATTTGCGTAAACATTTCTATAGTTTTCAATTTAGAACTACCAAATTTGGTATTGTATCTGATGGTGCTCTAATTTTGCCGTACACGGTTTTTGGATGGTGTTGGGGCCCGGAGTCAATGCCCCCCTACAAAAAATTCGTAAAAAGTTCTGCAGTTTTCAATTTAGAACCACCAATGGTATACCGTCTCATGGTACTCTGACTCAGCCCGTAGACGATTTTTGGATTTTTGGACTTTGATCGTAAGCGGTTTTTTGGATGGGGTCGGAGCCCGGGGGCTCAGGGCGGGGGGGGGGGTCATACAAAATTTTCGTAAACATTTCTACATTTCAAAGTTGTCTTTATTCTTCAAATAAAACTAGCATTTCTATGTACATGATAGAATTCTGCCAATAAATACAGTGGTATATACATCAACTGGAAAGTTCCAGTGAAACGTAAAACAAAATATTGTTAAAATCATAAAATTATTTCGCCACGAAGGGCGAAGGAGAGGCAGACAACAAAGCACGAGCGATGCAAATGAAAATGTATACTACAGTATTGTAGACAAGAAAAGACATGATTCTATACTATTCACAAATTCCAATTAAGCATTACCACCATACTCAAGATTAAATATGCACAAGGTACTAATTCACAGAAAAGACCATGGGTGAGAAGGAACTAACAGGTGCAACAGTATATAGAAATATGACAGAAATAGTAGAAACAATTAAGCACAAATACTTATTATATGCTACAGTTTTCAATTTAGAACCTCCAAATTTGGTATACCGTCTCATGGTACTCTGACTCAACCCGTAGACGGTTTTTGGATGGGGTCGGAGCCGGGGGGAGGGGTCCCCATACAAAATTTTCGTAGAATGCTCTACAGTTTTAAATTTAGAACCACTAAGTTTGGTAAACGGTCTCATGGTACTCTGATTTAGCCGTAACACGGTGATGGGATGGTGTTGGGGCCAGGGGTCAAGGGGCCCCCATACAAAATTTTCGTAAACATTTCTACAGTTTTCAATTTAGAACCACCAAATTTAGTATTACAACCAAAAGAGCTCCTTCCTGTCGTAAGGTACCTTGGAAAACTGCTGCACATAATTGGGAAACTTGGAAACCTGCCCCACTGGAAAAATATCAAAGTGTTCTTCGGCCCCTTAATGAAAAACATGTGGCAATTTTCCAAATTGCTGAAAGATGTGTGGCAGGGTTGCCGGTAAATTGCCAAACCGGAACACAGCCACACATTAGTGTTCCTGTGTGCAGTTTAGAGTGAACCGCTTGTTCTGGGGGTATTTTTGCCACTTTTCAGCTTTCAGGGGTATTTTCTCCGGGGTTATTTTTCCCCCGGTGGTATTTTTACCGTTTACCGCCACTTCAGCCGCCGGTCTTTTTAGAAAATTTTAAGTTACAACCTAGATATCTGGTATGTGTATAAACGGATTACGGTTAGAGCCCAATGTGTTCAAGCAAATATTCTTTCAAGACGATTTACTTTCATGATGTTTTCCTTGGCATTCTGTCTTTACCCTCAGATGTAAGAACTTTTTCATTTTTAAAAACTGTGATTTTCGGAAGTGACGTGCGTCTGCTGAACTTGGAAGAATACGGGTACGAAGAACTGGCCACCGGAGAACTGGACATATTGCAATTTCAGTGCCATAAAATTTTTCTGGGTAAACAAATTTCGTGTGGCTATATTCCCCACGGATGTAGGTAAAAACACCCCCAGGAAAAAATACCCCAGGAGAAAATACCCTCGAAATTGAAAAGCGGAAAAAATGCCCCAGGAAAAATACCCCCGGAAGAAATACCCCCAGAACAAATGGTTCACTGTAAACTGCCACACAGGAACACTGATGTGTGGCAGTGTTCCGGTGTGGCAATTTACCGGCAACCCTGCCACACATCTTTCAGCAACTTGGCTACAAAAGTTCAAAAGGGGGGGGAGGGCTATAAAGATTGCCGTTTCTGGGCTTACATTGATAACTGAATTGGGAAACGAATTTCGCGAAAACGTTCCATGTAAGCCAAGCGAGAATTGTACTTTAATTTGAAGAAATAAATTGCCGAGGATCCGAGGTACACTGGTGGGGGGGGCTCTACCCCGAACTTTCGTAATATTATATTCTGGGCCGCTGGAGTCTGTCAGTGTATCCAGGAAGTTCCCCTTGAAGTGTCCGCGAGGTCCATGAGCTTGGGGGCGCTTTCCCCCAAAATGTTAATATGCACGTAGAGCTGTAAACATTAGTACCATGTTTTATATAATGATTCTGTACACGACCACGAATTTTCAGGAGGGTGGGGTGCCCCCTCCCCCGTTTCTAAGAGCTATTCAGGGGTAACATCGAGGATACACTGACCGACTCTAGAGGTCCAGAATATAAAATTACGGAAGTTGGGGGTAGAGCCCTCCAAACCAAGCATCTCGTATCCCTCTCACAGGCTTCACCAAATTTCTAGGGGAGGGGGAAGGGCATACATAATTTACCATTAAACACAACATGAAGCATAGAAATTGCGAGGAAATCCCTTACCTTGAAGACTTGTCTGCGCTCTAAGAAACTTGCACCCCACCCTCCTGAAAATTCGTGATCGTGTAGAGAATCATTATGTAAAGCATGCTTCTAATGTTTACAGCTCTACGGCCATTACAACATTTTGGGGACCCCCCCCCCAAGCTCACGGACCTCGCGGGCGTTTCAAGGGGAACAGCCTGAATACACTGACAGACTCCAGCGGCCCAGAATCTAATATTACGGAAGTTGGGGGTTGAGCCTTCCCCAAGTGTACCTCGGATCCTCGGCAATTTATTTCTTCAAATTAAAGTACAATTCTCGCTTGGCTTACACGGAAAGTTTTCGCGAAATTCGTTTCCCAATTCAGTTATCAATGTAGGCCCAGAAACGGCAATCTTTATAGCTCCCCTCCCCCTTTTAACTTTTGTAGCCAAGTTGCTGAAAGATGTGTGGCAGGGTTGCCGGTAAATTGCCACACCGGAACACTGCCACACATCAGTGTTCCTGTGTGGCAGTTTACAGTGAACCGTTTGTTCTGGGGGTATTTCTTCCTGGGGCATTTTTTCCGCTTTTCAGTTTTCGGGGGTATTTTCTCCGGGGGTATTTTTTCCCGGGGTATTTTTACCGTTTACCATTCCCCACTACTTGAGCACCTATTGTTCATAATTTATTTATTTTTTAAATATTTCATTTTCAGTAAGAAATTTAGACATTTCCATGATTTTCGGAGCTAAGAGTAAGCGGAGAACTGGCCACCAGAGAACTGACCACCGGAGAACTGGCCACAAAAATTTTAAGGTGCCGTATAAAAATTGCGTTCTGGGCTGCTCCGTGGCTACGTCTCCCCGAGATTGGTTACCTGACACACATAAAATGTCCGTAATTTCTTATTTTCTTATTTACGATATTTTTCTAGAAACTATAACTAAACAAATTCTCTGCGAGTATGAGCAAACCCAGGAAACTTGTCGGGTGTGTGTGGGGGGGGGGAGCTTAAAACCTAAAATATGAAATATAAATAATTTCTGGCCCGATCGGGAGATTTTCAGCGTTTACAAGCTACAACTCGTCGAATTATCTGAGGGCATCTGCTGCCTCAGGAAACTAGTCGGGGGGAAGGGGGGGGTTAATACCAAAATCGTAAAATATTAAGAGTTTCTCTTCCGATCGGGAGTTCTTCAGCATTTACAAACTGCAACTCGACAAATTTTCTCTGCGCATGTACACTCTCTGGAAACCTGTCGGCGAAGAGGGGGAGGGGGGCTTAATACCAAAAGTGTAAAATATGAACAATTTCTCGTCCGATCGGGAAATTTTCAGTATTTACAGGCTGCAACTCGACAAATTTTCTGAGGGCATGTGCCTACTCAGCAAACCCGTCCGGGGGGGCAATTTCAAAAGTGTAACATATGAAGAATTTCTCGTCCGATCGGCAGATTTTTTGCATTTTACACACATTATTCGAGGGTATGTGCCTACTCAGCAAACCTGTTGGGGGGGGGGGGGCATACCAAAAGTGTAAAATATGAAGAATTTCTCGTCCGATCGGGAAATTTTCAGCATTTGGCAGCTACAACTCGACACATTATCTGAGCGCACGTTACAACTCTGAAAACGTCGCGGGGGGGGGGTATACCAAAAGTGTAAAATATGAAGAATTGCTTGTCCGATCGGATGGTTTTCAGCGTTTACAAGCTAGAACTCTACACATTATCTGAGGGCATATGAATTATGAAAATCTCCGTGTCGGAAGAGAAATTTTTCATATTTTACACTTTTGGCAATCCCCCCCCCCCCCGACAGATTTGCCGAGTAAGCACATGCCTTCAAATAATGTGTCGAGTTGTAGTGCTGAAAATTTCCTGATTGAATGAGAAAATTTTCATATTTTACACTTATGGTATCGAACACCCCCCATCGGGTTTACTGAGTAAGCACATGCCCTGAGTTAATGTCTCGAGTTGTAGTTTGCAAATGATAAAAATCTCCCGGTCGGAAGAGAAATTCTTCATATTTTACACTTTTGGCAGCCCCCTCCCCCCCGACAGGTTTGCCGTGTAGGCACATGCCCTCAGATAATTTGCAGATGATATGTTGCTGAAAATCTGTGGACACCTGATCAATGTTTTCAGATTTTCATCAACATTATCCACGTTTTTCTTGAAAGAAAAAAATTAATCGAAGGGGTAATAGTGATCAGTTCAGGAAAGGGTGACGATTCTTCCCTGGAGTGATTTGCTGTTAAACTTTTCGAAAACTTAGATTTCACCTCCCTGGGTTCGATCTTTGGATCCAGAGAAAGAAAGTCAAGAAAAAGTTTCAGAAATTCTACTTCTCATTTGTTTTGTTTTTCCTTCTTTGTTCTGTGGGGCCTGAAAGAAAGGTGTTCGTTTTTTTCCACGAAAGAGAAAAAAAATTGTATGTAGTGTGGACTGGCAGTCACAATGCTGTCCTTTTGTTTTTGGATTACTCAGCCCAGCAGGAGGAAAGAAAAAACACACTCAGCAGAATTAAAGTAAGATCAGTGTTAATAATTTTTTTCTCTATGTGTATGAACAAAATGTAGCATTCATACGACGCAGTACCTAAAGGTGCGATGTCGCAACATTCAGGAGAATAAACCTGGGGTATGCTCATTAAAAAATAATTAAGAAAAAAAATATATTTTGTATTTCTTGCTTTGTTCAGTGTATGAGGTAACATGTTAAAACATTTTGTAAGCCAGATACAGCCTCCCTCCTTTAACAGATAGCGGTTAATGATCCAAGTTTCCCAGAAAAGGGCTGGAAGGCAGAAAATTCTTTCCATCCCTTTCAGAGATTTTTCTTTCCTGGGAAAAGACCACCATTCTTTTCCCCATGGTCTGGCAAATCTCACTAGCTGAGAAGGGGCTTAGCGAACTGAAATAGATACCCATGTAAAGCACTATGAAAGGGGAAGTGGTTGGCCGGTTGAATGTGGGAACCGGCAGTCCCTCGCGCCAAAATTTATGAGGTTGTTTTCGAAATGTGGACCCTTGCGAAGCATTCAGATGTCAGGTGTTGAACACGTGCATTTCACGTGTTCTTGGCTGGAAGCAGCCAACGGGATGGCAGGAGTCCTCCCGGGCTGATGCAATTGGTCGCTTGAACTATTGAAGGGGAGAAGAGCTCTGCGCGTTTATTTTGATTTTAGAGAGAGGTCGCAAAAATGAACTGTTAGAGGGAGGCCTAAAAAAAAGGAGTTGCTGGCTGTGGAGTGTAAAGAAAATGAGGCAGAAGCCCAGAGTGAGGTTAGGGGGTTATCCTCCTCCTGGGAAGCTCAAAAATTTTTAACATAGGCTACCGACTTGGACCTGCAGCCCCAGAGAGAAAAACCCCACGCATTATGATGCCTCTCCGAGAACAACAGCGCTAAGTCCGGTTTTTTGAAAACAGCTATCCCTAGCTGTGAGGAGAGCCCTGGGCGACTAGTGGCAGCCGACCCATCTATATGGCCGAGGTGAAAAAATGAATGGAGACCAGGTTATCCAGTTCTCTACGAGGAGTAATCAAATAGCCTCATAACAGTCTCCCCTTCGTACTCTGCGCCATCATCAAAAAGGAAAAGGAAAAACAACACAAGATTGAGGAGTAAGAAGAAATTGTCGACAACCTAAGGTACCATTCCGCGAATACGGAAGATGTTGAAGGAGCCACTTTAACTACGCTCTTCGAGTGGAATTAGCTCGAATAACCCACAAAATGTTCCAGACAGTCCTGCCGAAGATGTGCTCATGAAGAGGAGTCCAGTAATTCAACTAAGCGCGGCGGGACAGTAAAAAAAAAGAGAGAAAAATAAATTCAGGTGAAACGGTGAACCCCACCAACAACAGATCCTCGAGCTTAATTATGTAAGTTGTCTTTTATTGCTTTTTTTTTCTCAAAATATGGTTAAAGTTTTTGTTTTTTGGATAAGGGAAGGTATAAATTAGCTGAAAAATTTACTAAGCGAAGCACTATTGAAGGGGGATGGCTGTAGCTGACCGTTGCTAGTGTTATTGTTCAAAAAGAAAAAATTCTTATTAAAAATCACTCATGATGTTTTGTAATGGCCTCAAAAATCCATGAAAATGGGAGAGGCATGTGAAGCCAAATCTACAAAACAGGCAAAAATGTATCAACAGGAATTGTTATGACATAAGAAAAAGGTTGTGATCTCGCAACACTATCAGTACAGTTTGTTCTTCTAATATTCTTTTTTGATACCATATTGTTTTTGTTTTACAAATAAATATAGACATTAGCCTTTCAAAAACCTAATTTTAATAAGAATTGGCACTTCAGTTTTCTTGCTGTCTCTTAAATTTCTGAGCAATGGCACTCATCACCCAACGCTCTGACGTTGGCTAGGAAGTTCCTTGGTTATTGTTTACATAATGATAATGTCCTAGTAGGTAAAATAATTACGGTCTGATATTTTCTTTTTTTCATGCTTACAAACATGAGTTCATAAACACGGTCTCTTTGAGTTGACACACATGTTACACATGTACCGAAAACACAGTGCTTTAGTTATTCCTCGGTTGAAACAAAATTCACAGAAACATTAACGCAGGTGAAAACTCAGGTATGCTATAACAAATATGACATCTCAAAGTTTCTTCTTATAAGTTTAATTTTTGGTTGTTTCAAAATGCATCTACCCATCTCCCAAAGTTAAATTTTAGTCTAAATTCAAAATTTTCCTTCAAGTTTACTTTTGGCTATCAATGATAATAAACTTTATACAACGTGGCTGAGATTTCCGCCACAACACAGACTTGTAGTTTGAAAACCCTTAAATCTTTTGCTGAGATGTAGATCATAAATATTTGTTATAAGGAATTACATTAATTATCGCAATTAAGAAAAAGGCGAAATTACGGAAACTTTATATGACTCAGATTACCAACCTCTGGGAGTCGTGGGCACGAAGCGGTCAAAAACGTAATTTGTATACGGCCCCTTAAAATTTTTGTGGCCAGTTCTCCTACACCCGGAAGAATAGGGTGTGGGGATGGGTATTCATTATCGTTGTTCGTAGGTTTATTCCATGTAAAGTATTAGTTTCCAATGTGATTACCACTTGTTCTTAAATCTGTGACTGTGCAACATACAAATTACGTAATTGTTTCGATGGTGGATAGTGTATAACGCCGTGTAAACATTGAAGCGTAAATTTGAGTTATGTGTCCTGTGTAGGCTAAATCCTCATCTAAAATATCAAGAACAGATGAGAAATATTTTCCTAAAATCTTAACAGCGAAAAAATGCACAGAATTGGCAATGCACATATGTTTGCCAACTACATTTCTTAACAAAAGCCTAAAACTTTTCCTTGAAATAATTCTCCTAATAATGATGTAAAATAAAGGATGTTAATAATCACAAAAAAAGAAATTAAGAAATAAAATTTTTATGTGCAGGTAATTTTGATTTTTAAACGAAGTTACGCATACGTATGCGTTAAAAAAAAAACAAAAAAACCTACAGTTCTCAGCTTAATTTAGGCCATTTCCCACCCCCTTGTACAGAATGGTTTAGTAAAACAATCAGTTCCCTTGATCGCTCCTAAGGGGAAATTTTGCGGATTACAGAATTTTAATACTTTATAGTTAATATTGTTAGTTGTTACCTAAAGTTAAAAAAATAGAAAGACTTTTGCTCAAAGTTGAAATGATCCTTCACAACGGACCTCATCTCAAGGTCTCTCAAAATGTATCCGCACTAATGGGGTTTTAGTGGCAACAAGGAGTGACGGAAATCAAAGAAAACAGCTTCGGCGTCATTGTATATAGTACAGTACTATCAGCGATTTCCATCTCAAAGGCGGTTTTCCTGTCCACTTGCGTTCACAGTAAATATCGTATGTACACACCGACGGCCGCGTTTGTGCTACGACGCAATAAAACAATAAATCAATCCTATGAGATACAGTGAGTTCCGGAAAAGCTGCATTCGGATAATGTTGTCCAGCTGTGGGAGGGAAAGAAGAGATAAGAAGTTTCTCCCAACAGAGAAACAATAAATTGACAGTCGGGAGGAAAATGGAGGAGAGGTGTTACTTTAAGCAGGCAGTAGGGGATGGAGTTTGGATTACACCACACACTCTATCACAATACTCGTCCCAAACTCTTCAAAAAAAAAAAAAAAAGAAGAAGAAGAAGAAACATTCAACATAATCAGTGTAAAATTGGGGATATAAGATTGCGATTTTTAAAAATGGATTTAAAGTTTGAGGACAGTCCGTGTTACATGGAAATTATCTTCACTAAAAGGTTCATAGCTTCCTTTCAGTGATTTCAGATATTACAAATAAAAAGATCATTAAAAAAAATGAAGATTATTAAAGGTGATTTAAAGATTATTACAAAAACACAATTTTAAATTTTTGAGGCTGGTGAAACGAAAGCTGCCGCCCCGGTGGCGCAGCGGTCTAAGCGATGGCCTCTGATCATTCGTCCGAAAGGGGTCCGGGTTCGAATCCCGGTGAGGCATGGATGTTGTGTTTGTCTTACGGCACTGGCTCTCTCCCTTCCCTGGAACCAGTGACCCTAAATTTGGGACGGGCGACTGCTTATAGCCCATTGAGTTGCTCACGGTGGTCGTTAAACCTCCAACCAAAAGAAAAAACAAAAGAAACGAAAGCTCTTGTATCCGCAATGGATAAACGTAATATTCACAGATACCGTACGCTTGTACAACCTTTCAATCCGATGAACACAAGTTTTTTCGCTTGATATCCATTTTCGTTTGAACACGAAAAAATCAGAAGGGCAGCATTTTTGATGGAAAGTGGGGTAAATCAAAAACCCGAACTTGTTTGTAATAAAAGTTATGTGCCAACGTTTTGAATACGTTTTACAAAACAGTGCAAATATAGCTACTACGGTTGATGGACGGAAAACACCCCCACAGGAAAAGTCCCACACATTTTTAAGTTAGGGACCATGCACATATGACATTTGACACAAAATATCGGACATGGGGGAGATTTCCGGGGTCACCATTTCCAGGCAATCGGTAAAAAAGTCCGAGACGAAAAACGCGGGAAAAAAGGCTAGGAAAAAAGGTTTTAGATGGGCCTTTTGGTTCACTGTAAACCTCCACACAGGAAAACTGCCACACAAGAAAACTGCCACACCGGAAGATTGCCACACAGGAAAACTGCCACACGCTTTTCCTTAAGGGATCGAGCACAAATTGCTGTTCCTCCGAGGAACACTTTGAATGTGTGGCAGTTTTCCAAGGTGCCTAACGACGGGAAGGAGTTGTTTTGCTTGTCTGAATTTTCAGGATGGTTCATACGAGCTTAGGACAAGTGGCCACAAAAGTTTAGGGGGAGGGGTAGGAGATTATAAAGATTACCGTTTCTTTGCGTATATTGAAAACTGTATTGGGAAAACCAAACAAATTTCGAGAAAACGTTCTGTGTAAACCAAGCGGGAATTGTACTTTAACTTAAAGAAAATTGCCGTGACTTAAGTACAATTTTTAAAACTACAGTGTTCCACGGAACAACGAAATTACAGCATGACTCATGCTATGTTAAAAAAAGGAAGAAAGGGTAAGATTTTTAAATAATGCTGCGCTTTTACTTAGGCACATATTCATAACGTTTACGTATGAAGTCAAGTTAACATTGCGATTTTACTTAGGCACGAAATAATTATTTATAGGCTGTAGGCCTTCTTAACATTTTTTATTCTACGCATGTCATAGAAGTAACTTCAGTTCATCCATAAACATTATGAATATGACATAGTTAGAATAAAAATTGTTAAAAGAGCCTAGGCTTGACCTAAGGCCTATGAATTAATACTTCGTGCCTAAGTAAAAGCACAATATTATCAACTTGACTTGATACATAAACGTTATAAATATGAAGTCGACGGAGTGAAAACTGTTTAAAAGACTTAGACCTATAGGGCCGAGATATTAGTATTTAATGCCTAAGTAAAGCGCAGTGCTATTAATTTGACTTGAAATGTAAACGTTATGAATATGACATCCGTAGTATGTTAAAAGGTTCAAGGCCTAGGGCTTATGAGTTTCATGAATTTATATTGAGTGCCTAAGTAAAAGCGTAATTAATACATATTAACTTGACGTCCTACGTAAACGTTATGAATATGTGCCTAAGTTAAAGCGCAGCATTATTAAATAATCTCACCTTATCGTCCTTTTTTAACATAGCATGAATCATGCTGTAATTTTGTTGTTCCGTCGAACACCGTAGTTTTAAAAAATGTACTTAAGTCACGGCAATTTATTTCTTCAAGTTAAAATACAAATCTCGCTTGGTTTACGCAGAACGTTTCTTCGAAATTTGTTTGGTGTTTCCGATACAGTTTTCAATATACGCCAAGAAACGGCAATCTTTATAAGTTCCTTCCCCTTAAACTTTTGTAGCCTGTTGTCCTAAGCTCGTACGAACCATCCTGGAAATTCAGGCAAACAAAAGAGCTCCTTCCCGTCGTTAGGCACTTTGAAAAACCGCCACACATAATTCGGAAACTTGGAAGACTGCCACACATTGAAAGTGTTCCTCGAAGGAAAAGCAAGTTGTGCCCGGTCTCTTAATTAAAAATATGTGGCAGTTTTCAGTTGCGGCACTATTCCCGTGTGTGGCACATATCCAAGTTGCTTGAAGATGTGTGGCACTTTTACTGTGTGGCGGTTTACAGGGGTGTAGGAGAAGTGGTCACCGGAGAACTGGCCCCCGTATAACTCTGACAGAAGAGTTTGCTACCGGAGAACTGACCGCAAAAATTTAAAGAGGAAACAAGCTGTCGTGTGTTCGATGCTCCTTGATTCGAACGAGCGTTACTCCGGACCTTTTGATGACATTTCCACAGCGCCGTGCCGTCACGCAGGAGTTTCCTTGGGAAAGAAAGAGTAGGTGTGCCTTCGGGGAACTGTAATTATATTTTTCTGTCTTTCTTTTTTTTTATGGCTACTACTGGGAAATGGCGGACAAGATTCGGCAAGCCATCAATTACATGACGTGATTGCCGGATGCCCCTTCTGAGAAACTGGTGGACCACATTAGGCCAGCCATAATTTACGGCAGGTGCTTGCAGGACTGCTTAAGGGCCGCTTGTTGCAGCCACTGCCTTGTGATGGATAACTGATGGCCTTATTCTGCCATATGACAACTGATGCGGGTTCCAACTCTTGGCCAGCTGTTGTCCTGAACTGCTGGCCCATGTGGTGGCCACCGGGACATTCTATTGCTGGTTGGTCAGCGGCAACATAGTGCTGGACCACTGCTGACTGCCAGTACTGGCCCATCAATACTGTTTTTCCTGGGTGTGAAAACGCAGCAAACATGTCTGGAATATAAAATATAAAAAATGCTTGGTCCCATCGGGAGATTTTCAGCGTTTACAAACAACAACTCAACAAATTATCCGCGGGCATGTGCTAACGCAGGAAACCTGTCGGGGGTTATCCCTTTCCACAGGCAGGTTTCCAGCAGTAACAGATGCCCGCGGAGAACTTGTCTATCAATAATGACGTGGGAAAAATATGACATCCAGAGCAATGTTTTTAAATTATGTATTTATTGAATATATAGGTGAAAGCCCGTCAATAATGACCGAGGAAAATAAGATATCCAGAGCAATTTTTTTAATTATTTATTTATAGCAAAAAAAGCCGTCCTACGACGGGCATAAGACTGAACTTGGTAGATCTTTTGGCGTTACCCAGGTTGCAGCGCGAGGAGCTAGATCTTCCATCGCTTCTTTGTCCGTCCGTTTATCTGTCTGTTTTTCTGTCTGCTTGCCCGTCTGTCTGTTATGTGTTTTGTAAAATCTTGAGTCTCTATTTCGTCAACACTTTCTTGTACACAACATTTTTCGTGTACACTGAGTGTGAAGCCTGTATCTGTTTCCCCAAAAATGAACTATTTTTATTTTGACATAGTCGTACTCCTGACATTTCCACATAGAGATGACCGTGGCTAAACACCGGTTCAGGCAAATACTGTATATTTCGACTTTTCCAAACGACCTGATTTCATGGGATACGACAGGAAGAGTTTGTCTGAAATCTCTTCCAAGAAGGAAAACTATACCGCCAAAGAGCTTTATGGTCTTCACGATCTCTGAAAGGAATTTGTTAATGCAATTAACTGCATTATTAGGAGCCGTTGTATTGCTTCGTCCAAGGTCAAAACTTTGGCTTCCCTAATAAGCTCGGCGCATTAGGGCTGGTCATCGTCATTTTTGAAACGGAGTTTGCAAACACAGGAACAGGCACTTTAAATTCGGAATGGTATGTCCCGCCACCATCAAGGAGATTTACAACGATGCCAGTTGATGCTGTGGCCAATGCAATGTTTCCTTTTCCTCGTATGGTACTGAGGAGCAATTTGTACATATATATTTTGCCTCTGCCACCTGGACCGTCAAGGAAAAGTATCTGCTTTCCCTTTTCTAATTTTTTTACAGCTAATATTTAATCGTATGCTAGCTTTTACTGTGCATTCAACAATGACTTCATTGCTTCACTTCTTTCTCTCTCTTGCTGCACATTATACAATAGAAAGCTGCAGGAGTAATTTGAAGGTTTGCTGGAGGGGTGGATAGTCCAAAGTCAGCACGCTTTTTACCGCGAATAATAAGCACATCTTGAATTTCATTAAGGGTAAAATTTTCACAATTGGTGCAGTCATCTGATTGACCATTATGTTGCCTTGCAAAGTTGTCACAAAGACCTTTCTTGCCCTTCGCAAAATGTTCAGGCACATTTGGTGGCACAGCAAGGACCCAAACATACGCGAACAGTTCTCGCAACTGTCGGGGCATTTTTTCAATCACTGCCTCAGATAGGGCATCGTCTCAAATTTCATCACTATCAAACAGTCCTTGCTTTGGGGCTACTTCCTTAAAATCCGGATATAGTATACCATCAACAGTCTTCAAATAGTTAAAAGAAGTTGCTCCAGGGACATTCAGCAAGACAAGGCGCAAACAGAATCTTTATGTGTCTGCGTTCAAACCTACAGTGTACATGTGCCTAATAGTCTTGTCTTTGCCTCTTTGTCGAAGCTTCCATTTACGATTTCTTTCGTCAAATATATAATGCTGTGGAATGTCAATATACAAATGGTTTCTAGCATTTTCATCTTCTTCATTTAATTTAAACCACGCAGTTAGATTGGCATCGCGTGACAGCTTCTCTTTCTGCTGCAGCCTGCATGTTGTCTTCAGTTAAATAGACATTTTGCTCATTAGGAAGATGAACTTGAAGTCGCACGATTGTGTGAGATTGAGCATGCTTGTTGAAAGCAAAGAGTCTCCATGCTGCCTCAGGAGCGCTAAAGTACCTGGAATCCATAAAAGTCCGAAGTTCATCATGTTCAATTGCTATATTAGCACAGTCATGTCCCTTGTACACATGTTTGAACAGGCATTTCATACTCTTGACGGAGGCACAAATTTCGACATTAATATGGCAATTAAAGTTCATACTGAAGTGCGGGTTGTACGGAACAATCCAGGAATTATCAATTATCTTCCCATTGACAACTATTTCGTCGTCATTGTTTCGGGGGCAGTATTTGGGATAACTGTCTGAATTTGCCAATGTTTCTTCTTGGAAATATTTTGGAAATTTATTGGAACATTTCCCGTCAATCATACTGGGGGAATTCAAGTTATGTGCCCCACATGGTCCATGAAACATGTGTTTTGTCACGATTGCAAGTAACCTTGGGCAAGTTACAGCATTGGAAATTTCTCCCGAAATAACTGTCTCAGTGGCATCCGGATCCTTGGGTTTGTCTTCTGCTTTAAAAATAAGCAAAATGTGAGCGTGTGGCAGAATACGTTTTTAAAACTCGATTACATGTGCAATTGCTGTTGGTGTTCCAGATGCATGTTTCTTGGTAATGTCGTTCATCAGCTCATCTAATTTCAATTTGTAAACTCGTGCTACTAAGTCTGGTCGAAATTTTGCAGATTGGCCCGGTTCCAAGTTATCCGTTATTTCTTGCCATTTTGGGTTGCACGTCATTGTGATAAAATAATCTGGCTTTCCGTATTTTGCAAACAATAGCCATTGCATCCTGATAGTTATGTGACATGTTTCTCGGGCTTCCTTTGAAAGAAGGAAAAATGACAGCTCTACCCGGTAGCAAACCTTGTGCTGCTGCTGCTGCACTATTCAGGTGATCCATAAGACTGATATATTTTTCTGTCCTTACTTGTGGTTGATTTTATCGTATATAATTAAAAAGATTGGCTTCAGTTTTCACCTAAGTATCAACTAAATATTTCTGTGTCAGTTTATCGGTAGAGAGAAAAGGATTGAAGTCGTTACGGATTGGTAGCCTATAGCCATAACACTGCAACTGAGAAACCCGTGTTTTTGGGTTAGCAAAAATGTCTCGCAGAGCTGTTGGTCTTCTTTGAAGAGGAATGTTAGTTAAACAGCTTTGATCTCCGAAAGGGGAAAATAGGGGATACGCAAGTGGTTCTAGGTTCGGATAAAGAATGCTAAATCTCCCGGTCATCCGGTTATTTGGAGAATTTTGATTTGGACGACAATGGATCAGCACGTCCCTGTCAAGAGGCTGTTGGCCGTCAGCATTTGGAAAAATGGCAGCTTCCTCATTGCTTCTTGGAGCATTGTATCATCTAATGTCGGATTTGCGGTCTTGAACAATTGCAGTGGTAACCTTTGGCGTCTCAATACCATGGAAAGCAACATCAGCAATGCTTTCTTGTGCAACTTCATAAAGCATGTTGCATGCGTCAGCAAAAAGATTATTTTGAGACATGAAAGCGCTTAACTCTTGCATCGCACTTGGATTGCACTGGGCGTTTTCCCTAATTCTCATTCTTTGATCAGCATCCTCATCCGGATCCAAAATATACAGTTGAGCAAACTTTTGTTGGTCTCCATTTGCTGGGTGCAAAACTCGTACTTGATGGTAAATTTGTCCATTAATTCGGTAACAATAGGGGCCCTATCCAGGAGGTGTCATATGGACGCAAACGCCAAAGCAATATTTATTGATCTTATGTTATCCATGAATTTTTTTAATGTTGATACTGTCCTTTCATTAACTGCTGAATAACAGATGCTGATCTAATAGCATCTAACGTGATTCATCCTTTATGGCAGCATTGCGTAAAAAGTTTATTAAATGGCTGCTCTGCCGCAAAATGCTTTGCATGACAAAATTCGCAATACTCTCCATGGGACCACAGTTATGAGCGTCGACATTTGGTTCTACAACGTTACCTTCGTCAAGAGCAGCTTGGTTTCTAGTTCGTGAATTTTGTCGGCGGATTGCATCACCACGTCTCTGTCGTAATATTTCCGCTTGTGACATATTTGCAATTCGGTACCTTTCCCGACTTTGTTCAATTTGCTGAGGAGTCATATTTACCAAGCGATGGCGATCCCGATCGCATTCTCTTTGGACAACAGTCATACTTTTCCGATGGGCCCTTTCTCGCTCCGACGTTCGTCTTTTTGCTGCTTTCGTATGGGCAACTACTTCCTAAGCACATTTTTTTCGTTTAGGAAGCAGATTTTCGATGTTTTGAGGCAAATGAATCACCATATCAGTTTCTTGTTTATTCGAAGAGAGCCAAAACATAAATAATTTTGAATTATTTAGGTGCAGCTGCACGAATTAAATTAGAATTTCGTTTCCACGCGGTGATTGCGTGTGAAATTTTTCAAATCAATAAAGTCAGCGTCGTTTGCTCAAATAGCTTTGTAACGTCATTCTTATCATGTTCCAAATCTGAAAGCACTTGATCGCTGATGATAACTAACACGCGCATCACACATTCTTGATCAAATATTGTTACTTTTGTTCAGATGTCATAAATTTTCTTACTGCGTAATTTTTTTTTTTTTTGTGGCACGGAGGTTACATGGGCTCTGACCACCGCCAATAGCCGTATAATTATACCACAAAACTGGGAGTTAGAGACCGACGGGTGCTGGCCAGAAAAATTCAGAAGAACCGCACCAAATCGATGGGCCACATCCGCGAGGAGTTTCAACAGGCATCCGGGAGTGTTCTTTCGATGAATACCATCCGTAACGAAGCCCATCTGCTCGGTTATCATGGACGTGCTGCCGCCCACAAGTCTTTGATCACCAAGTCCAATAGCGCTGCTCGGCTAACGAGGTGCAAAGAACGTCGACAGTGGACCGTTGAACAGTGGAAACAGGTTCTCTGGAGCGACGAATTAAGGTTCACCCTCTACCGTTCGGATGGCAGGGTATGGGTTTGGCGTCTGCCTGGAGAACGCCTGCTGCCGGAATGTATTGTGCCAACTGTGAAGTTCGGCGGCGGTGGAATTATGCTATGGGGGTGTTTCTCCTGATATGTCACGGGACCCTTGGTCGCAATTCCTGGTAGACTCAACGCCGAGACCTACTGCACCATTTTGGATGACCATGCGCTTCCTACGTTGTGGCAGTTTTACGGGGTGGACCCATGTTACTTTCAGGATGACAATGCCACCTGTCATGTTGCGAGGTCCACGATGGTTTGGTATGGTGACAATGGGGTTAATCGAATGGACTGGCCTTCGCAGAGCCCGGACCTTAACACTATCGAGCACCTCTGGGACGAGTTGGTGCGTCGACTTAAGGGGTGCCCCCACCGTCCGAAATCGGTGAAGGAACTGACCTGTCTTCTCCATGCCGAGTGGAGGAAAATACCGCTAGCCGTCGTACAACGCCTGGTTGAGAGTATCTCCCGGAGGGTCGCAGCTGTAATCGCCGCTCGTGGAGGCTCCACCAACTATTGAAGGTGAATAAACTTCGTTTTCTTTTGCTATCACAGGTGTCCAATTACTTGTTGATAGATAGTGTAGTAAACAAGAAACTGAAGGATAAAGTTATAGAAGTTGAAAGTTCCTCGGACTGAGCTGCACGACTCGTTACCAACTTTCAAAAAGATACCTGGCTTAAATTATTAAAGCCTTAATTCACATGTAAATTATTCAAGAATTATTCCCAAGTCATCCTGAGGAAGAAGTTGAAGAATTTTACGAAGAAATTCGGCATCTATAAATAATAAAGGCAAGCAGCACTTGAAGATCATTATGGGTGATTTCAATGCGAAAATAGGGCAACGGCAACAGAATGAAACTTCGGTCGGTAAATTCGAACATGGTAACAGAAACCAGCGTGGAAATACTTTCGTAGAGTTCGCGGAGGCAGTAAGTTTTTTCATCCGGAACTCCTTCTTCAAGAAGAAACAACATAGGAAATGGGCATGGATGCATCCCAATGGAATGACAAGTAAAACTGATTTTATTATGTGCTACGAGAAATTTGTCATAGAAGACTGCAGTGTGCTCAACAGGTTTAACACAGGGAGTGATCACAGAATGAGGAGATGTAAGATGCACCTTAACACTAAACTCGAGCGTGGTAAACTCATAAAACAAACAAAGTGTGTTGACCTGACCAACCTTAAAAAACATCTTAATACCTTCAAATTGGAAGTGAGGAACAGATTCTCCACTCTAGAAGATCTAACCAAGAGAACAAGCTGGATTCAGGAGTGGCTACAGCACTATCCCAGCAAAAACAGTCTTGCTGGCCCAGCACTATGTTGCCGCAGCCGAACCGTCAATAAAATGTCCGGGCGGCCAACAGAAGGGCCAGCAGTTCAAGCCAACAGCTGGCCAACAGTTGGCAACCTTTCAGTTGTCATATGCCACAACAGGGCCATCACTTATCCATCACAGGCAGTAGCTGCCACAAGTGGCCCTTCAGCGGCCCTGCAAGCACGTGCCAGAAATGATGGCTAGCCTAATGTGGTCCGCTAGTTTGCCGGTAGTGGCAGCCGGCAACCACGTGACGTAACTTGATCTTTTTCCCAGCACTTGATCTTTTGCTGGGATAGATCATATCCGTGTGCTGAGCGAACAAATTGAAAGAACGAAGGAATATGAACTTCCATTATGTATGGTTTTATTGATTATGAAAAGGCATTTGATTCAGTGAAACCATCAGCAGTTACAATGGCTTTGAAATCCTGTGGTATTGAAGAATCATACATCAGCATTATTAATAACATCTATGAAAATGCATGTGCAAAAGTTCGGTTGTTTGAGGATACAGCACAAATACAAATTGGAAAGGGAGTGAGACAAGGTGACACCATATCTCCCAAACTCTTTAATGCTACATTGCAAAATGTCTTTCAATCATTGAACTGGGAAAACAAAGGGATAAAGATTGATGGAGAATATTTAACTCACCTTCGTTTTTCTGATGACAATGATGATTCAGAGCTGCAGAGTATGAACCAGGAACTTGCTGACAAGAGTAAAGAAGTGGGATTAAAAATGAACTTTTAGAAGAAAAATCTGATGCACAGTGCTTTTACAAGACATGGAGCTTTATCTGTTGATGGGGAAACGCTGGAGATAACCGATATGTTTACCTTGGATAGCAAATATCAATCAAAGGTCATATTGATGAAAAAATTAATCGACGTATAAAACATGGTTGGAGAGCTTTTGGAAGAAACAGTAAAATTTTTAAGAGCAGTATGCCATTATGTCTTAAAAGAAAACTGTTTAATCAATGCATCCTGCCAGTGCTTACGTATGGAGCAGAGACATGGACCTTAACTAAAAAAGACATGCAAAGACTGACGACTCAAAGAAGCACGGAAAGGTGCATGCCTGGTGTAACCAGGAAAGATAAGAAGAGGAATTCATGGATAAGAAATATGACAAGAGTTGAAGACATCATGGTCAGAGTAAAATCCCTGAAAATGGCAATGGGCTGGATATGTGGCCAGAAGAACGGACCGCCGATGGACAACTTTAGACTGGATACCATGGGACAGGAAAAGACCCCAAAGAAGACCACATGGGGGATGGGTGGATGAAATTCGAATGCATGCGGAAGTCACATGGAGGAATGGAGGAGATGACGCAAGATAGACCGTTTTGGAAAAAACTTGGGGAGACCTTCATCCAGCAGTGGATTGATAGTGTTTTTTGATTATGATATATATATATATATATATATATATATATACACTGAAGAGCAATTGAATTAGAGATACCTGTCTAGTAACGTGTAGCACCACCTTTCGCCCTGATGACGGCGGCGATTCATCTCGGCATGGACTCGACAAGACACCGGAAGTCATACGGATCCACGACCCCTGAACAAGCTCCCACGGTTCATGAAGATTTGATGGAGGGGGTCAGAACCTCGAACATCTCTCTCGATGGCATCCCAGATGTGCTCGATGGGATTGAGGTCAGGTGACCTAGCTGGCCAAGGAAGCGAGGTCACGTCTGTGGAGTGTTCATCCAACCATTCGGATACAATTCGGGAGCGATGGCACGGTGCATTGTCTTGTTGCAGGATGAGGTCCCTAGTGGGATGTTGAAGACGCACAAATGGGAGCAAATGGTCGTCCCGGATATCCCGGTAACGTTGACCTGTGAGGGACAATGTCACACGTACCAGGGGTCTCATTTCAGTCCAAGAAAACAGTCCCCAGACAAGAATGCCACCCTCACCAGCTTGAAGAGTACCTTGCTGGCAAGAAGGATCCCTCGCTTCATGTGGTTTGAGCCGTACTCGTATCCTGCCATCCGCATATACCAACGTGAATCTCGACTCATCAGTCCAGGCAACATTTCCCCACATGTCTAGGGTCCAGTGGCGATGTTCCTGCGCCCATGCTAATATTTGCACCCTGTTATGTGCGGTCAGCAGCGGTACCCTCGTGGAACGATGGCTTCTATACCCCATAGCGAGGAGATGGTTCTGGATGGTGTGGCTGCTCACACGTTTTTCTGCACCAGCGTTAAATTGCCGAGTGATATCTTGCACTGTGGTCCGTCTATCCGCTGTTACAATGCGAGCTAGTCGACAATGACCCCGCTCATCGACACGCTGTTGTCCATGGCAGTTGGCCCTTGCAGGGATGGTTTTACCGGATTCGATGTACTCACGGTGCACCCGTGACACAGTGGCTCGTGAAAACCCCAGTACCTCCTGCACGACTTCCGAGATGGATTGACCCATTTGTCGGGCCCCGATAATTTGCCCACGATCAAGTGCGCTTAGATCCTTCGTCTTACTCATACTGCGTCCGACTCTTACTGATTCCCGTCGCAGGATCGTTGTCAGATCGCTGCATATGTCATGTCGTTTCCGTTTACAGGGCTGCCCACAGCGCCACATTTGCATAATGCCAGCTGTCTCTACTTCAATAGCTCTTCAGTGTATATATATATTAGTGCAGTCCCCTAAAAGTACAAAACAACAAAAATGTGCGCTGGCAGTCTCCTACATCCGGTCTGGCAATGTGAAACACTGCCGAAGTACGGAGAGGGTGCGTTAGTTGGAGCAGTGGGTCAACCGCAATTTCAAATTTCAAAGACTTTGCAATACTGTCTATTGTTAGAAACACGGGAAGTTACTTTGATCAAGGGCGTCCCTTCGAGGGGTCAAGCACCACCTTCCCAAATTTTCTGACTAAAATTAGCAACGTATTCTCTCAAAAATACACCTAAATAAAAATCATGGGCTATTTTTTACCGTACTCCGTAGCGTCTGGAGGGCGACACCTGCAGTTTCCGACTATAATAGCGGAAATATAACTGACCGTCATTAAATTTCCGTCGAAATATAAAAGACAAAATTTTTCGCAGTTTGCCAATTTTAAGTGTATAATTTTTAAACTATTGCACATGGCTCAATGCAGGGTTTTTTTTTTTTTACGTTTCCCAACCGTTAGTTGAAGAAGCGCATATGATCCTGCTTTGTCCGTTTGTCTATTCGTTTGCCCGATAATTCGTGTAAGTATCGTACGATTTCGATGACATTCTAGTATGTTGTTTCGAGCAACCTGGGCACGAAAACTATTGAAATGGTCGAAATGGGATCAAAGGTCAGAACAGAGGTCCGGGATTTATTTCTCGATCTCCTGCATGATTGCTTGGGGGAAAATACATGGATTGATCCAAATTTCAGTATGTTGTCCCGAACCAACATTGGGGGCGACGATTGAATAAATAATTTTAAAAAGTCTGATTCAGTTCGGCAAAAAGTAGCCTGTCGCTGCCAGGGTTTGGAAAAAAGTGGCCTGGCGGCACCAGGCCGCGACTGCAACCCTGGCTTAGGGAGATGTGGCCAGGAAGCAATCATGAACGCAATTTTGGTACGGCCTCTTAACACTGTTGTGGCTAGTTCTCCTGGTGGGAACTTCTCCGGTGGCCAGTTATCCTATACCCTCATATGGAAAAGTATAGTCTTACACTTAGTATGTACGAGTACATACTGTAGTATGGAAAAGTATCAAAGGCAAAGAAGTGGGGGAAATTTGCTCATTTGCAGCAGGCATTCACTGCTGGACAAAAGTCTCCCGAAGTTTCTCCCAGAATTTAATCTTGAAGATATTTTTTTAATTTTTGAGGATTGATTGAGTGATCGCTGGATTTTCGTAGTACACCAGGCACAAGTGTGCCTAAACAGGGCCTGCTAGCCTCAGGCACAACCCCCAAACGAATAGCAATAAATTTCCCTATTGTCCCAATATGCAGCCAAATTTCCTGTTTTATGTAGTTGTTCGGTCTTGTGGCTTTTTATGAAATTTATGTGGCGTGTGTAGTAAAACCGGTTAGACCACAGAGAAGTCACAGTGAATCTTTGCATGTAGTTTTTGGTAATATTATTTGTATTTACATTTTCCGCTTGCCACCTCCTGAAAAGTATGTTATGAACAATCTTCACTTGAAGTTCTTTAAATTTTTGGTTTTGTTAGAAATATTTGAAACATGTTAAAAATTATTTCTTTTCCACCTTTTGGTCTACTATCAGTTTCCGCTGCATACTTTTACACATAAATTAGCTTTTTTCTTTCTTCATTTTTTTCCGTCCAACATAGAAAACTGTTCTGTCACAGAATTCCATGCATGCAATTTAAAACCGATCGTTTCTCTTGTGATACGACAACATCGCTTCCCCAACAAATCAGTGTTTCAAATTTTAATTGTGTAAGCGTGTGCGTGCGTTCTGTGCAGAGGAGAACTCTCTGCTTGTGGCCCCTTCTTTTTCTGTTTCAAGGTGCATTACCATGGAAAACCGCCTATATTAGACGGCTCTATGGCAACTTGATGTGGCTTCACAAAACGCGGTTCTAAGGGGGTGGGCTAAGCCCCCAAAAACCATTGCGTTCTGATCCGGATGATCATAATATTAAAAGGAAGAGGAAAAATTTGGTATGCATCATAATACGGAACAAAGAGAAATACACATCAGTTGTTCCCTTTTCCACTTGCTGTTAGCAGTACCTTTCATGCCCCACAACAATGCGGGGCCAGATTGATGCAACGTTTGCCAATGAATACTAAGGAATAGAGACAGAAAGGATTCACTGCATTTTAAGAATTAATATTTTTTCCGCTGTCACATAGTAATAATAAATGAAATGCTTTTTTAGTAATAAAATGTATTAAGCAGCGATATAAGAAAATAAATTACCAAGAAAATAAACAAGTTGTTGAACGTAATAAAAATAGGGAAAATGAGAAAAATATGCACTTCTTTCGATCCTTTTTCTTTTAGTAGGTAACGATTTGCAAAGTTGAATGAATAGCAAAAATGTAGAGTAAGAGTTCATGCATTGTTTTTTATATATGATATGGAAAGACATTAAAACGTGCAATGCATTTTTTTTTCGTGCAGAAGTGCATTGCTACTATTTTTTTTTCGTGCAGACGTGCACTCTTGCTAATTTTATCGTGCAAACGTATATTCCAGCTGTACATTCACTGTTAATTATCTTGCAGCGACCACAGAGGAAATATTTTACGAAACTATTGAAATTATTAATTTTCTTTTAAAAACCGCAGATCGCAATTTGTAAGGTTAGTAAGATAGTGCCAGGCAATGCTAGTTGTTACTGGCCAGGACAGGCAAGATGCTGCAGCCGTTAGATGGGCCCGAATTCGAGTACAGATCCAGCATGGGTGGATCTGTATTCGCTGTTCATGCTGTTCATTAATACCCTCCCTAGAAGAAAAGTTTCTCGTGCATATCCTGTTAATGCAATTCAGTTTAGCATAGCAGGGAAAACAAAACGATATTTAAGCAAGTAATTAATTGGACAGTAAGGATTTTTGGTGCATATCAATTTAGTTTTATTCTTACAAAAAACAGTTCATGCAAAAAAATACTTACGTAAACCTACCTATCACTAAAATGGCAATGGGATGGACATGTTGACAGAACGGAACCCCAATGAACAATAGAAATTCTACATTGGATTCCAAGGGATAGGAAAACGTTCAGAAGTCCACATGGGAGATGGACGAACGAAATTTGAAAGTATGCCACAGTGACATGGAGGAAACTGGCGCAATATAGACCGTTGTGGAAGAAACTTGGGGAGACTTTCATCAAGCAGTGGATAGATAATGGTTGACAATGATGATGATGGTGACCTATTTCGGCGGGTACAAAGCAGAGACTGCCTTGAGAAAATGATGTGGTCTTTCAAGTTCTTTGTCGAACTTCTTCTTAAAAGAAAACTCTGCTAAATATCCCTTCAAATATTTTTTGACTCTTCCAAAATGTGGCAGCTTGCTTCTAACGTCTCTCCAGAGACGCTCCACGGTGTTTGTATGAGCTCTGGAGACTGGATCCACGAAATAGTACCGATGGTTTACCGTGAAGTGTTTATACCTATGCCAATGAAGACTGTGATAGGCCTTCCAACAATCGGAAATGATTGTGGTGCCTGGCCGAATCCATTTCTTAATGAGGGCTAAGAGTGTTACTCTATCGCGACGTTTAACGGGCTGAATACGAAATCGCCCAGTGCCCCTTTCTTTTGCTCCAAATAACCATGTTCCTGTAAGGATTCGACCTCTGTGATTTTTCCTTCTACCTAGGAGGCATTCGTCAATTTCGACGGTCTTACCGGGTCCACCTAGTTTCGCTGATTTATTTCTCTTCTCCCAATGCAGGCACACCTCACGGCAATAATTGGACCAATCTACCACAGTAGTCGAGCTCATATCACAAAACTGTTCTAGCCTCTTCTGCCTTGGAAACTCCAGGGTCAACCAAAGGAAAATGAATTTAAATATTTTCTTAATACTTAACCTGCGGGACGCGAAAAACGTTTCTCTCCTTGCAGATCCTTTGTTTTTGCATTGGACTCTAACTCTTTTCTGCTTCATCGGCGCAGGTGCCAAAAAGATCCTCCACATCGATATAGCGTACTTTTCCTATTTAAAGTTAGGAGTCGTCCACATCTGGGACAATTTATGTTTTCACTGAAAATATTGTGGCTAACTAGAAAATTCGTTAAAGCCACGCCTTCCATTTGACCAGGACTGAAAAATGTTATTCGACATCCTTGGCATGCCATCTTACAAAGCCAAGATATGAAGAACGATGTGACTGACTGAACATTGAACAACTTTCACAGGCGATTCTGCTCACTGGGCAAGCCGACCATATGGCGCTGTAAGTGCCCGAGGCCGTTTACGACAATAAAACAGTGTGTGGGAACACCTCTGCCGGGCTTTGTTGCAAACATCTGTATCCCCTCCCCCTGCAAGCCGTCAGGGTCAAACTAATCCACGTCACCTATTCCATTATCATCATTCAACATCTTTTTCACTGCAATTTGTCAGGTTAAAAAAAACAACCTCTCTGAGTGTTATCCTCATCGGAACCTAGATATTATGAGATGCGAGCTAATTCTGCAAAATACGATAATCTGTGAAATTCTATCTCTAGAGATCCCTGAAAATAAAGCGGGGATTTCTTTTTCTTTTCTTTTTTTCATTTTTATTAGTTTAACAAGGAACTAGACGAAACCCGTCGGAATCGACGGTTATTTCATTTTTTTTTTTTTGAGAAGCATGAACTCATGTGAAACACTAAATGTTAACTTTATTTGACTGACAAATGCATTCAACCACTTCAGTAAAGACAATAGTCTAAGTTCGTGATTTTTTTTTTTTGAGTGAATATTTAACGACCACTGTGAGCAACTCAATGAGCTATAAGCAATCGCCCGTAATATTTTCACTAACAATGGTCAACGGAATGTTTATTTACATTTTTACATAATGGGAAACGTCTTACCTACGTGACTTAACTGGATCGAATGAATATTAAATTGTATATATACATCACACAGTCCAACGGCATAACGCAATCAGGTCTTCGAGGGTTTTCGCTGTTCCGATTAGAAGAACTTTGATACGAATGCCTGCTAGCGTTGCTTTGCGCAAAGGTTCGCTCAGAACAGAGAAGATTTCAGACTTTGGACTATCTGACCCTCCACACTCCGCCTTCAACAGCGCGTGAGTCAACCGCACGCTTCTCCCATACTTTACATGATAACTTTGCCGCCCCACAAGGCCCGAACCGTTGCCCCAATCTCATTTTTCTCTTCGACTGGCACATCTACATGGTAAGACCTTTATTGGTAAGACCTTCATCCAAAAAACTTCCTACGGTCTAAGTTAGAGTACCATCAGAACGTATACCAAATTTGGTGTTTCTAAATTGAAAACTGTAGAAATGTTTACAAAAATTTGTATGGGGGCTCCTTGACCCCGTGCCCCAACATCATCCCAACACCGTGTTACGGCTAAATCAGAGTACTATGAGACGGTATATCAAATTTGGTGGTTCTAAATTGAAAACTGTAGAACTTGTTACGAAAAGTTTGTATGGGGGCCCCTGACCCCTCGAGCTCCGACCCCATCCAAGCACTGTCTACGGTCTAAGTCAGAGTACGAGGACATAGTATACCAAATTTAGTGGTTCTAAATTGAAAACTGTAGAAATTTTTACGAAAATTTCGTATGGGGGTCCCTTGACCCCGGCCCCCAACATCATCCAAATAAACCTCCTACGGTCTAAGAGTACCATGATATTGTATACTAAATTTGATGGTTCTAAATTGTAAACTGTAGATTTGTACAGCGGACACACAAGCATTCAACTTTTATATATTAGATCTCGCCTATTTAATTTTCTTGAAAAAATGCATGGCTTTTAAAGACTAATGAGGCAAAAGTTATAAAAAAGTAAATAAAAAAATATATCTACGCCATATTAAGGGTTCGCCGATAATGCATGGTCATCGTCGCGGGAAACAATACTCTGGACCCAGACGTAGGATACTGTGATAATTTTTCAACCTAATCGCCAGCCTCGGAGTCCCTACATCACAGGAAGTGTCGTCTCTTTTTTCCGTAGAAGCGTCTGCTTAAGGAAGCTTTGCCGTGAAAGTAACTTAACGATAGCAGACGGTTAGGCTTAACGAGGAGGCTCGCGTTCGCTGCCGAAGCGAGTGAGGTTACTTTGAGGTGCTTAAAAAAGGTAAATCTGTTGTCTATCTAATTTTTTATTGTATGAACCTTCTTTCCTCTGAACTGAAGATTGTATCGATACCACTTTTATGGGTATCTGTCGAAAAATAGAAGAGAAATGCATTAGAGAAGCTTCGGGCTTTACAGTCGAGTGATACCAGAAATATTTATAATAAATAGCGGTCTTCATTTCTTATTTTCGAAGTGAGAATGCAGAGTATATTGATGTAAATAAAAATATATAACAGCTGTATGAAGCAGATTTAAGCTAATGCAGATCCTTCAAAAAGAACAGTGAATTAAGGAAAACAGTGTGCCATTAAAAATGTTACTCACTGTTCCTGATATAAAAAGATTCACTGCTGTGGTATATTTTGATAGAACAGTATAATTAATTGTGAAGATCTTAAAAAAAAATCTAAGTTTACTGTTGTGAATTACTACTATGGTAATCATAAGGTTAAAATTACTACTATGCTAATCACTAACGGGGTTTTTTTTGCGTGCATTTATAGCTACATATGCTTAACCATTCCAAAATTAGATTCTTAATGGATGCACCTGTCAAAATAAACATAATCAAAATATTTCTTGCCGAATGTCTTTATTCTATTCTTTTCTGTTCAGCAGCCATGATGGGGAGAAATATTTATCAGAGAAAAAACTGAACCGTTTGAGTTATTACCCATGAAATTTTCTGTAGCAAATTAATCTAAAAATTAGATTTCTGATACTTTGTTCTGGTAGTCAGTGTAAAGAATTTTCAAACATTTTCTCTGTAGTTTTTTTTATAATGTCATCAATAAAGTATAGCAATTGAGGTTCTACAGAGCATATGAGGATCATTCCATGTCAAATCAACAAGGCTCACAACCCGACATTTTTTTATTTTTATGAAACTTAGAATACTTGTAGTATTCATCAATATAAACAAACATGATTTTTTCAGAATTTTTAATGCATCCGTTTTTGAGTTATTGATTTTTGAAATTTCAAACAAAACCCTGAAATTTCATCATCTGAGCAAATTTTAACTGCCAATTACTCGGGTTCTAGTAGAGCTAAGGCCATGAATTATGACTCATTTTAAAGATCTTAAATTGGGCTTTCATTTGATATGCTACATGATACTATTAAAAAATTTTAATATAAATTTAAAAATTTAAATATTAAAAAATGTGTTTTTTAAAAAATCTGAAACAATATATGTTTAACAAACATTATTTTTCTACATATCCTGAAAGTTTCATAATGGGATCGCTATGAGATCACTATAAAAAAAAATAATAACGTCAAACAATGCAACTGAAATGTACCAGATGTACTTACCGGTTCCACCCATGCCTGGAAGGGTATTCTTTATGTGGCTTGTGTAAAATGGCATACTTGTTCTTTTAAACATTGTGAATGTTTAAGAATGAAAATAAATATAAAAGTAATTCATTTCATAATTCAGTATAAGGTTCTGTGTGCATATTTACACTTACAAAATTATTTTATCTTCTATATGTATCCTGCTTTTTTCTTTGTTTTAAATTTTGCCACACTTGTATGCCAGTGCTTGATTTGCCTTCTTTGTCTCAGTCATTGTTAAATTATATACTCTTCCAGTAACTGTTGTCGGGTCAACTTTTAACAAAACATCAGATTTATGAACCAACAGTATATCCGGTGATTGAGGATACTTGTATGATGGAGATGGACCATGCGGCTACAGGAAGCTTACTTTTACCTCTTCTGTGTCCTCATTCACACGAAGTACACATCCCAACCACCAGTTCTCTGAGTACTTACTAATCACCACACCTACCAAATTTTCAAAACTAATGTTCTCTTCCCCTTCATCTGTTGCACATATCTCTTCTTTAAAATGCTCAGAAAGTGAGTAAGTTTTGACTAGTAATTTGTGTTTTCCTGCAGGAATGAAACAATGGAGTTTCTGAGTACCACTTATTGTCTTAGCAGAAGCTATTCTACTTTTAAGGATAATTTCCTCCCCTTTGTAATTTTCTGTTGTTGCAAACCGAAATTAAATGGAGGCAATATTAGCAGTGGCCCATTCAAAGAGTTGGCGTGGGGTCATAATTTGATTATTATAAACAAGTTGTGAACTTGTCTTTGCAGCTAATCGCTTCACAGTACCCCCTATCCCATCACATGCATTTTTGCCATGTGTTGTTGCAAAAAAATTCCATTCTGCTTTTATATTAAAGTCAGTCTCGTGGTAGCACAAGCTGAGGAAGTTTGACTTGTTTTTGTATTGTGAAGCTGCTCCATCCGAAAATAAAATATCTTTTCAGGTTTTTGAGAAAAATGTGACTGCATGAAATTAATTAGGTAACGCTGAAACAGATGGACAGCTGTACTGTCGTGAATTAGGCAGTCGGATATAATCACAAAACTTACATGTCCCAGGTTCTGAGTTTTCTCATCTCGATAGTATATAACTATAGGATGTAGGGTTGCTTGGGCATTGTTCCAGTGAAAACCCTGAGCTGCATCTTGCAATACAAAAGAATAATTTTCAGCAAAGTCACAAATTACCATGTATTTATTTTCTGTTATTGTGTCTTTAAGATGTCTTAAGTAACTTGACTGTTGAGTTGCTATAAAAGAATGGTGAAGCAGGGCTGGAAGTTTTCCAAACAACAGGTCCAAAAACTCCTGTGTGGATTTTGATAATGTTTCAAGTACCGTCCTCTTCTCTAATTGCATCCATTGCTTGAATGTCACATTTTCTATACTATTTAGATCAAAACAATCTTCAAATTGTCGCTTGAGCTGTTCTAATCCTGGACAGTTGTTGCACTGACTGAAGTAACATGCAGGTGTAGGGTTTCCACAAATTATGTTTGCAAGGACATCTTTATAGGAGTTTAACGGCTGAACAGAGTCTCCTGTTAATTCAGGTAACTTGCATTGTGCCATCATCAGTGTAACATTCTGATGCATTGTGTCATCATCAGTGTAACATTCTGATGCATTGTGTCATCATCAGTGTAACATTCTGATGCATTGTGTCATCATCAGTGTAACATTCTGATGCATTGTACAAACACAAACAGAATGTGTGCCACTTGCTCCTGCAAGAACGCAGTGCTTAGGGCGAAGTTCACAGAACTTGGAGAACCCCACCTTTTTCTCTTGAAATCTCTCTTTAAAAAAAGTATACAATTCACACAAATTACTCAGAAGCAATTTTTTTTTACCTGTTGACGCTTATTATCTATTTTAATGGAAACAAAGTCCTTTTTTCCCTGGCATTTGGCGGCTTACGTCGTCACTCTCATAAAATTATTGTATACAATTTGCTATGTCTTTGTCTAAAGTCTTTCCTGGCTTTGGATCAGGAGAAGACATACCTTTTTCTTTTACTAGCTTTTTAGCCTTTCTGGCCATAAAATTTTAAACTCTAAATTCGGTTTCAATTCGTTTCAGTGACCAAGATTTCGGCAGTGTACTCAATATCTGCATTCTTATGCTTTTATTTTCTGTGGAATGAAATTTTTCTTTCAACTGTCTTATAATTTCTGGTTCAGGAGATGAAATATCCTTTGGTTCCGACGCAGGACATAACTTTAATAATTTTGCTGGAAATGCTTCTTGGACTTTTTTATATTTCTCTTCAGGGTATTTTTTTTTCTTGCAGGCGTTTTTTTTTATTGGTGTTTCATCCAGACATTGTAAACTTCTGTTAAATGCTTCTATAGCATGCTCTTTTTCAGGAGTTGATACTTCAATGTTTTCAGATGGAACAGCATGGCCCTGCGGCTTTTTGTTCATTATAGCTGTCAGAAGGTGAAGAGGAATGTTCAGCAGCTTCAGAGTGAAATTTCTGGATTGCTTTATGACAACTGTCGCAGATCTTGTCTCCAGTTTTGAGCAACTTGTGCTGTAGCAATAGATTCTTGGAATCTGGTCGCAGATTTTTTTTTGTTATATTTATGGTTTGGTTTCCCAAGGGGGTTGCAACAGTAAACCACACTTGAAACTTTTGATGTGGATGGTCTGCTGGCATCCATCTTTTACTTTGCTTTTACTTTAAAACCTAGGAAAGAAACACAATTTGTTGCCCTTATGGATATATATTAACTTTTTAACTAATTATAATTAATTCATTAACATTTGCAGTGTTTGTAAGACCAGGGATAACATTTTAGACAGACAAAATAAACAATTCCTCAGTCACTGATGGTGCATTTAGTAACGTCCTTCTATGTTATTTTTTTTATAGTGATCCCATAGCGATCCCATTATGAAACTTTCAGGATATGTAGAAAAATAATGTTCGCTAAACATATATTTTTTTCAGATTTTTAAAAAAACATATGTTTTTTAATATTTCAATTTTAAAATTGACATGATTTTTTTAATAGTGTCATGTGGCATATCAAATGAAATCCCAATTCAAGATCTTTAAAATGAGCCATAATTCATGATCCTAGCTCTACTAGAACCCGAGTAATTGGCAGTTAAAATTTGCTCAGATGATGAAACTTCAGGGTTTTTTTGAAATTTCAAAAATCAATAACTCAAAAATGCATGCATTAAAAATTTAAAAAAAAATTCATATATGTTTATATTGATGAATTCTACAAATATACCAAGTTTCATAAAAATCAAAAATGGTCAGGCTGAAAATGCTATTTCTGCTGGTTGATTTCACATGGAATGACCCATGAAAGGATCTGTACATTAATTAATGGAACCTGACTGCATTTAATGACTACAATGTGAATACAAAACAAGCTAACATTTTAATGGCACTTGTCTTTATGTGCATCAAATTGTAGCAATCTGTATGTAACGTCTTGTTACTTGTGAATACATATGCCACTTTCTTATATTGTGATAATGAAGGCAAGAAATGGAATAATAGTGAGAGACATTTTGCTTTACTAAAATGCTACAAAAAGCTGTGCTGAAATTAGCTATCTATAAAATGTAAAGCACATTTTCTTTCCTTACACTTGTTCAGACTAAGAGTTTGAAAGCTCTAAAATTTAATCCACTTGTTCCCATCATAGAATACTTGATTGTTGTTATGTATTTTTCACTAATGCAATTAAAAGAAGCATCTATGAAATAATTTGTTTCAGGGAAAACATTTAATGCTGCACCACTGGGCAAGTAGTCAGACACTGATTAATTGCTAATTGTATGAGCTGGACTCAAGTTTGAGTCTCAGATGAGGCATCGGTGATGTGTTTGTCTTTCAGCACTGGTTCTTTTTCTCTCTCCTAAAAGAAGTGGCCCAAAATTAGCCACATAAAACTGTTTATAACCCTCAGAGGTACATGTATTGGTTGTAACAAAACTCCGAAGCAAAACCAAAGACATACAGTAAAATAATGTGTATCTGAAACCTGAAAGTGATTAATTTTTCTTCTGTTTTATATGTACAGTTAATTTAAATTCTATATTAACTCATATGACACCACATAATTATGCGAAATTTGCTTAAATGAAAATACTTTTATTTTTGCATATACTATAACAATACTTTTTGTCTTGTTCTACTCTGGCAATCTGTTCTGTTGCTGAAGAATAGGAGTGATATGGTAATCAGCTTGGCATTGTTATAGTACCAAATATACCCATTATTAAGAGTGGATGCCTTCGTGGAGCCAAGCCATTTCCTGCTTCATAATGTGAAAGTACTTTATTAATTCTTGTTTTTCTGTTTCAAAATTTATTATGATTCTGCCATTTCATAATGTGTAACTACTTTATGGTTTTTGACATGTTTAAAATTTATTCAGCTTTTTCTCTCTCACACCGAGATAATATTCATGATTATTTTTCTGTTTCAAAAACTAAAAAAATTACAATGATCAAGATGAGCAATGTTTCTGCTCATGAGTTCAGTAGAATAATTAGTGTATTTCACAACAATGTAAGTTATATGAATTAAAATATGCACATTCCTTAGACAATGATAGTAATAACACCATAGTCCTCTAGGAAAATAATGCAGCAAATTTTTTTCTAGAGCCAATTTTGAATTTCTTATGGAAAAAAAAAGTAGTGGGTCTAACAATTTCCATGTGGTGTATGTGATAAAAGGGCAGAGAATCAAAACAAGCAATGTTTCAGATACTATAATATTTCAGGAGCACAATTTAACTGAACTAATAAAGCTTCAGATATGTAAACAGAAAGCTTCACGTACTGTACTGAACAGAATGTCTGCATGTACTGACAGTGTTCAGAAAGTAATGCCTCCATAATTATATGCAATCCCAGTGGCAAAGAATCAAATTGAAACAAAAGAACAAAGTTCAGAATTTCTACTTTAATTCAAATATTTTATTTTTCTACATAATTCCCCTCACGCTCAACATAGATACACAAACGTTTAATAAGTTTTTTAAACCCGTCTCTGTAAAAATCTTCAGGTTCTCAGAACCATTTCCTCATAGCAGCTTGAACATCTTTGACACAGGTGAACTGAATTCATTTCAGATATCTCTTGAGAGCAGAAAACAACCAGAAGTTGGGCTGTCCCAAATAGGGGCTATATGTAGGGAGTTCAAGATCTTCAAGCCCAATTTTCTGTATAGCCCCTGAAGTGAAAGTACTGGTGTGTGGTTGTCATATTGCAGAATCTTTGCCCCCCCCATACATGGTTTATTCTTTGCTTTAACTGTTTTTAAGAAGGGCACATAGCTCTCAGAGTTGATAATCGCACCTTTGATCACATACTCCTGTTGAATAATGCCTCTGCAGTCCCAGAACACAGTGAGCATGCACTTGCCGGCAGAAATTTGAGTTTTGAAATTTTCGTTGGAGAAGAAGGTAGATGTCTGTATTCCAGCCGTTGATTTTTTCAATTCTGTGTCAACTGTCACCACCAGTCACAATGCTTTGGAGAAAATCACTTCCATATTTTTCATAGCAAGCAAGCAACCTTTGGCATGCTTCGTCTTGATTTCTTCATGTCAGTCATTTGGTAACGCAGTATCCAATGAGCACTGTATCCTAAAATGTTATTGATGTCATTGTTGTTACCTACTAATGTTCAGTGTACCTGCTATGATTATCTGAGTTATTCTTCAATTTTCCCTGATGAGCCCATTGACCTTTCACCTATTCAAATTGCAAGTTGCGATTACGGGCCTTCTACTTCATGGCTGATCCTTTACGGCCAACATTCCTCAACTGTCCTTTGATTTTCTTTCCCAGTGATAAACAGTGCTTATGTCCAAAGTTTCAGAACCGTAAACTGCCACTAATCTAGTCAGAATTTTTTAGGAGGTACATTTTCATGAGTTAAAAACTATCTGATTGTTGTTTGGCACCCACTGACACAGTTGAAAAGAATTTAATCAATTTTAAATGCAATTGAATATGAACAAATAGGTGTACAGAGTTCTATTATTCAGTAAAATGAAGCCAATGACACAAAGAATTGTTGCTGTATGACTGGTTGCTGCACAACACACTTGGATTGCATCGTTACTTATTGAACACACCTCATAGTTGATGATGTTGCTATTGAGGCGATAAATTTGCACAGTTATGGGGGTTGGTGAAAAGTGAGGGGTTTTATTAACCTGACTGAATGAGAGACAAGGACAAATTTTAAAAAAAGTGGATTCAGTGAAGTGACAGGACTAGTAGTGCAGATATTTGTTGCATATTTCTTCTGTAAAAAACAATGAAAGGATGCTTTCGGCATGTGTGCTGCCCGGTGGTCAAGGGGTCTAAGGCACAACAGATCTAATATCTTTTTCAAAATTTGGATATATATTATGAAGCTTTCAACTTTTTAATAAAGCAACAAGTACAGTATACAGATTTTTTCTGTTTGTGATTTTTTTAGATCACTTACAATAAAATCTGAATAATAAAGATGCTAATATCAATTTTTGGCTGTATTATCTCAAGAGTTATGTGTTCTACAGCAATAATTCAAGTTAAAGTTTCACAGTGCAACCCAAGATAGATACATGTGTGCTTACAGAGCAAGCATCAGAAATGCTCGTAGCCATGGCATTGATTTTGCATTGAGGTGCTTATAAATGTATTTATTCAAGAGTGTTTTTTTCTGAAGCAAACACCTATTTTGAAATACAACCATTAATACAAATGTATAATAAGTTCCATATCTTTAGTTGTGGATTTCACACTGAATCAATGAATTTCTAAGAAACTATGCATTAATTTCGACAGATGATAGTCACAGTTCCTATGTATTTAGGTAGATCATGGTTTTCTCTTTGTATCTCCTGAAAAAATGTGGTGGTGCTTGAAAATTTTTAGGTTTTGTTTACCCCTGGGCATATGTGTCACGTGGAACAGAGAGGTTTCCTTGACAGGGTCACAGAATAAAGGATATGCATCTAAAATAACGGAGGGGGGATTGACGATGCAAAATTAACTGCTAGTCGTAAAAGAATCTTATTACAATAAGAGACAAGAAATCTTGCAATGAAAAGAAATAGGAGAATGTTTGTTGGTTACCAACATGCCTTTCTCACTTTTATGATTTTTTTAGCACGTCTTTTGTAAAAATAGATCGTGCTTATGTTACCGGTTTGTCCGTACCCACGATATCTTTGCAACTATTAGTCCGATTTGAAAAATTCTTTTTGCATTGGGAAGCTTCAAATATGCGAATGATGATCCTTCATTTCGTTTTTTTTTTTACGATGTACAATTTCGCCGCCAGACAGCGTAAATGCAGATGATGTTAATTTTAAAAATACGTTTTATTCCATATATTTGCTTCTACACATCCGATTGAAAAAATTATTTTATCCTTCGATTGCATTTGTGTTGAACGAAGAGTATTTTAGATATAGTTACTTTTTCAAATTACGCAAAGATTTTCCGCTAGGGGCGTAAAAGTAAATTGCATTTTCCCCGATAACTCTTCTTATAAAACTCCGATTTGAAACATTTTTTCTTCAGTGGATACACGTTCTGATGGAAACCTTTTTGCATATAATTAAAAATTTTTGGTAAAGAATACTTTGGCCACCAGGGGTCGTAAGTGTTAATTTTTGCTTCTGAAGTATTTACCATAAAATCTGAGCTTCTAAAATATCGATTGAAAAAATTCTTTCGTGGACTGATGCCACTCACATCCATAAACCTTTTCAGAATATTTCTTCTTAAAATATTCCACAGTTTCTCCACCAGGGGACGTAGATGTATATCTTATTTTTTGTCAATATCTGTACTTCTAGGCGTCCGATTTGAAAAATTCTTTCTTTGTTGGATAATGTATTCAGTGTGACATGTTTTTCGTATAAATTCAAAATTTTTAAGTAATTCCCAGATTTTCCGCTAGGGGGCGTAGAGGTAAATTGTGTTTCCCCCTATATCTCTGCTTCTAAATCTTCGAATTGAAAAATTCTTTCTGCACCGGATACAGCTCCTGATGGGTAATCGTTTGCACATATATTTTTTTCGTAAAAATGGTTTGGCCACCAGATGGCGTAAGTTTTAATTTCCGCTTCTGATGTATTTGCGGCAAAATATGAGCTTCTAAAATCTCGACTGAAAAAGGTCGTCTGTTGACCGATACTACTCATGTCGATAAACCTTTTAGGAACATTTTCTTCTTGAAATAATGCATGGTTTCTACGCCAGAGGGGGAAGAGGTATATCTTATTTTTGTCGATATCTGTACTTCTACTAGTCCGATTTGAAAAATTCCTTCTTTGTTGGATAGTGTTTCTGATGCGAAATGTTTTTCCTATAAATTCAAAATTTTCAAGTAAATCATAGACTTTCCGCTAGGGGGCAGAAAGGTAAATTGCGTTTTCTGCGTTATTTCTGCTCCTAAAACTCCTATTTGGAAACTTCTTCCTGTATCGCATACAAGAACCTGGTGAAAAACATTTTTAACATAATTTCTAATGTTTGGTAAAGAATGGTTTGGCCACCAGGGGGCATAAATGTTAATTTCTGCTTCTTACGTACTTGAAGCAACATCTGGGCTCCTGAAAACTCGACTAAATTTTTTTCTTTGACCGATACCGCTCATATGGAAAAACATTTTGAGAATACTTTCTTCCTAAAATAATGCATGGTGCTCCCACAAGGGGATGTAAAGTCACATCTTATTTTTGTCGATATCTCTGTTTCTAAGAGTCTGATTTGAAAAATTCTTTCTGTGTTGGAGAGCGTTTCCGGTGCGAAATGTTTCTCATATAAATTCATGTTTTTCTTAACGCACAAGTCTGCAACCAGAGGGTGTAAGCTCAAGATTTCGTTTACAGCAATATCTTGGGGATTAAAAACCAGATTGAAAAACTTCTTTCTTCCGTCAGATACTATTGTTTTCCATACCGGTTCCATTGACTTTGAATAGCTTTGATAAATTTAATTTGCGTCAGAACGGATTCAAAAGACATGCTTATTACACCCGAAAATTTGGTGTCATCTTTCTTGTTTTCCATTTTAATTAGTTTATTGGTAGTCAGCATTAATTTTTATTTTGTTAAATCAGCACTAATTTTTATTTTGCTAATCTTTTTTCAATTTTTTTTTTCCATTAGTGATGTTGGGTTTGCCTCACCAACCTGACCTTTTGGGGAGTTCTGTGCCATTTTATTTGTTTTTAGCTTGTGCAAATATCATAGTTAAGAAATATCAGTTATTACATTTTTTAAATAGCATTTAAAATGTCAGTTTTTTCTTGTGGGAGTGAAATTGATCATTATGTTAAATGCAAGTGAAACTGTAGATTCGTTAAATCTGCATTAAAGACTATTTTGAATCTGACCCTCTTAGATTTTCATGAAACTTTACAGTTTTGTTGACGCACACAAGAGACAGTTGCGTAGCGGAGACGCCGCAGACGGCATAACTGCACCCCCACCCCTCCATTTGTGGGGCCCTTGAGTATGTGGGGTTTTTTTCATTGAAAATTTTAAATATTTTCCCCCAATCTTAACCTGAAAATAACAGTTTTGCTTGAATACAAATTGCTTTAAAAAAGAGATTTTTTTTAATTTTGCACTTGGAACTAAGCTGTGTAGAGATAGTCTCTATGGCAGAGTATTAAAGTTTATTACTCTCCTGATTTAGCTGTGAAGGTAGGATTTGTTATCACATATGTGCAAAACAAGGGTTGTTTCATCAAACTAAGAAGTAACCTATGCACTTCTCTACTACCACCGAGAAGAGGCATTACCAGACATGCCAAGTGCTCCGCTTTGAGCGGAGTTTCTCCGTTTTCGACAGCTAAATCCGTGTGCTCCGCTCAAGGCTTAAAAAGTCCGGTCGTTAGAAGTTTTTATTTTGGTCTTTAGAAACTTTTAATTTTTTTAGTTATTATCCTTATTAATTCGGTGTTTTTTAAAAGCTTAAATTGAAAATTCTTCCAAGTGTATTAAAGTATGCTTTTCCCCCCTTTTTTTTTTCTCTTTCTTTAAATGCCGTTTTTCTGTGTGTGTGTGTGTTTGTAACTACGGAAGAATGGGATGTTTCGCTCTTCTTGGCGCTTGCCGTATTATCAAGACCAAGCATTCGAGCTTGTTGTTCATGGCCAATGGCATTGGGGGGCAACAGAGAGTTGAGTGGGGTGGGAGGGGGTATTTCTCCGAAACGGCTTTGTGCGTGGTAGGAGGCAGGGCTGGGCAGGAGGAGTTATGTGAGTGACGTCATAGCGGAGTCTTTCTCATAGGCTGTGGGAGCATTGGCCCCGCCTTGGCTGCTATATATATATTTGCTGCTGAAGAACGCGGTGCAGGGCGGGAAGCAAAGCTGATGACGGAAGTTTCTGTTTTCGGCAGTGGAGTGTTGGAGCTTGCGCTGGACATAGTTGTTTGCAGTTTTCATTGTAGTTATTTAGAACAAGGTGAATTTATTTAATCTTATTGTGAGATATGTCAAAACGACCGCATAGTCAACGCTTTTCAGATGCTTACGAGAAACAATGGCTCGTTTTAAAGCGTTCCAAAAAAATCCGAAAAGCATGCTTACTGTTCCGTTTGTGACATTGATTTCACTATCGCACATGGTGGTATAAGCGACTGCAAACGACATGTCAAATGCCGCTGACATTTAGGCAATGCAAAAGTAAAGGCATCTAATCTAACCCTTACATCTTCGTTTGTTTCCATTTCGGAAGATGTCCGTGTAATACGTGCGGAAACATTGTTCACAGCTTTTATTATAGAGCATAATTTACCCATCTCTGTAGCAGACCATGCCAGGCCTTTGTTTATTAAGATGTTCCCAGATTCGGACATCGCCAAAAAATACGGATGTGTGCGGACGAAAACAACAGCTATTATTAACAGTATGGCTGATGGTACTGCCCATGAGATGATGGAAATGTAAAAAAAACTTCAAAATTTAGTCTAGCAACCGATGCTAGCAACACTAATTCTGCAGAGAAAATATTTCCTGTTGTTGTTTCATATTTAGATACAACAGTGGGGAAAATTTTTCCCAGATTATTAAGCTTACCAAAGTTGGATGGTGATGCAACAGGAGAAAATATGTTTAAGTTACTGGATACTGAACTGGGGAAAAAATCAATACTGTGGCACAATTGTATTGCATTCTCATCAGATAATGCATCTTCTATGGTAGGAAAATATAAAGGTGTCACAAAGTTTCTCAAGGAAAAAAATCCAAAAATGGTAATTCATGGTTGCACCTGCCATTATAACGAAGTGAATTTCTCCGTCATTTTTATCCGCGCCAGGATTCGAACCCGGGTCCACTCATTCCGGAATAAGTTGCTCTACCAATTGAGCTACATGGACGTTTTATTCTGATTCCTATCTGCCTTTATGTCGTGTGCGTCCTTCTGGCAGGTACGTCACATCTCCTGGTACGTTACATCATCTCCCCCTTATTTTTTTTTTTTTTTTTTGAAGTGCTGCTCTTATTTTTCCTATCTCGCGGTGTGGAAATAACATCACACCAATGCGAGATTTTTAACGGTCGGGTCATCCGGATAGTTCGGGCGCCATTATAACGAAGTTAATTTCTCCGTCATTTTTATCCGCGCCAGGATTCGAACCCGGGTCCACTCATTCCGGAATAAGTTGCTCTATCAATTGAGCTACGCGGACATTTTATTCTGATTCCTATCTGCCTTTATGTCGTGTGCGTCCTTCTGGCAGGTACGTCACATCTCCTGGTACGTTACACCATCTATTGCATTTAGCTGCCAAAAAGGGAGCTAAGGAGCTGAAAATTGATGTTGAAGATTTTGTGGTTGACATATACTATTTTTTGCATAAAAGCACCAAGCGTATTGAAGCATTTAAGATGTGCCAAAAAGTTTATAATCTTGAAAGTCACCAAATTATTTAATATGTGTGTACCAGATGGCTTTCATTGGATCAAGTTATTAATCGTTTTCTTGAGCAGTGGGAGTCCTTGGAAAAATATTTTGGAGAGAAAAATATGACTATGCAAGGTTGTGAGAAATACTTCTCTATTCAGAAGAGAATTGGGTCTCCTGAGACAAAGTTGTACCTCCTCTTTCTACAGCAAGCGTTGCCACTTTTCTGCAAGACAAATATTCTACTGCAAAATGAATCCCTAATTGTTCATCGACTACATCGTGAACTAAATTCTGTATTTAGTGAACTTATGGCACGATTCATTAAACCATCTGCTGTTGTACAGGCTGAGAATGTATTGACCATACCAATTTCTGATAGGAAAAATCAAAAGTCAGATGAGGAACTTGTAATTGGAAATAAAACTCGGCAGTACCTGAATAGCAGCAATTTGTCTAAAAATGAAGTAATTTCTTTCTATTGGTCTGTGAAATAATATTATCAGAAATGCTGTGAGTACATGCTTAAAAAATTTCAGTTGAATGATCCGATTCTGCTGCATGCTGAAGTGGCTGATGTAAGGCTTAGAACAAGCAGTAAATTTTGTTCTGTTATCTATTTTGTTGACCTCTTTGATGATTTCTCTGATGAAGAAAAGAATCTGTTAGAAGTTGAGTTTGCACGTTTCCAAGTAGATAAGTTAAACAGTGACATTGTAAACTGTGAGCAAACTGATCAAGCGTGGTCGTTAATTAAAGATTTAAAAGATCGCAGTGGTGTCTTAAAGTACAGAGTTTTGCCATTACTAATGCACAGAATACTCCTGATACCACACAGCAATGCTATTTGCGAACGAGTGTTCAGCACTGTTCGCAAGAATCATGACGATTTCCGTTCTAATTTGTCTGTGCACACATTGCAATCCCTACTTGTGGAAAAATCAAGAATGACTGCCCATGATCTGAGTTGCCACCAGCATAACTTTACAACTGAAGTGTTGATGAAAGCTAAAAAAGCAACAGCTTTGGCTCTAAAAAAGGACCAGTAAACAACAGGTTATTTTGCAACTTTCGTTTTAAATTCTAAAGTTTTTCCTTAGTTTTCAGTTTTGCTCTTCAGTAACAATATATATATATATATTTCTTTGCATTTTCATCTTTGCAGATGAATTCATTGTATTTACATTTTTATCACAGCTCCAATTTTAGTGAATTATGAACATTAATTTAACAGAATTAGACCTTGATGAGGAAAAACAGTTTAAATATTTTTTGTGTATATATATATAGAGAGAGAGAGAAGACGTGTGTGTCAACATTTTGCTAATAGACTGCTGTACAAGATTTTTGTTGCGGTAGCTGGATGAAAAGAACAAGCAGAATTTTTATGTTTCAAAGAAGCAGAGGTGCTTCAAAGCAATGTTTATCTGGTAAATATAATTATTGAGTAATTTATTTTGTCTTTTCTTATATCATTTGCATTGTTTTTGTAAAAACATAGCCAACTGTCCACGCGAAAAAAATACCCCGCCGAGTACGCGACTCTGCTCCTGACAGCCCCTTTCGAAAGTTGGCAACTCTGGGCATTACACGCAGATACTTGTGTTGCCTTGAGAGCCATGCGGACAAAGAGCAAAATGAGGAAGGCGATATGCAACAGGGTGGGAAGTTGCAAAGTAGGACCAGATATTTCTGATTGTCAGTGCGGAGACATAACGTACAAACCATAGACAAACAAACATGTAAATGCCAAAGGGATTCGTATGCCTGGGACACAGCCACTTAGTATCCAGTAGCAAGCGGACACTTCAGCAGTTTCTTTGGAATGGGTGTCTTTTTTTAAATAGGGTCTTAACTATATTGGGGAGGGGGCTAAAATTCCTGCTGCGGTACTGACAAGAGATGCTTGTATATCAAGTTTTGTTTTGCACCATAGCTTTAAAATTTACAGTGACAAAATCTGCATGTTCAAAAGTTTGGCAAATTTTTGTTTCATATATTACAAAAGTGTAATTGAAGTTCTCTTTGCTGGCTTTAAAATTATTTATTACTTAGTGCATTGTTTCTAAATTTAATGTGAGGCATTATTAAATTTGACTTCAGTTTCTTTTTCTCAGAAATTTTAATTTTTGTGTAATTAAGAGTAATTAAATGTCATAAATTATGAGGTTGCAACTGAAAATCATCATAAATATTTGAATTGAAGGAATTATATCATTACAAATGTGTCTTAGAAGGAAACAAAATTTATTCAATCAGCAACATAAAAAATAATAATAATAACATTTAAGCAGTTTTACTGTAAATCACAGTAAGCATTGTAAAAGATAATGAGCTAACATAATTTATTTGAAATTTACACTGATAGATGTCAGTTATAACGAAGTAAATTTCTCTGTCAGTTTTGTCGACGCCAGGCATTAAACCCGGGTCCCCTCATTCCAGAATATGGCTGCCCCGGTGGTGCAGTGGTCTAAACGATGGACTCTGATCATTCGTCCGAAAGGGGTCCGGGTTCAAATCCAGTGAGGCATGGATGTTGTGTTTGTCTTACGGCACTGGCTCTCTCCCTTCCCTGGAGCCAGTGACCCTAAATTAGGGACGGGCGACTGCTTATAGCCCATTGAGTTGCTCATGGGGTCGTTAAACCTTCAACAAAAAAAAAATTCCGGAATAAGTGGCTCTCCCAACTGAATTATGCGGACGTATGCTCTCGCTACTATCTACCTTTATCTCGTGTGCGTCCTGCGGGGCACATGAGATAATAAAGGCAGTATATTTCCAATATCTACTTCTGCATGTGAGAAAACGTAGTATATTTTCCTGGCAGTATATTGATAAAGGCAGTATATTTCCCTTATCTACTTCTGCATGTGAGGTTGGGTTCAGTTTCATGAAGAGAATCCAGGCTGACTGGAGGGGCAGTTTAAACTTACTAACATTGAATGCTGTCGTGAGTATTGAGGTTGAAGGTCCATCCGAAGACAAGTTTGAGCCCAGGCCTGCTGTTTTAAAGTTGTATGATGAAAAGACCCGAAACCCAGATCGTAAACTATACGGAAAATAACTTCCAAAATTTTGAATTTTGTGAATAAAATTAAATAAAAAAAATGTTTTTTAAATATTTTCATTCGAATTATATTATTAGAATTAACTTGTCAGGTCATGAAAAGGTGAGTGATATCTAAATATTTGTAATCTTTTCAGCATTATAATGTGACAGTTACAGGGGTGAAATCAAAATTTGCCATGATTGACTAGTGGAGGGGAACATGTTAAAGTTTCTTTTTTATAATGTTAATAAACTTTTACTAGTAAAAAATAAGGCCACCAGCAAGTGTTGCTACTGCTAAAAAAAAACGAAATCAAGGGGACCGACTGTGATGGTGGCTTTACAAGTTCAGCGTCAGGGTCTCCGAATTTCTTAATTTTTTATTGGAAAATTGCATGATTGCATTTCTTGTGAAAAGTAAACAGATTATCAGCAGCTTACAAACTAACATGTCAAAAAATGTTGTAGTATAATTTGCACATGTTCACCTGCTTCAGATCACTTGAAGGAAATAGGCTGTGCACTTTACTGTTTTCAAGGCTTTTCCACATTTTTCTGATCATAATTGATCTCAGGAAATTATGGGCCCAGTATTCTGCTAAATTTCTTGTATAGCTGATATTTGGGTTACTAAGTTTGTATTAATTGTTTTGCAAAGGTGTTTTTAAAATTCTGTATTTCATTTTCTTCTGGAACGGTGTGTGAATTTTTTTCAGTGTTCATTCATCCAAGAAAGTACATGAACTATCTAGTAAAAATAATAAAATTTAGACGTAACAATTTATTGTTCATATTGTTTATTGGGTTTTAATATTTATGAGATATCTCATTTCACAATATGCATTGGAGATTTAATGTAATTATTTTATTAGTGTGTCCTGTTGCTATATTAAATGTGCAATATTTAAGTATATATATATATATTTGGGGATGTAAGGTCAGGTGATGCGTAACATCACAGCCACTCCTTGACAAATGTCAATCCCGCCTTCTCGTGGTGCATCCTGTTCCCACTAAAGGGGCTCTGACGACCGCCAATAGCGGTATAACTATACCATCGGGATTAGAGGAAATTCTATCCCACACTCACCAACCCGCTTGGCCAGCGTGGTGAGTTATGGACAAACCCCTCCAAAATGATTCCACAACTTAAATCTTGGGCCTCAGTCTCCGGCAGCTGGAATGTACCTGGCCAAGGCAGCGGCCAGTGCGACATGAAGGCAGAGGGTGCTAAGAATCCCCGGAGGACCGGACTAGGCTGCCATCTGATGCTGACCTTGGCTACGTACAATGGACGCTCCCTATCTTCTGATTCAAGGCTTCTTGAATTGGAAGAGGAACTACAAAGGATCAAGTGGGACATCGTGGGGCTAAGTGAGGTAAGGAGAAAAGGAGAAGATCTCATCGAACTGAAAAGTGGACATCTCTTCTACTATCGTGGGACAGATACTGGCAGAACTAGTGGTGTTGGATTTATAATAAACAAGAAACTGAAGGATAAAGTTGTAGAAGTTGAAAGTTCCTCTGACAGAGCTGCACGGCTTGTTATCCAACTCTCGAAAAGATACCAGGCTCAGATTATTCAAACTTATGCACCCACCACAAGTCATCCTGACGAAGAAATTGAAGAATTTTATGAGGAAATTTGTCAACTAAATAATAAAGGTAAGCAGCACTTAAAAATAATTATGGGAGATTTCAATGCAAAAATAGGGCAACGGCAACAGAATGAAACTTCAGTAAGTAAATTCGGTCACGGCAACAGAAACCAGCGTGGAAATACTCTCGTAGAGTTTGCAGAGGCAGAAGGGTTTTTCATCTTGAACTCCTTCTTCAAGAAAAAGCCACACAGGAAATGGACATGGAGACATCCAAATGGGAGGACAAGTGAAATTGATTTTATTATGTGTAACAAAAAATTCCTCATAGAAGACTGCAGTGTGCTAAACAAGTTCAACACAGGTAGTGACCATAGATTGGTGAGATGTAAGATGCACCTCAACACTAAACTTGAACGTGGCAAGCTCATAAGACAAACAAAATCAATTGACATAACCAACCTTAAAAAACACTATAATAACTTCAAGTTGGAACTGAAGAACAGGTTCTCTGCTTTAGAAGGCCTAACATCGGAAGAAGTGGACATCTCAGAAGTTAACAGAAAAGTAACCAAAGCTCTTATGGAAACAGCAACAAAATTAGCTGGGTCTAAGAACAAGTTGCATGTAAATAAATTATCAGGAAAAACGAAAATGTTGATGCAAAAAAGAAGAGAGATGAGGACAACTAAAGAAGATGTGACTTCCAAAGTGGAATATATAGAGCTATGCAAGACAGTAAGAAAAAGTATCACTGAAGACGTAAGAAAATTCAACTGTGAACTAGTTAGGAAAGCAATTGAAAACAACCAAAGTCTAAAGATAGCAAAGGGACATCTCAGTAAGGGAAGAAAACAGATTATGGCACTGAGAAAAGAAGATGGTTCTGTAACAAGAAATAGAGGCGAAATTTTGACAAGAGTGAAAGATTTCTACTCCAAATTATATGAAAGGGATGATACATGCACTCCAGACATCATGAAAGATACCAGTACCAGAGTTCCTCCAGTCCTTCCAGCAGAAGTTGCACATGCAATCAAGAACATGAAGCGGGGAAAAGCTCCAGGAGAAGATGGAATTACTGTAGACATCATACAAGAAGCAAGTGGAGAAATCGAAACAGTACTCGCCCAAATTTTCACTCGATGCCTTAATGAAGGAAAGATTCCTGAGGATTGGAACACCGCTACAATGATCGTGCTACATAAGAAAGGTGACATTGAGGATCTTGGAAACTACAGACCTATTAGCCTCCTATCAGTAGTTTATAAAATCTTCACTAAAGTTCTTTCACACCGCTTGAAGGCAACACTGGACATGGCTCAACCGAGAAAACAAGCTGGATTCAGGAGTGGCTACAGCACAATAGATCATATCCACGTGCTGAGAGAACTAATTGAAAGAGCGAGGGAATATGAACTTCCACTGTGCATGGCTTTTATCGATTATGAAAAAGCCTTTGATTCGGTGAAACCATCAGCAGTTACAATGGCTCTGAAAACCTGCGGTATTGAAGATGCATACATTAATATTATTAATAACATCTATGAAAATGCAAGTGCAAAGATTAGGCTGTTTGAAAATACAACACACGTAAAAATTGGAAAGGGAGTGAGACAAGGTGACAACATATCTCCGAAGCTCTTTAATACCACTTTGGAGGGTGTTTTTCAGTTGCTGAGCTGGGAAAACAAGGGGATAAAGATTAATGGAGATTATCTAACCCACCTTCGTTTTGCTGATGACGTAGTCATTTTTGCAACTACCCCATCAGAGCTGCAGAGTATGATCCAGGAACTTGCTGACAAGAGTAAAGAAGTGGGATTAAAAATGAACTTTCAGAAAACAAAAGTGATGTTCAATGCTTTTACAAGAAATGAAGATTTATCGATTGATGGAGAAAAGCTGGAGATAACAGACACGTACGTTTATCTTGGACAGCAGATATCAAGTGAGGGTCACATTGGTGAAGAAATTAATCGGCGTACAAAACTTGCCTGGAGAGCTTTTGGAAGAAACAGCATAATTTTCAAGAGCAATATGCCATTATGTCTTAAAAGAAAAGTGTTTGATCAATGCATCCTTCCAGTGCTTACGTATGGTGCAGAGACGTGGACCTTAACTAAAAGAGACATACAAAGGCTGCAGACAACTCAAAGAAGCATGGACAGGTGCATACTTGGTGTAACCAGGAGAGATAAGAAGAGGAACTCGTGGATCCGAAAAATGACAAGAGTGGAAGACATCATGATCAGAGTTAAATCCCTGAAATGGCAATGGGCTGGACATACTGCCAGAAGGACAGACCATCGATTGACAGCCGAAATTTTAGATTGGATTCCAAGGGACAGGAAAAGACCCAGAAGAAGACCACATGGGAGATGGGTGGATGAAATTCGAAAGTATGCAGGGGTGACATGGAGGAGACTGGCACAATACAGACCGTTGTGGAGGAAACTTGGGGAGACCTTCGTCCAGCAGTGGATTGATAATGGTTGACAATGATGATGATGATGATGATATATATTTGATTTTGTGCATTAAGGAATTATATGTTAATGCTTTTCCCCCACCTCTTGTGTATCCACTTTAGATTCAGTTGTGAAAATCCAGTTTTATCCAGCAGTAACTCTGGCAGGTGTAGAAGCACAAGTAATTCTTGACCACCATCTCACCACAACACTTATTAATAGATTAATACTGTGCTTTTAGAAAACATTATATTCAAGCAGCTTTTACTTTTGATATGTGCTTTATTATGAAATATATCAACAATAATTATTTTTAACCTAATAAATGTAAATCAAAATTTCAAAAATAAATGGGTTTTCAGATTTTATCAGTTGTGATTGTTGTGTTGTTGTATTTCTCAGTGTAATTTCAAAAATTTGAATTCATATATGGGTTAAAGTTTATTTAACTGTATGGATACATGCAGGTTTGCCTTTCAATAGAGTTAACAGGTAGACCCTCATTTTGCAAAATGTCATCTGCTTTGAATACGATTCTTATTTCTCAGTGTTATTACACCATGTTAATTTATTCTTACATAATGCAGGTTCTAAAGCTGCTCCGATATCAGAATACAATGAGAGTTTAACATAAAATTTAAAGAATGTGTGTATGTGTAATTTGAAAATAAGAAAGGTTATTGACAAACCATATATAATATTTTTTTTGCTTTCTTGATAACTGATGCAAAAGTAGTCAGAAAATAGTATGATGCTATTGCGCTAAGACAGTGTTAACTTTAGTTTTCATGAATGAACTACATATGTTTTCTGCATTTTGAAGCATTGATTTATAAAGAAGATAACAGCAGACTGCCTATAATGTCAGCAATACTTGACCAAGAGGCTACTCTTTGGAATGTAGATAACATATGCAACCTAATAATCTGCAGAATGACATACACTTTGTAACGTGATTCTACTAATTTTTTGTTTCACTACACACCACAAATTCTCGTAGGGGAAAGGTTTAGAAGCAACTATTTACAGGAAAGGTTTAGAAGCAACTATCTATGACCTATCAACCATGTTCACCTACTTAACATTGTGCAGGTTCTAAAGATATCTGGGCTTTCACAATATAACAACTGTCTATTACATTTAAGTTTAAAGAAATGTGTCCATGTGGAATTTGAAAAATCTCACTCTTAGGGCTATTATGAATAAAAATTCGTTGCATTTCTGTTTCACACGTTTGCCCAATATAAAGAAGTAATACTCCAGAGTACTTTTTTTTTGTGTTACACACATCCATGATGAATACCATACTAAGCCTTATGCTAAATGAACACCCCGAATTAAACCAAATTAAATGCAGCCACTAGTTTGATATAATGGCTGTAGTGGCTGTATTTAATTTGGTTTAATTCAGGGTGTTCATTTAGCATAAAGCTTAGTATGGTATTCATCATGGATGTGTGTAACACAAAAAAAAAGTACTCCGGAGTATTACTTCTTTATATTGGTCAAACGTGTGAAACAGAAATACTACACATTTCTATTCGTCATAGCCCCACGTAATACAGCATTGAAAACAGCTTGTTCTTGAACTAAATACATGAAACTCACTCTATTCACAAATCATGTACATTATTCCTTGGTTATTGATACAAAAAAAGTCTTAGGTAAAAAATTGTTAGTAACACCATGGGTCTAAGATAGTAGTAATAAGTTACTTTAGCTTTCATGCATGAACTGCATATGTTACCTCAATTACATACTTGACTGAGAAGTGTGCATTGTAAAACATCGCATCAATACAAGCACCTGTACCATTAATACTTATTATTGTACTATTGAAGTATGTCATATTTAGTGATGTTTATTTAGCATTACTCATTAGACTTCCTGTATACTACCCATTGGCATTTTCAGACTTGGAAACAAAAGAGTTAATGGGTGGGGAGGGGACTCTTGCAAACTGTATGAATGGAAATTCATTATTTTTTTACCTTTATTTTTTTTCAATACTTTAAAATGCTTGGTAGTAGAGTTAAACCTGTAGTGTATATGTGAATTGGTTTAACTCTACTTTCAAGCATTTTGTTATAATTAGGTTTCCTTATAACCAGCTGAAAATTATTTCCAGAAGCTTTTTTTGTTTGTTTGTTTTGAGACCAGTCAAATGAATGGTAAGTAGCCCGGGAATTGTTATAAACATTTTTTGCTATAGCATGGTTTTACTGTATTTTAAATAATCACAGTATGCTACTTAGCAAAATATCACCTCCATATGCATCATTAAAAAACAATTTACTGCATTTGTTTACACAAGAATGTGCAACATTTCTTGCTGCGCGTATATACATGTAAAATTTTTTTAACTGTACGTAGCTAATTTCCGACTCGTCTGTTTTTATACAATCATGCTTTTTCATTCATATCCTAGAACATATGATCAGTATGAAAAAGAAAAAAATATATACATACGTGCTTTTTCATTCATACCCTAAAAAAGAAAAAAATCTGATAAACTGCTTCTATTGAAATCTACGTCGTAACATTTTCAAGTAAACAAATAGAGCTTAAAACATGAATGTAACATGCAAAACTACCAATGACACTGGACGTGTACCCATTCCTGCATTAAAAAGTCGGCTCACTGTTATAAGAGTGATGGCTGAGCGTTGTGTGATACATTGGCACAATGTTATAAACATGGTGGCTCAATGTCATAACAGTGGCTCCATGTTGTGTGAGTGATGGCCTAATGTTGTAGGAGATGTTGGCACAATGTTATCCAAATGATGGTTTAACGTTGGGCGATACACTTACTCAATGTTGAAAAGACGTTGGGCCATCGTTGTAACAGTGGCACAATGTTATCTAAGTGATGGCTTAATGTTGTAAAAGATGTTGGCACAATGTTATCCAAATGATGGTGTAACGTTGTGTGCTGTGTTGGCGTAACGTTATTCCACCGATGGCTCAACGTTGTAAGAGTGGCTCAGTGTTGAAAGATTGATGGATTTATGTTGTATGAAACTTTGGTTTAATGCTGGCACAATGTTATATCAACGTTCATTCTTACGTTGGATCATTGCTGGCTAGTACACTGGTCCTACCAGAGGCTAGTAAGTGGCAAGCGAGACCTATTGAGGTAGGGCCACCGTAGTAACCAAACGTTTTGCCAACGTTTTGTGTTTTACATTGGGCCAATGTAAGTGTGCTGCCTGGGAGGGGACCACCTGGGGACGAACCCTATTGAAAATGGGCGGAATGGGGTCAAAGGTCAGGACATAAATGCGGGATCCATTCCATTGCCTTTATGTGCCATAACATGCGTAAATATGGTTCGATTTCGATGAAATTTTAGTATGTGGTAGGGAACCACCTGGGCACGAACCCTATTGAAAATGGGCAAAATGGGGTCAAAGGTCAGGCAGGGCATAAGAGCGGGATTTATTCCATTGCCCTTATGCGTCATAACTTGCGTAAAAATGGTTCGATTTCGATGAAATTTTAGTATGTGGTAAGGAACCACATGGGGACGAACCCTAATGAAAATGGGCGAAATGGGGTCCAAGGTCAGGCAGGGCATAAGAGCGGGATATATTCCATGCTCTTATGCGTCATAACTTGCGTAAAAATGGTTCGATTTCGATGAAATTTTAGTATGTCTTAGGGAGCCACTGGGGACGAACCCTATTGAAAATGGGCGAAATGGGGTCAAAGGTTAGGACACGAGTGGGATCCATTCCATTGCCCTTGTGCATCATAACTTACCTAAAATGCTTGGATTGCGACAAAACTTTATCATGTTGTTCCGGAGGTATAGTGAACCGGTTCTGTTGAATATCAACGGAATGGGGTCAAAGGTCATTGCAGAAAAGCAAGATTTATTCCACAGCCATTATTCTCATAACTTGCGTAAAACTGCTTCTATTGCGACAAAACTTTAGTATGTTATTCCTCAGGTATACTGAACCGGTTCTGTTGAATATAATCGAAATGGGGTCAAAGGTCAGGACAAAGGAGCGAGATTTATTCCACAGCCATTATCCATATAACTTGAGTAATAATTTCTGGTAGGTTGGAAAGCGTATCATAATCAATGCATTGCATGATTTTACTAACTTGTTGTTTTTTACGATGTACAATTTTGCCGCTAGAGGACGTAAATGCAGATGATATCGAATTCAACAAACATTTTATTCCATATATTTGCTTCTAAACATCCGACTGGAAAAATTATTTTATCTTTCGATTCCATTTATGTCGAAGAGTATTTTACCTATAGTCACTTTTTCAAGTTACGCATAGATTTTCCGTTTGGGGGCATTAAAGTAAATTGCGTTTTACCCGATATCTCTACGTCTAAAACTCCGATTTGAAATGTTTTTTCTTCAGTGGATACGGCTCCTGAATGGAAACATTTCGCATATATTTCCAATTTTGCGTAAAGAATGATTAGACTACCAGGAGGCGTAAGGCTTAATTTCTGCTTCTGATGTATTTGCCATAAAATCTGAGCTTCTAAAATCTTGATTGAAAAATTTCGTTCGTGGACCGATGCCACTCACGTCGATAAACCTTTCGGGAGTATTTTCTTAAAATATGGCATGATAGGCGCATATTTTATTTTTGCCAATATCTCTGCTTTTAGTGGTTCGATCTGAAAAATTCCTTCTTTATTGGATAGAGTTTCCTGCGAAACATGTTTTTAATATAATTTCAAAATTTTCAAGTAATTCATAGACTTTCCGCTAGGGGGCGTTAGAATAAATTGGATTTTCCCCGATATTTTTGTTTATAAAACTCCGATTTGAAAATTTCTTCCTGTATGGCATACAGCTCCTGATGGGAAATGTTTTTCATATAACTTCTAATATTTGGTAAGGAATGGTTTGACCACCAGAGTGCATAAGTATTAATTTATGCTGCTGATGTATTTGCAGTAAAATCTGTGCTTCTGAAAGCTCCACTGAAAAAATTATTTTCCGCTCACATCGGAAAACCTTTTGACAATACTTTCTTCTTAAAATAATGCATATCTTTCCCGCCAGGGGGCTTAGGTGCATATCTTATATTTGTCAATATCTCTGCTTCTAACAGTCCGCTTTGAAGACATTCTTTCTTTGTTGGAGAGCGTTTCCGCTGTGAAATATTTCTTATATAATTTCAAATTTTTCTTAAAACACAAGCTTGCAATCAGAGGGCGTACGCTCACGATTCCGTTTATAGCAATATCTGCGGGATTAAAACAACCACTAAAAGCCTTCTTTCTTCGGTGAGATACTACTCTCTTTCATACTGGTTCCTTTGACTTGTAATAGCATTGATAAATTTAATTCCAATCAGAACTGATTCAAAAGACCTGTCCATTACACCCGAAAATTCGGTGTCATCTTTCTTGCTATACTTTGCAACCGTTGTTTTCTAGTTTTAGTTTCATTCGCCTGCTTTTGAAAATCTAATTGCTGAGAGCTACTAAGTTTAGTATAAATTCTTCAGGGAACTAAACATTGATAGATGCATTATTATATTCGTAGTTTGAATTTCTTTTCTTCGTATAAGACCAACTGTTAACACTGGAGAGAAGGGACACCATAATATGCTCTCGCACGGCACTTTTCCCACGGCACACGAATTTCATTGTGCAATACACCAGAACACAGTGCCTCTCCTCACACGTAAATATATGGGATCGGTTGGACAGTTGCACCAAACACGCCCCGATGCACACACCACGATTCCATATTCATATACACTCAAACCCCGATATACGCCAATCTAACAGAAGAACTCTGAAAAACCCACGTTCACCCCACCTGCTCTGAACGCCGCCACGCCGGCATACCACCGCCATGAGCTATCTACGAATGAAATATACGTGCGGCATCATTCACCAGCAACACGCAATAAGTAAGCCACTGTTTCTGAATAAATCAGATGTCAACAACTTTTACACATACTGCTCACCCAAAGGGCAAGCAGCGAGTTCAAGATACGTACAAAATATGGCTGGGTTATCTAAAAGTTAGGATATTGTATTTCATAAAATGTTTATTATTTCAAACTAAATACTGGTTTTAAATGAGGATCTGTAACTAGGCTTAGTTCCTGCAACGCAACGGGCCTTATGTGAGGGCGAAAAAATAGAAGAAATATGTCCTGATATGAAAGAATGAAGGAAAAGTAGGGGAAATAATGAGTTACATGAGCACGGCCTCCATTAAGAAGGATGTTATAAGCTCTCCTAATGTACTAACATTACTCCTGTTGCCTCTATGCAACTTTGGCACTTTAGTACCCTCTAAACAAGGAGAAAGTGAAAAAGTACCTGTATTAAAAGCTCATTACCCAGGTCCCCCCCCCGTAAGATCCTTTGCACTTTTGTTTCTACCGAATTTTCTCACGCAGACTCTTACCGAATGAGTAAGCCAATCATCTGCGTAAGAAATAACAATACTACTCCGCAGATATATGTATGAACCAAGTTCTCTTGATAAATAAATAAATATTTATATTTATTTATAATAATCAAATAAATGAATTCAAAATAGGCACAAAATTACCCTCGGCGACTCGCCTATGATAGCTGACGATTGACGCAAGAAGGCAAGCATTTTGTCTCAATTCCCAGAGAAGTTAAATCCACTGGTTCCTATCGTTGTTATATTTTTTTTAATTACCTGCTTTTCTTTCGTAACATGCGGCAGAACAGAAACGTAATTCGTCATTTCATATGACAAATTACGTTATTGTTACTTCAGTTTTGAGGATAGACTAGTGTCTTGCTTTAAGGCAAAGAACAAAAGCAGAAACCCTGATCTGCAAATTCTAACAGCTGTGCCTGGAGATCCAGAGAGTTGCCCAGTGCCCTGAACTTTGCAGGTGGGAGTGGAAGCGGCCCTGAAATGGTAGTAATTACTGCTAGAATTTAGAACAAAGAGTGCACACGAGACACACTAAGGTGGGGAAGGCGATGTCGGGGGGGGGGGGGGGATCGTGGAATGCCAGAAGTTGATGGGAATGAAAGTCTTTTTTCTGAGAAGGAAAATGCCGAAATCTTTGACTAGTGACATTTTCGGCTGACTGGTGGAAAAGTATCAAAGAGCTTATTTCACGATCACCACTTCAGTGGTCGTTTCACAACCACATTTTACAAAGACAGCAAATTCGTTCTTTACTCTCGGCCATTATAGCGCCCAGTCTCTTTCTGCCTGGGGACCCGTATACCACCGTGTGTGCGTCTCCGTGTTAACTACCTACCCTCCTCGGGAGAGCCCGCATGCTGTCAGGCGGACGAGAACCGGTCGGACCAGCGTTCCTCCGAGCGCCAACGTCAGCTCAAACCCTTCACGATATGCAGTTTGTATTAATAAAAAAATAACACATGCTGAAATAATAAAGACCTTTCAGGACCTTAACGGCGGAACCTGAAAAGAAGCGAGAAAAATAAATAGCAAAGAACTGCATTTCAAACACCAAGTACCGCGACCAGCCTTTAGAAGAGCCGTTTTTCGTTTTTCGCTTGTTTGATTTCATCAACTGCGAGTGAAAATCGAATCGAAGATCCCTAACTACATTTAATCTCTGCGTACCTTTTACCCAATGGAGCTTGGGGGAAGAGATAAAATATATTTTCAAGTGGAAACGGAGCCCTATGAATGACAAAAAAGTGCTGAACTTTAAAAGTTGTTGGAATATACAATTTAGCGCCCCTGTACTGCAGTGGTCTAAACGATGGCTTCTGATCATTCGTCCGAAATGGGTTCGGGTTCGAATCCCGTGAGGCATGGATGCTGTGTTTTCCTTGCGGCACTGTTTCTCTCACTTTCCTGGTGTCAGTTGCCCTAAATTAGAGACGGGCAACTACTTATAGCCCATTGAGATGCTCACGGTGGTCTTTAAACCGCCAATATAAAAAAACATTATATATATATATATATACACTGAGTGGCCATTTTATTATGACCATCCCCTCAGTACTTCGTTGGGCCACCTTTTGCCTTTAATACAGCGTCTATTCTTCGTGGCATGGACTCCACGAGATGTTGATAGGTGGTTTGTGGAATCTGAGACCATGCCTGATGAATAGCACTTTCCAGGAGTGTGAGATTGCAGGGTTGTGGATCCAGCTGTCTGACGGCTCGTTCAACTTCATCCCACGAATTGTCAATGGGCTTGAGATCTGGAGATTGTGGGGGCCAGCTAAGCAAAGTAAACTCACCGGCATGTTCCTGAAACCAGTTATGTACAATACGAGCACTATGGCAGGACGCATTATCTTGTTGAAAGTATCCATCGCCATTGGGATAAACCATCCACATGACAGGATGCACTCGGTCCGCAACGATGTTTAAATATGATGTGCCAGTCAGACGTTGATCAACACCAATTTAAGGGCCCAAAGCATGCCAGAAAAACATTCCCCAAACCATAACGTTGCCTCCACCAGCTTGAAGGGTTGTAGCAATGCATTTGGGGTCCATGCTTGCGTGCTGTTTCCGCCAAATTCTCACTCGGCCATCGGCATGGTGCAACTGAAAACGTGATTTATCGGAGCACATAATTTGTTTCCAATTATCGACTGTCCAATCCTTGTGCTCCTTTGCGAACTGGAGACGTTTTCTCTTGTTAACTGCAGACAGCAAAGGTGTTCGAACAGGCATTCGGCTGCCATAACCTATCCGATGCGGCGAACAGTGCGTACAGAGATCATTTGAGGGGATCCTTGATTAAGACGGTCTGTAATTTGCTGCACTGTTGCCCTTCTGTTGTCTGTTACCAGTCTGGACACTTTCCGTTTCGGCCGAGCAGTCACTAGTCGATGACGACCACACGTTGCACGTAGAGACCCAGCTTTTTGGCTGACAGTCCAGTCTTTAAACACTTTAACAACAGCTGCTCTGGAACATTTCACGAATGCGGCGATTTAGGTGATACTCGCTCCGTGGCTCCGAGCTCCTACAATCATCCCACGTTGAAAGTCCGTCAAATCGCATTTTTACCCATCTCGTCATCCAAAAATCACTACTACTACTGTCGCCAGCACTAAGCTTTCCCTTTTTATGCTATCCTCGCCCTCTGGTGGCAACAGCGTGCAGCCATAGCTCATTTGCTTAAAACTGTCAGGTGGTCATAATAAAGTGGCTCCTCAGTGTATATCCCATACTATTAAAGGAGCAATTCTTGTATATTTGTATCTATACAAATTTTATTTTGAAAACGGCTCTAAGGATTTTGGTGAAAGTGGTTAACCTACCGTTTTCTGGTACTAGAAATCGATTTATGTTGATCTCGACTTTGAAAATATTTGTTTAGTGGGTTAAATAATCACCCCGAGTTACCACGTTTTTTGTGTCATAGCGTCGTCCTATTAATGTTTCCCATGCTTAGAAATCTTAAAACGTCACACTCTCGCGATTGAGATGTTGGCGCGCGGTCACACCATCTGCCACATTACGTCACGCGTTGTGTGCGTATTACGTATTACTTCTATTTCCTTCTAGAACAAAACGTGAGTTGTGCCAGCTGCTTGGAGTTGATGTGTAGTACAGTATAAGCAGCGAAACGCTGATTTCGTGTGTTTTTTTCCTTCAAAAGGTAAACTGTTAATACAGCATTTTTTTTGTAACATTTTTGAACAGTCACTTGATGATGAGCGTATCCGCTGTGCTAAAATATGATTAGTTCATTTTTATTAATTACTATTGACGGAGTGTCACGTGGATGGTAAAGCAATATAAAAAATATGGCTGGTCGACCCCCTACAAAACGTGGACGTTTCAACTTTAATAAGAAGAATACGGCACTGTTGGAACAAGAACAAGCGGAAGAAGTAAATATGGAACAGCTTGGACATTCAAGAGCCGATGGTTTCCAATCACATTCAAGTCTAGAAACATATGACCTTCTATTGAAAGAAGATCAGCCTACAAAAAGTCCATTCCGAGCAGCTAAGGCGAGGCGCATGGAAATAATGTCGGACGTTATTAGAACCCTCAATGAATATATATCGGAAGAAAACCTCGATCAAATGCGGGGAATAAACAGACAGCGAATCGCAGCTGAATCATCCGAAGAACGTAACCAGCGCTTGGAAGAACTACGAAGTCGTTCATCACAGCGAATTGCAATCGAAACCGCGGATGAACGTGTTCAACGACTGGAACACTTGCGACAACGTGCAACTGAACGACTAGCCAACGAAACCAATGAACGACGTAACCAGTAGTTGGAAGAACAAGGACGTCGTACATCACAGCGTATCGCAGTCGAAACCGCTGATGAACGTGTTAAGCGACTGGAAGACATGCGAGAACGTGCAATTCAACGACTAGCCAACGAAACCAAAGAACGACGTGACCAGCGTTTGGACGAACAACGCCGTCGTGATGCTAGGAGCCGAAGAGCCTTGAAACAGAATCGATTGCCGACGTACAAATGTGCTGTTAACGCCGATGTGATCTACCAAAGCTTGGGACCTTTCAAGGTCGCGTGCATTCACTGCGGAGCTGTCCATTTCCTCGAAGAACGTGTATCCAACCAAATTAACCGCGACTCCTTTGGAGACTGCTGCTTGCATGGTCGAATTTATCTGAAACCACCACAATTTCCGAATGAATTGGCGCGTCTCTTTTTGCAACGTCATCTGCTCGCCAAAGAATTCCATAAAAAGGATCCGAAATTTGAACGCTTGCTTCGCTCTAGCTTCATTCAACGTGGACGACGATCGAACTATCAACAACCATGGTATCTATAGCTTCATCGCTGGCGGACAAGTTTACCACAACATTAATATGGCAGCTCATCCGACGCAGAACACCAAAGGTGAATTCGGAAGACCTCAATATAGCCAAATGTACTTCTTGGACTCCGATGATAGTGTTGCCGAGCGACTCGAACATCCTCTCAACCATGGAATCCGCCGAGCTCTAATGGAATTGCTGGAGAACATTATTCGATCACAGAACGATTTTGCGTAATCCTTCATGATGATGCGCGAAGTGGTAGAGGAAATGAACTAGCGTGCAGCTGCAGAACGAATGGCGCCTCCGCATGCTCGGCTCCTGTTTTCAATGCTAGAAGGTGCCGACTACAGAAAATTCAACGTTCCTTTTTCCAATAAAGTATGTGTCGTCCTCGCGCTTAACGCCGATCAAAGCTTTCCGGATAATGAAATTGTGGTGCATCAATGACGCAAAAAGGTCGTCACTTTGAGGAATACCAACAAACACGTTGAGCCCTTACAGTACCCGCTGTTCTCCCCAAACGGAATGTTCGGCTACTCCGTGGAACTGAAACTACGAACACCTTATGTGAACCGTTAGCATCTCACGCGATTTGAATTGGCGCAATACCGAATCGCTTTTCTACCCGAACTCGCCAAGCACATTCCTCCAGAAACAGCTATAATGGATCCCGATTTCTGTCAAACAAACTTCAACGCCTTGCATTTTGGTGGTCGACTTTTACAACAATATCTCGTCGATACTTACATTCGAGTGGAATGTGACCGCATCCAATGGATCAAGGCTAACCAAAAGAAGATTCTCGCCGATCTATACACCGGAGTTACCCGCTTTATCAACGATCTCGCGGAAGAGAAGGATGCTGTTGTTGCTGAGAAGATATTACTACCATCATCGTTCCCTGGATCAATGAGATACTACGCCGAACACTTCGAAGACGCGTTCGGCGCCTTGGATCGCCAGGTTTCTTCATCATCATGACATGCAAACCCGATTGGCCAGAGATTAAGGAATCGTCACGTTTTGCCTTCGAAGATGGAAGTACCTTACAACAGCTGACACGAGACTGGCCTGACCTCGTCTCCAGAATTGCCAAGCTTAAATTAGATGCAGTCATCAAAGAATTGGACAAGAATCACATCTTCGGAAACGTCGCCGCATACGTCTACACAATCGAATTCCAGAAGCGTGGCCTACCACATATGCACCTGCTTCTGATCAAGAGTCCAGAAGACAAGATCCATAGCCCAGAAAAACTCGACGACCTGGTATCAGCTGAAATTATCGACAACGATGATCCAGAATTGCGAGAACTGGTGCTGAAGTGGATGACTCATAATCCGTGCGGAGAGCTAAACCCAGATGCGAGCTGCATGGTCAACAAAAACGGACGTGTTAAGTGCAACTTCTACTTCCTGAAACCTTTCCAAGAAGTTACATCTCTAGTGGATGATGAGAAACCAAAGTACCGACGTCGCTACTACTCCAAGTTGGACCAGCACAATCCCGAATTTTCACATGAACATGCCGTGTACCGCAAGCACATCAATGGTCAACGAGTAACAAGAGATAACCGTAACGTGGTTCCTTACAACGCTTATCTACTGAAGAGGTACAAGTTTCATATCAACGTCGAGTACGTTGGAAGCATTCGTGCCGTAAAATATCTCTACATGTACATCTATAAGGGTCATGATTGCGCATCCATCAAGATCGTGGAAAACCAAAGAAGACTAATTTACAATGAAGCAGACACCTATGTTGAAGACCGATACATCACTCCACCGGAAGCATGCTGGAGATTATTCGGTAACGAGATCCAGAAGAAGAGCCACGTCGTTCAACGTTAGGACATCCATCTGCCTGGCCAATACCGAATCGGGAACATCGACCATGCCCAAGAAGGTTTGGCAGACATTGGACAGAAATGCTCGACGTTAGAAGCCTACTTCCGGCACAACCGATTGCTAAAACAAGAAGAAAACTGTCGCTTCAGTTGAAACCCACAAGAGGTTATTTACCACTATTGGCAGATGCCCGAACACTTCAAATGGGTCGGAAAATCAAGTGAATGGGCGCAGAGAACTCGCCGTCTACGTGTCATTGGCCGAATCCATTACATCGATTTCGTCGCCCAACCAGAACTATACCACTTACGACTACTGCTGTACCATGTAAAGAACGCAACAAGCTTCGAAGATCTCCTAATGGTTGACGGCCTCCGATATGCGAGATACAAGCAAGCTTGCTTGGCTCTAGGACTTGCCTACGACGATCAACAATGGATAGAAGGCCTACAAGAATTTTCCATCTCCAAGATACCCAGAGCAATGATAACACTGTTCACACAGATTATGATCCTTGGATCACCCGAAAACCCGAAGCGGATATGGGAAATGTTCAAAGAAGACTTGCCCAATGACTTTATCCGAGAAGCAGGACAGAACTGGCGGCTTAGTTGAAGAAGCAATTAAACGCGCTTATTGAATCATCGCCTACAAGTTGAACACCGAGGCAACAGAAGGCAGAAACTTCCGCTATTGGGTGCAACGATTTGCCATGGACAACATTGACGACTACGAAAATGAACTCAACGAACCAAGACGTTCTAAACACCGACGAGTCAGCTGCTCTAGGCGAACGCATGTACGGACTGTATCAATAACTACCATTTACCGTAGCAAAATGCTGTTCATCACGTGTTTAACTGACAATATCAAGCAGAAGTCAATAGGTCTCTGGCAATATTAACTAAAAGCAAACTACAAACAGCATATTCAAAAGGACTTACCCCAACTTTGAAAAGTAGGCCTACATCCATTGTCGTCCAGCTTCCTCTGCTAGTGAATGTATATCAGCAGTCGAAAAGACAAATATCATAACGAACAGTAAAAACCTCCTCTGCTAGTGAACGTATGTCAGCATTCGAAAGGACATATCACAACGAACGGTAAAAACGACAATTTGAGTAAAACATGAATGAAACGGCACTAAACCGAGTGTGAAATTCAAATGAAATGAGTACATTAAAATCGATTGAAAAGTAAAACCAACAAAGTTAGAAGCTGAAAATGACAAAACCACGGAACCTATTTACACTCTGCCCATGCTACAGCATCCATAGATGTTTCAGCCAATATTAAGCCTTCATCAGTGGAAGAGTTCACAAGTGCATGGTCCTCCGTAATCGACTAGATGTAATATAATATGCCAGAATGAAAAGACAGTATGTTAACTTCGTCGCATAAGCTATGAGCACCTATACCCTCTTGTATAGCGCCATCTGTGGGGATTTCGCCGACGTATTAGTCCTCCTGATCAACTAAGCCAAGCAAGCAGAGTTTATCTAACTTCCGCTTAATACTACGTTGATTTTACGAACGTAACAGGTATCTCCATGCGTGTGGAATATCGATAGGTGAATTATTGTTACAACATTTCCCTTTATATTTTTCAATAATTAGAGCCTCAGAAGTGAGGATTTGTTTATGAGATCGAAGTGATGTTAGAATTTTGACATTTTCCCAATCGGGTACAGCATTGTGTTCGATGCAATACTGAATGAGTGCTGTTTTAGGTCTTTTCTTTTATCAATCGTATACATGTCCTTTTAATCGAGTAATAAGGCGTCTCTTAGTACTGCCTATGTACATAGAATCTTTGTGGTTGGGGTAAGTTATTATCGGGATGCAATGTACGCCCGATTTATCGAAGATTGACTTGTTGTCATTGTAGGTCAATAAGGCACCATTATCGATGATAGTTTCAGCCAGAAATATTTGATGCTCTGCACATTCTCTCTTTAACAAATTGGTAATAGATGGCAAAAAGGAATTGATAAGTAAGCTTTATATTCATTTTTTTTTATTATGCAAAATCTGAACGTTATTTTTGATATTGTTATAAATGGAAGTAATCAGTCTACCACTATAACCAAATGCTTCTGCAGTATTCCTGATCCACTGCAACTCAGCCTGTTCAGATTGTGAGGAAGAGGAATGTGTAATTGCACTTTTGGTACAGTAAGAAAAAGCAGCTGTTTTGTACTTCTAGGGATGCCAAGAATCGCATGGGATCATTCATGTTTTACTCAATTTGTCGTTTTTACCGTTCGTTGTGATATTTCCTTTCGCCTGCTGACATACGTTCACTAGCAGAGGAGGTTTTTACTGTTCGTTATGATATTTGTCTTTTCGACTGCTGATATACATTCACTAGCAGAGGAAGCCGGACGACAATGGATGTAGGTCTACTTTTCAAAGTTGGGGTAAGTCCTTTTGAATATGCTGTTTGTAGTTTGTTTTTAGTTAGTATTACCAGGAACCTATTGACTTCTGCTTGATATTGTTAGTTAAACACGTGATGAACAGTATTTTGCTACTGTAAATGGTAGTTATTGATACATTTCCTTAGCCACGTAGTATCCGCTCGTGCAATCATGCACTTGTGATTTTTTAGCATGTACGGACTTCTTAAAGGAAGGCAAATCGAAATTGTTGACACTATAGTACGTGCATTTGATGACGCGAACCCTGGACACAGATGTTTCTTCATTAATGGACCTGGTGGCACCGGCAAGACCTTCATTTACAAAACCCTGTATCACATCCTTCGTCGCCTAAATTACAACGTCAGGTGCATGGACTTCACCGGTATTGCTTTGATTCTGCTCCCAGGTGGACGAACTTCACACAAGAACTTTGGACTTAAGGTGCCTATAACGCCAGAATCAATTTCAAGCATAAAGCCTGGATCAACCAAAGCCGCAAAACGCGCCCAAATTGAAGTTTTTTTAATAGATGAAGCGCCTTTGCTACCAAAATACGGACTGCATAACCTGGATCAGTTGTTGCGTGCCATAGCAAATCCGAATTTGCCATTTAGAGGAAAGATTGTGGTTCTGGGAGGAGATTTCCGTCAGTGTGTTCCCGTGCAGTTCCGAGCCAACAGAACTGACTTATCGATCAAAAGAAGCAACCACTGACAACAGAGTCCCGAGCCAACAGAACTGACTTATTGATGAAATGAAGCAACCACTGGCGACAATTCAATTTCCTTTCGCTGAAGAAGAATATGCACGTCGACTCACAAGAAAAAGAATTCGCAAATTATCTTTTGAAGCTTGGGCACAACTGCCGATGAATGCCATGGACGAAATTGAAATACCGCAAGACATCCTTTCTCATGGCAATCTCATTGATGAGGTCTTCGGAAATTGCCTCGCAAATGAAAACTATGAAGGAATGAAGGATAGAGCTATTATCGCGCCATTGAACAAACACGTTAGTAACATCAACACCAAAATCATTGAGCAGCTGCCTGGAGAGTACAAAGTATATCATAGCTATGATTCTATCAAGGACCATCCAGAAAGAGCGCTACAATTCACGCCGAAATTCGTCAACTCCATCGACATTGCCGATTTGCCACCGCACGAGCTGAAGCTGAAAAAAACACAATCATCATGCTGATGCGGAACTTGGATGTCTCAGAAGGATTCTGCAATGGAACTAGGATGATCATAAGCGAGCTCTGCAACAATATGATCAAGGCGAAGATCGTCACTGGAGAACAATCTGGCCAAGAAGTACACATTCCGTGAATTACGCTTGACTCAAACAAAGGTCAACTTGGATGTACAATGCAACGACAGCAGTTTCCGGTAAAACCAGTGTTCGCTATGACCGTGCATAAAGCCCAAGGCCAAACCTTCGAGTTCGTTGGCGTCGATCTCCGGATATCCGTCTTCATGCATGGAATGCTGTACGTTGCCTTTTCCCGATTCAAGAGAAGAAACAGTTTGAAAGTGCTGCTACCACCAGAAAATATATGTCACGCCCGTAATGTTGTATGGAAAGAAGTGTTTCACCCCATGGAAGTTCATCCGAATGTAACGCCTATGGAACTTGACTGTGAACAAAGCTGTGCAAGTTAACCCGACAACATGGAGGACTTAAACACCTCAGCCAAATATCTACAAAATATAATTCGATGAAAAACCCCAGGTTAACATTTATTGTTTAGGGTTTCATGTTCGGAAATAATGAAAACAATTTAAAAAAATTCCTTACTCTAACACAAATAAAAAATTATCATTCATCTTTGTTTTAATGTCTATTCTAAATTAATTTGTCTCTAATTCGTCTATCATTATTAAACTCGATGGTTCAGATTTAGCATTACAATACTTGGAAATAGCATATCAAAATACAGTATAAAGTTTGTTGTGCCCTCATCTCCCCTTTAACCGAGCGATGCTCGGTGTTCCTGATATTATATATATTCAGCGATTAGCCATTACATTATGACCACCTACCTAATAAGCTGTAGGACCCCATTTAGCCAGCAAAACAGGGACCACTAGGCGAATCATCGATTCGATGAGGTGGCGATAGGTATCCTGGGGTATCTGGTGCCATAATGTCAACAGCTGGTCCTCCAGTTCCCGTACATTTCGGGGTGGTGGTGATTTAGCGCGAACCCGCTTTTTCAAGTCGAACCACAAATGTTCGATTGGGTTTATGTCAGGTGAATTTGGAGGCCAGATCATTTACAGAAATTCACCCGCATATTCCTCGAACCGCTCCTTGACTATTCAGGCAGTACGGCATGGCGCATTATCCTTTTGGAAATGTGCATCAGCATGGAACACAGTTATCATGAATGGGTGGACTTGGTCTGCAACTATGTTTACTTACCTGACAGAGGTCAGGGATTGTACTATTGGGATAACGAGGCCTAAAATATCTTTAGAAAACATCGCCCACAGCATAACACCTCCTCCGCCGGCCTGTTTCCACCCAATAGTGCCACCAGGTGCCATAGCCTCCGTTAATAATCGGCGAATTTGCGCTCGGCCGTCTACGTGATGTAACAGGAATCTTGATTCGTCAGACCAGGCCACTTTCTTCCAATCATCCACGATCCAATCTCGATGATCTTGGGCCCATTTCATGCATTGTTGGCGATGACATGCAGTGAGCATGGGGACCCGGCTGGGTCTTCGGCTACGTAGGCCCATGCGCAGAAGTGAACTGTGTGCTGTGACAATTGTCTTGATCACCACTTTTGTAGCTGCGGGTGGTTTGTCTCACTGTAGCCCTGCAATCGCTGTGAACAATGTGCGACAGTCTCTGCTCCTTTCTGGCATAAATCAACTGCGGACGACACACGGCTGGACGTTGGTTCGTCGTTTGGCCATCTCTGCACCACCTTTGAAACGTACTCACTACAGCGGCACGTGAACAGCCCATGCACAAGCTGCGCCGTTTCCTAAATCGTAGTTTCGAGGCCCCGTGCCGTCACAATTTGTCCTTTATCAAACTCCGATGAATCGGCAGCTTTTCCCATTCTGACTCCGAACACTACTAACCGAAAGCCAGTCTTCGGCTTGTACATATATACTGCTCTGTGAACTACATGTGTGCCACCGTTCAGTCTCCAGGCACGCTCATTTCTCTAGGCTGGGTGTGGTCATAATGTAATGGCTCATCCGTATATACGTATTTCTGCAGTTCTGCGCTCCCGTGGAGGACCTACGAAGTATTAGACTGGTGTACCAGTTTTTCTGGCACTTCAGTGTATATATATACATTGATCGTTAAGTAGCGAATTTCAGCGCTTCGTATTTACTTTTTTTGAGATCTGCCTAATTCAGGTAAACTGTACTTCTCACTCTAATTACAAATTCAGCTGAACTAACGTAATCCGCACTTTAAACGCAAAATGATCAAGCAAATCTGTACAAAACGACAGTTCGATCTCTATGCTAATCTTCGTGGAAGAGTATTCAGGATACAGCACTGCAGTGATAAATGCTCTGTGTTTTAAAATTCTTTACTCGTCACATAGGCATCTTGATTTTTCTCTTCATTTGTTACATCAACTTTTTGTCTATATCAGAATGTAAATCCTAAGTGTTTTACAACGTAGCTTTAAAGAACGTTTCTCACAATACAGGTAACTGGAAAGCGATAGCGATAGAGACTCATGACTTGAACTAATTTATTCTTTGAAAACAATTCATAAAGAAATGGTGATTTTTGTATTTCTGTTGTTTAAATAAAGACAAAAGTTTTCGTTTTCCGAAAAAAAAAAAAAAAAATCCTGCAGTGGATCGGAATTTCCAAAAACTTAAACTTTGGGAATACATTGGGTTGGAAAGAAAGTAATATCTACAAATGCAAAGCAGCAGAAAAGGGCTAATTACCATATATACAAGTACAAATAAGTTCAAATTGTAGTCACCATAGTTTTTCACGACCTGATCCCATCGTCTGGTCAGCTGTTGGATACCGTCCATGAAGAACTGCAGCAGCTTGTACGTAAAGAAGTGAGTAATTGCGTGTTCATCATAGCCCCGGTTGGTGAACCGCTGTTCGTTCAGGAAATGCTGCAACGACTGGAAAAGGTGGTGGTCGCTTGGGGAAATATCCGGGGAATAGGTTGGTTGCGGCAAAATCTCCCAGCTGTGTGAGGTTTCGCTCCATCCTGCTGTAGGAAGACAGCTTCGTCACATCGAAACGATCATCTTGTTGTGGGAGGAAGCATCGCTCACGTCGCAACGACCGTCTTGCTGTAGGAGGACGCATTGATCACGTCGAAACGATCAGCAGCACTTGTCGTTTCAACGTGAGCCATACGTGCAGATTATCAGGCTGACGGCATACACATCGGCCGAGATACTTTCGGTGAACCGCAGAAGCTCAAAAAACACGAAACCCTGCATATCCCACCAAACAGACAACAAGACCTTACCTGGGTGTAAGCCGTCTTTGGGGGTTGGTATGGGCTTTTGTTTTGGGTCCAACAACTGTTTATGGGTGCTGAAGTTGTCATACAGGACCCATTTCTGGTCACCTGTTACAATGTGGTTCAAGCAGAGTTCAACTTGGTCACGTGCAAGCAGGGAACAAATGCACTAATGCCATTTGCTCAACTGTGAGTTGATAGTGTACCCAAACTCCCTTCTTGTGTACTTTCCAAAGTTGACGCAGATGTGTTATAATAGTCGTGTGGGTAGTATCCAGATGTCCGGCCAACTCCCGCGTAGTCACACGTGGGTCGGTCTTCACTAAGGTCTTCAGCATGCCCATATGCGCTGTTGTGGGTCTTCCGGCATTGGGACGGTCCGACAAGTCAAAATTTCCTCTCGAAGCCGTTCGAAACAACGACAGCACTGACAATGTGACATGGCATTGGGATACACAGTGGTAATATTCTTTACAGTACTTCCGGTTGTGCTACCGCGGCGAAACTCATACAGAATGCAATGGTGGATGTGCTCCTTGTCCACTTCCACGTTGGCTGGCGCTTACACTCTTCGCCTTCTGACGGCTAACTGCCACTGACTTAAGCCACCTACATGCTGATGTCATGCTGGTGTGCTGCTCAATCTCAGTGGCAAATGTGAGCCATGGCTGGGACTTTTTTACTGGGTGTTTAACGACCACCGTGAGCAACTCAATGAGCTCGAAGCAGTCGTCTGTCCCTAATTTATGGTCACTCGTTCCAGGGAAAGGCGAGAGCCAGTGCCGTCGGACAAGCGCAACGTGCATGCCTCGCCGAGATTCGAACCCAGACAGAGCTGGAGTGAATGATCAGAAGCCACCTCTTAGACCACTGCGCCTTCTGGGGGGGGGCTCTTTGGGTTTGACTTTGGGTACGTCGCCATCGGACATTACTCTTTCTTTCCAGCTCAATACAACTTTCTGGGATAAAGTAAAAAGAAAAAAGCGTAATAATGAAAGATCCTGTTGAGGAAATTAACTGATTTTCAGCCAATGCCGGAACACAGAAGGCTTATCCTGTTAGAGAAAAACAGGGGATGTAGCAAAAGGTTCATCATTAACTCCTTCATTAGTATAGAAATTTTTTAGGTTTCCGGTAACTTCTGAATTAATTATACTGTACAACCGGTTTGTCTCTCCCCTTAAGTTACTGCCACCACTGGGGTAGGTCTTCCCTTCCGAAGTTCCGAGCGCATCTGTCCTCACACAACACGGTAGAGGAGAAAACTCCAAATGAAAAAAGTAAGTATTTATACATATTAAAAACACAACCTCCTCTACTTCAGCCCTTAGCCTATACACCCTGACATTCATTAAAATATTCAATGTGCACGATACCGTACGTCAGGCCCAAGAGAAATTGATAATCACAATTCTAAAATAAGATCCCACCAGCACGTCGCACACGGAATTCCAACAGTCACCGCGAACGATGGAATGCAACACTTGCCCCACTGATAAGGGATTAATAGAGCTGATTCTCAGAATTGGCACTCCACTACAAACATCGAAGTAAAGAGCAATCTTCCGAACAGATAAACTGTGTATTAGTACAGCGTCAGAAATCCAATTGAGAATATATTTGAAAGAAAATATTTTTTAAAACCCTTTGTCGACAAGAGTAACACAAAGCAGTTGTAAAAGGAATCAAAACAATGTTATTCACAAATTACGAGGGGGATTCAAATTCGGCCCGGACTTTTTTTTAGTCAGATATTTATTTAGCATACAGCTGATGTTACATCGCTTACTTTTCGAAGTAATCTCCGTCGTGGTCCATACATTTTTCCAGGGTTCTGGGAGATTCCGAATCCCAGTTTCATAGAATTCCCTATTCTGTTGTTTGAACCACCTCAGGACGACACTTTTCACCTCTTCATTTGATCGGAACTTCTGCCCTCTCAAAAATTCCTTTAATGGGCCGAACAGGTGGTAGTAACATGGTGAAACATCCTGGCTGTACGGAGGGTGTGGTTAAACGTCCCATCCCAATTCCTCCAATGTTTCCATAGTCACTTTAGAGGTGTGGGGCCTGGCGTTGTCTTGGAGAAAGCAAGCTCCACTGTTGAGGAGTACTGGTCTCTTCTTTCTCAGTGCTGACTTAAGGGAGTTCTTGAGGATATCGTTGTAAAGGGTGGCACTGATTGTTTGACGATCTTCCAGGAAATCTGTAAGAATAATACCGTTAATATCCCAAAACACCGTAGCCATTACCTTCGTGGCTGATACCCTGATCTTGAATTTTTTGGCTGGGGGCGAATCACTGTGTCGCCACTCCATGCTTGCAAGTTTGCTTTCCGGCGTATGGTGATGAATTCATGTCTCGTCCACTATCACCACACGTCTAAGAAAGTTGTCTCCTTCTCTCTGGTGTCTTCGGAACAACATGTTCGCAATTTGCAAACTGCTGGCTTTCTGCTCGTCGGACAGATGCTTCGGTACCCATCTGGCACACATTTTGCTGAAATGCATCTTATTGTGGATGATGGTATGCACGCTGCTGGCGCTGATATCCAGTGCAGAGCTCAGATCACTTAAAGTAATCCTCCTATTGTTCCGTATGAGTTCATTTACGCGCGCAGTCATAGCGTCGTTAACAGCACTTGCCGGTCGTGCCTTGTGTGGTTTGTTGCCGACGATTTGCTTGCCTTTCTTGAACGCTTTACACAATTCGAAGACGAATTAACGGGAGAGCACGAATCACCAAACAGTGTTTGAAGTCTTTCACTGCCAATCGTACCTTCATTGCAAAGAAATTTGATAATTATTCTCTGCCGCACCGAAGTCGAAACACCATCACTCGCCATTTCCCTTTCTGCAATATGAGAGTTGTCTTATCATGACAACGAAAATTAACGAAGCAAGTGGCGTTCTGGTAGCGTGAGTTAATAGTGTTGCCAACCGCACAATACTAATGAGCACAATGTTTCAAACTAATATATTAGAAGCAAAAGTCCAGTTCAAATTTGAAGGCCCGTAATATTCAACAGAATGATGTTTCGGAGAACTCTAAAGAGGAAGGTGATTCCTATATGCACTGCGCAGTAGAAAGCGCCTTATTTCCTAGAACACTGCAGTTCGTGAAAATTGCAACACCAAGAAAGAATCGCGGTATTGAAATGAAATTTATATCACACATTCTTCATGTTCAAGGAGGTAACTGATTTCATTTCTAGAGCTATGCAAGATTTTTTCACTTCAAAACTCAGTCTCGTGAGAATCCACCACGAGCAACAATAACAGCCTCTTCACGGACTGATATTGAATGGAAGAGGTTTTTAATATTATCCCGGGGAATAGCCTTCCGTGATGCTTCAATGCGAGACCAGAATACATATTTATGGTGACTACCGTAGGTGCATGACGAGCCAGTCGCTTATCTATCATGTCCCAGACATGTTCGATCAGGAACATAACCGGGAGAACGTGCAGGCCAGTGAAGAAGCGGTATCAGTCATGCATGGAAGAGACCTTGGACTTTCCGGGCCACATGTGGCCGAGAATTGTCTTACTGGAATACAGCGCCAGGACAACTCTGAAGGAAGGGTATCACCTCTGCCTCTAAAACGTCCCTGATATATACACTGGCCTGCAAAAATTAAGGACGAGACGGTTTTTCGAATGTAACGTCGTGCAGAAGTGCTCCACATCGACTCAAATCATTTCATAAGATCCTCAAGATGTAAGTATATCGGACAAGTGAGCAAAACCGTCCAAACAAGGAATCCAAAGGATACAACGGCACTTTACTGAAAAGGTAGCTTCGAGCACAACTGAACAGAAGACAGAAACGTCCATGTGACAGACGGCTGCCAAGAAAAATCAGTCTTTAGTAGGGGATATGATCACCCCTGACTGCGTTGCAAGATTTACAACAACTGTCCAGGCTGAGGACGAGGTTGTCAAGGAGCTGTTGAGGCGTCGCGGCCCATTCCTCTTGTAGCGCCAATCGCAGCTGTGGAATCGTTGCTGGCGGATGGTGACGTGCTGCCAAGCGTCTCCCGAGAAGGTCCTACAGGTGTTCGATTGGATTTAGGTTCGGGGACCTTGCGGGTCAATCCATGCGTTGAATATCTTCACTCTCTAACAGCTCTGCGACAGCCACTGTACGATGAAGTGTAGCTTTGTCGTCCATGAAGAGGAATTCAGGACCCACAGCACCTTTAAACAGACGCACGTGAGGCAGGAGAACCTCGGTACAATAGCAGACACCAGTGACTGAACCTCCTTGGAAGACGTGGAGGTCAGTACGGCTACAAAGCATGATACCGCCCCCAACGAGAACTCCGCCACCGCCAAACCGGTGCCTTTCGATGACGTTGGAGGTGTGATTGCGTGCTCCCTGCTCTCTTCAGATGTGTATACGTCCAGAATCGCTCGTCAGACTATATCGGCTCTCATCCGTAAAGAGAACTCTACCCCATTGCTGATGTGTCCAGTTCTTGTGTTCCTGGCAGCACAGAAACCGCCATCTCCGATGAGCAAGCGTTAATGGCACACACCGTACTGCTCGTCGTGCAAATACACCACCTTTGTGCAGCCGCCGGGCCACGGTAAAACGCGATAACGGACGTCCAGTTGTCTGTTGCATGTGTCTTGCGATTTGTCCCGCTGTCTGCCGTCTGTCTGTTCTCGCCTGTAGGACAATATACCGGTCGTCCGCCGCCGTGGATGCTCGTGGACGACCACTGCTAAACTCTCGGACAGCTGTTCCTGTCGCTTGAAATGCTCTCCAAGCTCGTGAAACGATGCTGTGAACGATCCCGAACTTCTCGGCCACACTAGTCACACTTCGACTTTCCTCCAACTTCCCAACGACGCGACCTCGGGTAAAGTCATCCAGATGTCGTCTACTGGATTGCATGTTGGCCATATCGCACGGTAGCAGCAACTCGACGCCGTTCAAACCGATGTACACCGTGCAATAACTTTCACCAAATTGCTGAGTGTACACCGACTGTGTGCTTTATACCCTTCTGACACTCCCCCCACGTCATGCTGCATATATGCGCATGCCCTACCGTACCGGACCCTAGTCTATCTCCTGAGTGGTCTTTCGGTCCGTTCTGCCTTCTCATTCCGCTGTTATGCTAATTTCTCCTCTTCGTCGTTAATTTTTGCACACCAGTGTAGTTAGCTGTTGAGGGTTCCCTTAATTTGTATCAGGAGAGATCGCGATTTGAACATAATGCCACCCAAGCCATGATGCTTGGCGTTGGGCCGGTATGACCCTGCGAGGTACCGTTCACCACGATGTCTTCGAACATGTATGCGAACATCGTGGAGCATCAAGCTGAATCGTAACTCGTTAGAAAGCATGACACGTTGCCAACCAGGGCGCCAATGTCTGGGATCGCGACCACATTGCAGCCTGGGGCATCTGTGGTTGAGGTTCAGAGGAATGCGCAGCAATGGGCTGCTAGAAACCAATCTATAGTTAAGCAAACCACGTCAAACGTCAAATTGTCCAGCAGGATAAAGCCTGACCTGAGACAGTGCTCTACTGCTGCGTCAGCACCGTGGATGTCGTTGTGCGATCTGTCACTACCATGCGGTAGATGTATCTGTCATCCCTTGCAGTCGTGCGATTTTGCGGTCCGTTTTCCGAATTTCTGTGCGTCCGAGCCTCATCTCTCCACTGACAGTTCATTAACATCACTGTACTAGCGTTTGGTCCCGTACGAGTGGCAATTTCGCGGTAGAAAATTTCAACTTCTCTCATCATAAAACCCTTCTTCGCTAAACATTTGTGAGGTGTTCATAATCCGACCTTCTTCGGCGACGTGGTATAGTGAGACACAAGGAACATCGTTCGGCGCGATGTCGGCTTTTCACTGATTGCAACATCTCGTTTAAACTAAATCTTTATACCATGGACCGGACAGTTCAGAGTGCGCTGCTCTGAAACCGCATGCGCATTTTCACTGTCATTTTAAACATTTGCATGTTCCAACTATTCGCATTTTCACTGTCATTTTAATCATTTGTATGTTCCGACTATTCTCATTTTCACACATCTTTTGTACACATCTTGTAGGTTGTCCTTCATGGTGTTGCAATTTTCAAAACCAGCAGTGTATATGTGAATGACATTCCGCTGGAAACAGAAAGCCACGGCCGCCCCGGTGGCGCAGTTGTCTAAGGCGCTGGCCTCTGATCATTCGTCCGTAAGGGGTCCGGGTTGGAATCCCGGTCGGGCATGGATGTTGTGTTTGTCTTACGGCACTGGCTCTCTCCCTTCCCTGGAACCAGTGACTCTAAATTAGGGACGGGCGACTGCTTATAGCCCATTGAGTTGCTCACGGTGGTCGTTAAACCTCCAATCCCAAAAAACAAAAAACAAAAAAACAAAAAAAGAAAGCCACGCAGGAACATGTCGGGCAAAAGAATCTTCCAAGATGTTCGCCTGTGTTTGTATCTTTCAATTACCAAAGACGTATGAATTAGTAAAAACATTCGTGCTGGTCATAATCACAAAGGACAACTATGTTGAATCTAAAAAACTGTATGAGCACGATCAATACTTAGTCTCACACTGCAATTTAAAACTTTATTTGCAGACTAAAAACTAAGTAAAAGAATTAAAATGGCAAGCTCTTTCATGGTCGCAACGACCACATCATCAGGCCTAAACACCCGAACGTGAGCTAACATAAATGTCTATATATAGAAGTAACATACGAAGTCTTTCCTCCTTACACCATACATGTTGCCAGAGAAAGTCACAAAGAAACAATAGCTTACTCAGTAAATAAACCAATTAGCAGAGTCCAATTATTCATCGTAGGGTTGGAGGCGGTAGCTGGTCCACAAGGCGTTTCCATACTGCAGGTAAATTGTAGGGCAGTTCGTCAGTGCAACACAGCGGTCCGAAGTAGGTGATCCATAATGCTTCAAGTAGAAAAAGAGTTTGTCGATTTTTTTTCTACTTCACTTCAAGCATTAGGTCAGTCTGTAAATAAAGCTTTTAATTACAGTGTGAGACTAAGTATTGATCGTGCAGAGACAGTTTCTTTAGATTCAACAGAGTTGTTCTTCGGGAATCAAAGACGTATTTCTCATCCGTAGTGAATACAAACAGTGTGGATGCTTATTTTCCAGTTACCAAACTTGTATAAGTTCTTCAACGGCGATCAGTCTTCGATATTTCGATGGCTTGTTGCAGGGAAACTGACTACACCTGGGTGCCCAGTAGCATGTTGTTTATCGTATAATCAGGTGATCAAAGAATCGAAAATTACTTGCCATAGTTTTCCTTAAGATTCTGAGCTTTTAGAAATTTGTAAACTGAAATGCAATAGATAATTGTGAATGAAAATGTTTACCAATTTGCTCTAAACATTTTTCTGATGAGGTTCATATTTGTGATTCCAAATAATAATTGCTTGGATTGATTGTCTCGTAAAAGATATAACGTCATGAGTAAGAAATGTCCTGACATTCGAATTGAGTTAACCAAATTTCTTGTAAGATCAAGCATATGCATTCACTTATGGCTCTTGAACAGCAGGGTGGGATGATGATTATCAGCCACAAATATTTCAAGAATTATTAATATTAGCAAAAGGGTTCCATTCAGCCGCAACCTCCCCTATTATTTTTTTTTTTGTCTTTTTTTTTATTTTTACTTTTTTTATTGTTTCTGGGTGCTCTATTGGAGCCACAATACCCGCTGGGGTCCACGCACAGGAGAGGTGTAGCCAAACGAATCCCGACAGCAACTACCTGCTGATTTATTTATATCATCATCATCATCATCATTGTCAACCATTATCAATCCACTGCTGGACGAAGGTCTCCCCAAGTTTCCTCCACAACGGTCTATCTTGTGCCAGTCTCCTCCATGTCACTCCCGCATACTTTCGAATTTCATCCACCCATCTTCCATGTGGTCTTCTTCTGGGTCTTTTCCTGTCCCTTGGAATCCAATCTAAAATTTCGGCTGTCCATCGACGGTCTGTTCTTCTGGCAGTATGTCCAGCCCATTGCCATTTCAGGGATTTAACTCTGATCATGATGTCTTCCACTCTTGTCATTTTTCGGATCCACGTGTTCCTCTTCTTATCTCTCCTGGTTACACCAAGCATGCACCTCTTTATGCTTCTTTGAGTTGTCTGCAGCCTTTGTATGTCTCTTTTAGCTAAGGTCCACGTCTCTGCACCATACGTAAGCACTGGAAGGATGCATTGATCAAACACTTTTTTTTTAAGACATAATGGCATATTGCTCTTGAAAATTATGCTGTTTCTTCCAAAAGCTCTCCAGGCAAGTTTTGTACGCCGATTAATTTCTTCACCAGTGTGACCCTCACTTGATATCTGCTGTCCAAGATAAACGTACGTGTCTGTTATCTCCAGCTTTTCTCCATCAATCGATAAATCTTCATTTCTTGTAAAAGCATTGAACATCACTTTTGTCTTCTGAAAGTTCATTTTTAATCCCACTTCTTTACTCTTGTCAGCAAGTTCCTGCATCATACTCTGTAGCTCTGATGGAGTAGTTGCAAAAATGACTATGTCATCAGCAAAACGAAGGTGGGTTAGATAATCTCCATTAATCTTTATGCCTTTGTTTTCCCAGTTCAGTGATTGAAAGACATTTTCCAATGTGGCATTAAAGAGCTTCGGAGATATGGTGTCACCTTGTCTCACTCCTTTTCCAATTTTTATGTGTGTTGTATTTTCAAATAGCAGAATCTTTGCACTTGCATTTTCATAGATGTTATTAATAATATTAATGTATGCATCTTCAATACCGCAGGATTTCAGAGCCATTGCAACTGCTGATGGTTTAACCGAATCAAAGGCTTTTTCATAATCGATAAAAGCCATGCACAGTGGAAGTTCATATTCCCTCGCTCTTTCAATTAGTTCTCTCAGTACGTGGATATGATCTATTGTGCTGTAGCCACTCCTGAATCCAGCTTGTTCTCTCGGTTGAGCCATGTCCAGTGTTACCTTCAAGCGGTGTGAAAGAACTTTAGTGAAGATTTTATAAACCACTGATAGGAGGCTGATAGGTCTGTAGTTCCTGAGATCCTCAATGTCACCTTTTTTATGTAGCAAGATCATTGTAGCGTTGTTCCAATCCTCAGGAATTTTCCCTTCATTAAGGCATCGAGTGAAAATATGGGTGAGTACTGTTTCAATTTCTCCACTTGCTTCTTGTATGATGTCTACAGTAATTCCATCTTCTCCTGGAGCTTTTCCCCGCTTCATGTTCTTGATTGCATGTGCAACTTCTACTGGAAGGACTGGAAGAACTCTGGTACCTTTCATGATGCCTGGAGTACATGTATCATCCCTTTCATATAATTTGGAGTGGAAATCTTTCACTCTTGTCAAAATTTCGCCTCTATTTCTTGTTACAGAACCATCTTCTTTTCTCAGTGCCATAATCTGTTTTTTCCCTTGCTGAGATGTCCCTTTGCTATCTTTAGGCTTTGGTTGTTTTCAATTGCTTTCCTTACTAGTTCACAGTTGAATTTCCTTACGTCTTCAGTGATACTTTTTCGTACTGTCTTGCATAGCTCTATATATTCCACTTTGGAAGTCACATCTTCTTTAGTTGTCCTCATCTCTCTTCTTTTTTGCATCAACATTTTGGTTTTTCCTGATAATTTGTTCACATGCAATTTGTTCTTAGACCCAGCTAATTTTGTTGCTGTTTCCATAAGAGCTTTGGTTACTTTTCTGTTAACTTCAGAAATATCCACTTCTTCCGATGTTAGGCCTTCTAAAGCAGAGAATCTGTTCTTCAGTTCCTATTTGAAGGTATTATGGTTTTTTTTAAGGTTGGTTATGTCAATACATTTTGTTTGTCTTATGAGCTTGCTACGTTTGAGTTTAGTGTTGAGGTGCATCTTACATCTCACCAATCTATGGTCACTGCCTGTGTTGAACTTGTTTAGCACACTGCAGTCTTCTATGACGAATTTTTTGTTACACATAATAAAATCAATTTCACTTGTCGTCCCATTTGGATGTCTCCATGTCCATTTCCTGTGTGGCTTTTTCTTGAAAAAGGAGTTCAAGATGAAAAACCCTTCTGCCTCTGCAAACTCTACGAGAGTATTTCCACGCCGGTTTCTGTTGACGTGACCGAATTTACCTACTGAAGTTTCATTCTGTTGTCGTTGCCCTATTTTTGCATTGAAATCTCCCATAATTATCTTCAAGTGCTGCTTACCTTTATTATTTAGATCACGAATTTCCTCATAAAATTCTTCAATTTCTTCTTCAGCATGACTTGTGGTGGGTGCATAAGTTTGAATAATCTGAGCCTTGTATCTTCTCAAGAGTTGGATAACGAGTCGTGCAACTCTGTCAGAGGAACTTTCAACTTCTACAACTTTATCCTTCAGTTTCTTGTTTATTATAAATCCAACACCACTAGTTCTGCCAGTATCTGTCCCACGATAGTAGAAGAGATGTCCACTTTTCAGTTCAATGAGATCTTCTCCTTTTCTCCTTACCTCACTTAGCCCGACGATGTCCCACTTAATCCTTTGTAGTTCCTCTTCCAATTCAAGAAGCCTTGAATCAGAAGATAGGGAGCGTCCGTTATACGTAGCCAAGGTCAGCATCAGATGGCAGCCTAGTCCGGTCCTCCGGTGATTCTTAGCACCCTCTGCCTTCATGTCGCACTGGCCGCTGCCTTGTCCAGGTACATTCCAGCTGCCGGAGACTGAGGGCCAAGATTTAAGTTGTGGAGTCATTTTGGAGGGGTTTGGCGTTAACTCACCACGCTGGCCAAGCGGGTTGGTGAGTGTGGGATAGCATTTCTTCTAATCCCGATGGTATAGTTATACCGCTATTGGCGGTCGTCAGAGCCCCTTTAGTGGTAACAGGATGTACCACGAGAAGGCGGGGTTGACATTTGTCAAGGAGAGGCTGTGATGTTACGCATCACCTGATAGCATCCATTATTTATTACTAATTAATACCGGTGGGAAGTTAAACAATTAACTTCAGTTTAAGAAAAATATTTAATATACATATACTTTTAGCTCAAAAATATATAACTGATTTTTTCATTTCCTCTTAAACTTAACTTAACTTACAATCGCAGCAGCTGGGTGTTGAAGCCTTTCGCAGATGTGGAAGCCTTCCGAAATTAAACAATAGCTTCACGGATCTGCAACATTTGCAGGTGTGTGTTATTTCGTTGATTCTACTCGGCTAGGCTGCCCATAGATGGCATACGAGAAATTTTACAGAGTATCCTTCAAATGTCGAAAAAATAAATCTTTTGGAAAGAAATACTAGTTCCCTGCTGTTTTTCGGTAGCATCCATCAAAAGATGGAAGCTTTCTGTACGCGCCGATACAAGACGCCAGGTGACCCACTCGGGAGAGGAATTCCTTTGAAAAAGAAGGAGTCTGTGCAGCCGAAAAGTATGTGTTTGCAAATGCTACTCTGCTAGGTCGTCGCCATAACGTTTTATAAACACATACAGGTGAAACGTCAAAAATTTCACTCCAAACAAAATACAAAAAACAAAAACAAAAACTAATATTTAAGCAAGTACTTCCAGAGTGGCTCGTGCGTCCCTTCACTACAATTGCCGACCCTTTGCTTAGGTTTGAGATCGTGTCGTTGCGATTTAAAGTAGGTATTGTTAATTTCGAGATAAATTTGTATTGTTAGCTGTATCATCCACTTCTCTGCGGGCGCGGGGGAGGGGTAGACTCAGCTGAGGATATACCAAGAGAGCCGACGACATAAACACTTGGTCAATAAAAAAATCTAATGAAATTCAACGAAAAACGCTATTACCTAACGCTGTGTCCCCTTCTAAACACAAGAAATTTAGAAAGTCAGTGCAACTGCGAATTACACGGTCGAGTCATATTATTTAGCCCATCAGCTAATATGAAGAGGAACCGCCGTGTGCAGCGCGGAGAGCAGCTAGACGGGCTGGAAGTGCTGGTGGAAGAGGGGGGGGGGTTAGACTCAGCTGAGGATATACCTAAGGAGCCGACGACATAAATACTTGGTCAATAAAAAATCCAATCAAATCCAACGAAAAACGCTACTGACTAACGCTGTTTCCCCTTCTAAACACAAGAAATTTAGAAAGTCAGTCCAACTGCGTATTACACGGTCGAGGCATATTATTGGGACCATCAGCTAATATCCAGAGGAACGGCCGTGTGCAGCGCAGACAGCGGCTAGACGGGCTGGGAGTGACTCAATAAGGTGCTGCAAGATGTTCACAAGTATGTGGAGCCATGCTGACTGCAGTGCATCTGACAGCTGCTGGAGGGTGCGTAGTGGAAGATTCATAGAGCGAACAACACGATCGAGATATTCCCACAGATGGTCAACAGTATTTAAGTCTGGGAAATCAGGGGGCCATGGAAATACTTTGAAGTCTTCATCGTGCTATTCCAACCATTCGCGGATATTTCTATGTGTGTGACACGTCGCATTGTCGTGCTGGAAGATCCCATCCGCCTCAGGAAAGACAATCAGCATGTATGGGTGTTAGTGGTCTGCAAGGATGGATTCATAACGAATTCGGTACATAGTGCTTTCCACATGTATGAGTGGACCCAGATAATGCCACGAAAACATTCTCCAGACCATAGTGCTGTCACCAACAGGTTATGTTCTTCCAGCAATGGTTGAAGAATGTTTGTTCTCCAATGTTTTTCTGTTTATACGCCAACGTCTATCCGTCCAATGAAGCGGAAAACCTGACTCATCGGAGAAGGCAATCCTTTGCCAATCAGCGGAGGTTCAATAACGATAGCGCCATGCAAATATAGGCCTTTCCTGCCGATGCACCTTCGTTAGCATAGGTGCAGTGACCACCCGTCTGCATCGCAACCCCATACGCAGCAAGGTTAGATGAACTGTCATTTTAGACACACTTCTGGTAGCCCCCTGGTTCATTCAGCCAGTGAGTTGCGCCACTGTAACGTGTCGATCGGTCCTCACGCACGTCAGAAGCCGACGTTCACACCTCACATCAATATCACGTGGTGCTCCGCAGTTTCCGCATCGCTTACTTGCAGTGCTGCCATTAATCTGATAAATCGCTCCTTTTATAAATGACAGCAACGAGTGATATGCTTTCAGATTACATACAGCACACTTTATATACTCTCCAAGCCAGCTCACAACAGGTGCATTCATTCATTTGCTACGCGGTGTTGACGTCAAAAGTAGATGGTGGTCGCAATAATGTGACTCGACTGTGCAAGAACCGTCCAAACAAACACAGAACACTGACTTTACGACACCCTTATCATTCTACTCTCAAGAACGCATGTGTTCTTTTGCATTTCGCTGTGGAACTACGGTATTTACACCGACGAGCTGCCATTGCATTATCACCACCCCCAGCCTATAGGACGCGGCGCATCTAGAAACCGAACGGTGTCACAATTGAAGTTCACAGAGTAATATATATACAACCCGAGGACCGACTTTCTGTTAGTAGAGTGTCCGGACTCAGAATGGGGAAAGCTGCCGATTTATCGGAGTTTGATAAAGGACAAATTGTGATGGAACGGCGCTTCGGAACTACGATCTCGGAAACGGCGCGGCTTGTGGGTTGTTCCCGTGCCGCTGTAGTCTGTACGTATCAAAAGTGGTGCACAGATGTCCAAACGACGAACCGTCGTCAAGTTGTGTGTCGTTCTCAGCTCACTGATGCCAGAGGGCAGAGGAGAATGACTCCCATTGTTCACGGCGACCGAAGGACCACAGTGCGACAAAGCGCCCACAGCTACAACAGTGGTGTTCAGGACAATGTGTCACAGCACACAGTTCATCGCAGCCTTCTGCGCATGTGCCTGCGTAGCCAAGGACTCAGCCGGAGACCCATTCGCACTGCACATCCTCGCCAACGACACATGAAAGGGGCCCAAGATCATCGAGATTGGAAGAAAGTGGCCTGGTTTGACGAATCAAGATTCCTGGTGCATCACGTAGACGGTCAAGCGCGGATACGCCGATTACAAACGTAGGCTACAGCATTTGGAGGCACTGTTGGACGGAAACAGGCCGGCGGCGGCGGTGTTATGCTGTGGGCGATGTCCTTTTGGAACACTTTAGGCCCCATTATCCCAATAGCACAATCCCTGACAGCTGTCAGGTATCTGAACATCGTTGCGGACCAAGTTCACCCATTCATGGCAACTGTGTTCCCTGCTGGTGATGGTTATTACCAACAGGATAATGCGCCATGTCCCACTGCCAGAAACGTCAAAGAGCGGTTGGAGGAGCATGCTGGTGACTTTCTGTTAATGCCCTGGTCACCAAATTTACCTGACATGAACCCAATCGAACATTTGTGGTTCGACTTAGAAAAGCTTGTGCGCCGCCCCGGTGGCGCAGTGGTCTAAGCGATGGCCTCTGATCATTCGTCCGAACGGGGTCCGGGTTCGAATCCCAGTGAGGCATGGATGTTGTGTTCGTCTTACGGCACTGTCTCTCTCCCTTCCCTGGAACCAGTGACCCTAAATTAGGGACGGTCGACTGCTTATAGCCCATTGAGTTGCTCACAGTGTTCGTTAAACCTTCAATAAAAAAAAAAAAAAAAGCTTGTTCGCGCTGTTCCAGATACCCCAGGAAAAGCTTGTTCGCGCTGTAACAGATACCCCAGGATAAATATTGCCACCTCATCGAATCGATGTGTCGTCGAGTGGCCCCTGCTTTGCTGGCTGAAGGGGGTCCTACGTCTTGTTAGGTAGGTGGACATAATGTAATGACTCGTCGACGTATATCTTGTAGTTGCACGCACAGAGTCACGTTAGGAAACTTACCCAAGTCCGCCGGCCCGTGGCACATCAGAAGTACAGCCATATTTAATATCAGTAAGTGTTCATCTCAAATAAATATACCATATATGCAACTGATTTTTCATTTCGTTTCAAAAGAAAACTTAAATTCGAAATGAAATCCTGGCTACGTCATTGGGCTTCACGGTTCTGTAATATTTGAAAGTGTTTACTGTCTCGTTTATTCTACTGCGCTAGGTTGCCCGTGGATGGCACCAGGGTAACAGGTCACTCAAATAATATCGGGAAATAAATTCATTTGAAAAGAAATACAACTTGAGTGCTGTAGTTTTTTTTAGCACCGCGAAAAGATGAATTTTTTCTATGCGCTCTGAGAGATAGCGCAACGTAACCAACAGGGGCGGTTTGGGTCGACCAAACCAGGCACGGGAAATTTAGTCTTGTGGACCACTGTAATAAGTATTATGCCCCACCCCCTTTCCAGTCTCTTCAGACCCCATAAAAAACCTCAACACTTTTCCATTTGAATTGAAGGTGTGTAACACACACACGTATATACACTCATCGTCAAAAAAATGGTTGCCCCAAGAAGGAAGCATCCCGCAGGAATGAAACTTTGTAGGTAGGTATGATATCGTGAGACATGCAAATGATTCATGCACCACGCTCGGCCGCGCATGTGACGCCAGGAAGTAAGGGTCGTCGCGCTGTACCTAATCGGCTACATAAGATAGCCCGTTGCGCGCGCTTGTCATTCTGACTCGTGCTGTTGTGTTGGTTGCATCCTTTCCAAGTCAAGTGTGATTTGGAGCAAAGTTCGGAAGCAATTCCAGCAGTTGGAAGAGTTCGAGAGGAGTCGCATTTTCGGCCTCCGGGAAGCAGGATGGTCTTATCGTTGTATTGCTCGTCATACCGGTCGTACGGATATCACTATAGCACACTGTTGGTGGCAGTGGATACAACAAGGCAAGCAGCAACGACAGGAAGGGTCTGGAAGAAGTGGACGAACCACGGAGAGAGAGGACTGACGGGTTGTCCGACATGCACGGAGTGACCCAACAGCTACGATTGCGGATATTCAGCGAGCAGTGGGTGGTGCCATCCGTGTGTCGTCCGATTAGTGCCATTACCACTGGTAGACGGCTACACGACGAAGGACTATCGCACGCAGACAGTTTCGACGACTGCCCTTAACACCATTGCATCGTCACCAAAGACAAAGACTGAAATCGTGTCGTGCCAGACTGTCAAGGAGCCACTCAGAATGGCAACAGGTCATCTTTAGTGACGCGTCCCGCTTTTGTCTTGGAGAACACGACAAACGAATCTGCGTGTCGAGGCACCGAGGTTAGCGCCAAGATGAACGGTTTGTTGTCCAGCGGCACACGCCCAGAAGGCCTGGTGTCATGGTGGTGAGTGCAATTGCCTACGATGCCAAATCCCCTTCAGTGTCCATTACAGGAACTTTGACATCCCAAAGTTACGTTAATGAGGTCATGCAAACAGTGGCCCTACCTTTTCTGAACGCTCACTCTGGTGCGATTTTTCAACAGAACAACGCTTCTCCGCATATTGCTGCTATCTTGAGAGCTTGCCTTCAAGACACTGACACTCTGCCATGGCCAGCCGCATCGCCAGGTCAATCGCTGATTGAAACTGTGTGGGCTACTATTGGACGCGCTATCCATACTCGACCCTTACGTATAATCTGCAGGAACTACGTGAGAAGGTTCAAGCTGTATAGGATGGCTAATCGCAAGGCACCACTAGGAATCTGTACAACTCCATGTCGATAGTCTGGCATGCTATGTGAGGAAACATGGCGGCCCGACGCCATACTAGGAGACACTGCTTATTGGCCTGTAGCTCAATAAATATTGCTCATATCAGTCTCAATGTTTAATCGATTATTTTTCCCGGTAATCTTTACCTTCCTCCCGAATAGTATTGCAATCCGACACGCCCTTCTGGTTGCAACTATTTTTTTGACGATGAGTGTATATATATAACGGCCGTTTCATGAAAAGTGAGAGTAAAATCACACAAAATGAAGAAATATAGGTACAGCAAAATATATGTTACACTTTCTCAAAGTATCTTCCCTCGGAAAATACGCAACGGTCCCATCGTTAAATAATACGCAATGGTCCATCACTTTTAAAAGCATGTGGCTAAGGCATTTTGTGGAAGCTGCTTTAGCGACCTTTGTACAGCTTGAATAACGTCAGTATCTGTGTTGAATGTTGCGCCACGGGACTTCTCCTTCATTGTTAGAAACAATCAAAAATCTCATGGGGGACAAAGTCGGGACTATAGGCAGGCTATGGCATGATTTGAATACTGCATTTCGTAAGGAACTGTGGAACACGAGCAGCTACATGTGGGTCAGCTTTATCATGGTGTAAGGTTTTCTTGCCCACCAGTTCCGGTCGCTTCATCGATATGTGTCGTAGCAGACGCTTCAAGACTGAAATGAATACCTTCCGTAACAACACTTTCAGGTCGACCAGGCCTAGGAGCGAGTTCTGTGACAAACACCCTTTTCTGAAATGATAGTGCCATCTAAAAATAGTTTACTCACCCAAACATTTATCTTTGTAAGCTCTTTTCATTAAATCAACTGTTTCTGGAGACGTTTTATCCAAATGATAGCAAAATTTTATTGCACTGCGCATTTCACTTCTTAACTCTGAATCACTCATCTCCATAGCTGTATGGCGATATGGAGACTTCCCTTAAACAACCGTGCAATAAGAAAACCAGAATCGTCTGACACGGCTAATAATGTTCTTATAGATACTTCCTTAATTCAGTTAGTCGTGTGCGTGGTTATTTTCCCCTTCACACAATTTCCAGGTAAAAAAAAATACTCTCAATTTTTATGAGCGGTGTTTGAATATACACTGAGTGGCCACTTTATTATGACCACCCCCTCAGTACTTCATTGGGCCACCTTTTGCCGTTAACACTGAGTCGATTCTTCGTGGCATGGACTCCACGAGATGTTGATAGGTGGTTTGTGGAATTTGAGACCATGCTTGATGAATAGCACTTTCCAGGAGTGTGAGATTGCAGGGTTGTGAATCCACCTGTCTGATGGCTCGTTCAACTTCATCCCAAAAATTCTCAATGGGGTCAAGATCTGGAGATTGTGGGGGCCACCTAAGCAAAGTAAACTCACCGGCATGTTCCTGAAACCAATCCTGTACAATACAAGCACTATGGCAGGACGCATTATCTTGTTGAAAGTAGCCATCGCCATTGGGATAAACCATCCACATGACAGGATGCACTTGGTCCGCAACGATGGTTAGATATGATGTGCCGTTCAGACGTTGATCAACACGAATTAAAGGGCCCAAAGCATGCCAGGAAAACATTCCCCAAACAATAACGTTGCCTCCACCAGCTTGAAGGGTTGTAGCAATGCATTTGGGGTCCATGCTTTCGTGCTGTTTCCGCCAAATTCTCACTCGGCCATCGGCATAGTGTAACTGAAAACGTGATTCATCGGACCACATAATTTGTTTCCCATTATCGACTGTCCAATCCTTGTGGTCCTGTGCGAACTGGAGACGTTTTCTCTTGTTAACTGCAGACAGCACAGGTGTTCGAACAGGCCTTCGGCTGCCATATCCCATCCGATGCAGTGTACGGCGAACAGTGTGTGCTGAGATCCTTTGAGGGGATCCTTGATTAAGATGGCCTGTAATTTGCTGCACTGTTGCCCTTCTGTTGTCTGTTACCAGTCTGGACACTATCCGTTCCACCCGAGCAGTCACTAGTTGATGACCACACGTTGCACGTAGAAACCCAGTTTTTTGGCTGACAGTCCAGTCTTTAAACACTTTAACAACAGCTGCTCTAGAACACTTCACGAATGCGGCGGTTTCGGTGATACTCGCTCCATAGCTCCGAGCTCCTGCAATCATCCCACGTTGAACGTCCGTCAAATGGCATTTTTTACCCACCTCCTCACCTAAAAATCACTACTACTACTGTCGCAAGCTCTGAGCTTTCCGTTTTTATACTAGCCTCGCCCTCTGGCGGCAACAGCGTGCAGCCAAAGCTCATTTGCTTGAAACTGTCAGGTGGTCATGATAAACTGGCCACTCAGTGTATATATGTAAATACGTGTGTGAAGCTCTATACACTCACAGACAATGAAATTTGCACACCTAGAAGAAAACATGCTACAACCGAGAAACTTTGCAAATAGCTAAAGTGAGTGCTGGTATTCAAATGATCCACGTTTGGTGCGAGTGCGCATGACCACACTCCCTGTGGTGGCTCTGCAAGCACGAACTGGCAGCCTTATAAACCTGCGTGTAAATGATGCCCCATAAAGGGAAAACCATCCGCCGACGCAAGCAAGAGTACAGAGTGACAAGAATGCCAGGTAGATAGCAGAGACGTCGATTTACGCAACTTACGGACTTTGAGAGGCCTAATCGTCTGCCTGAAAACCGCAGGGTGGTCGGCGCGCCGTATAGCCCGCTACGTGGATCGTTCTGTTCGTACCGTCCGACTGTGGTTGGAACAGTGGACACGTGACGGCACTTCCACACGGCGGAGTGGCTCTGAACGGACCAGAAGGACCACCGGTAGAGATGATCGACGGAACGTGCGTCAGGCACTGACGGATCCCACGGACACCCGGTCCACTATATAGGCAGATGTAGCGGCTCCTGTGTGCCCCAATACCATTTCCCGACGCATCGTGGAAGCGAATCTGCGATCACAGAGCATCTTACGTGTACTGCCATTAACAGCGGATCATCGCCGGCTTCGTGTGCAGTGGATCCAGGCCAGAGCGGCGTGGAACGCCATAGACTGGCGACGTGTGGTGGTTAGCGATGAGTGCCGTTTCGTTTTGGGGACAGATGGTCATCGTGCTCGGGTGTGGAGGTCTCCGGGTCAACGGCACGATCCCAACCTTGTGATCGAGCGTCACACCTCCCCTACTGCAGGCATTATGGTTTGGGGACCCATTGCCTACGATAGCCGACCAGCTCTAGTAGGGGTACGTGGATCATTAACGGGTCAGTGGTATGCAGATCAGATCCTACAGCCCCATGTGCTCCCATTCTTGGCCGGGATACCAGGTGCGCTATACCATCAGGATAATGCACGCCCGCACACGGCTCGGGACGCCCAGGACTGCTTACGTCATGTCCAGACACTTCCATGGCCTGCCCTTTGCCCGGACATGTCCCCTATAGAGCATGTGTGGGACCAGTTGAAACGCCGGCTGCCTCCGTGCCGCACTATCCGTGATTTGGAGCACACCGTCCAACACGTGTGGGCCAGCCTGCCGCAAGACAACATTAGGCGTCTGTTTGCCTCCATGCTGGACCGTAGTGCAGCATATGTCGCCGCACGATGCGGTGCGACGCGCAATTGAAGATGACCGGACTCCGTACCACAGATCCCTCTGTAATTGTCCTGCAACTCTGTTTTTGCCATCATGTGTATCATTCATCTCTATCATTACGTCCATAAAATTGCTGTTCAATCCCATGCTTCCTTCTTGGTGCGGAAATTTCATTGTCCGTGAGTGTGTATATAGTTATTTTTATTATCATATAGCACAGTTGTCAACACATCGGTTAGCAGGCACAGGAATATTCCTAACGTAATATTTTTCTTTCTTTTTTATTTGAAGTCAGTGTACATAGAAGTTTAATGTATGCTTCAGTTTTTCTTGTTCGAATTATTATTTCATAGTCAGTCACTACAACCATAAAGCATGTATGCATCGCTTCATTTTTTTCTGTTACAGACTGTGCAGATCAGTGGCGGCTTTTCAGGTGAAGTAGGTGAAGTGCCTCTTCACCTATTTTATTTGAAATAAAGTTTTATTTAATAATTTCGTATAATATATTCTTTTTTTGCCTTTATTGCGTGCTAAAATACCCAAAATTTTGATTAGATATCAATTCACAATGCGCGTCCAATACGGAAAACAAGTCCTTATACGCAAAACAGTTCAAATGAAGAGCTGAAATGAGAATGCTTGGAGGTCTGCAATTTCCGTCCGAGTTGCCATGGTAACTGTGACGTCACCCTCCCCTATCTGCCGGGCAAGTGAAGTGTTTTAGCTTGAGACGCCAAGCCTCTGCACCTGAAGTCGTGACCTTCCGAGGAGATCGCAGCGGAAAGGGAATCCTTGGCAATCCACTAGGGCTTTGCGGTGTTTCGGTACATACTTTCCGAAAAAGATTTGTTTTTTCGTGTTTTGTGATTGTTTATTAAATACTTCATTAGTTACTTTAGTTTTGAGTACAGTTTAACTAACAGTGATAGTTTTAGTTTTCAGTATGTATCCTGTGAACGACATTGTCTGTAATTTATTGCAAACTCCGTTCAATCGGTGGAAAGATGAAAATAAAAGAGACATTTTACTTCAACGACGACCGACGGATTCACTGACAATTGCCGCCAAGAAAGAAATCAAGAAGAGCGGCAAATCTTACAATATTAATTTTAAAAACTGTTGGTTTGCTGAATATAAATGGCTTTGTAGCCCTTCTGTGTTACAAAAACTTTTGTTGGCCCTGCTTATTTTTTGGTAATAAAATTCGGCGTGGAATAAAGACAATTTTCAGATTTTTTAAATATAAAACGGTCACTTCACATACGTGGGGATTCTAGCGAGCACCTGAAATGCGAATTAATGCTAAATAATTTTGAAAAGAATCAGAATACCATTGCCGATGCCCCGAGGGAGAAAGCTAGGCTTTTGAAAATGCATTTTAGCGAAAGCGTTCGTTTAAATAGACTTTTCCTGCAGACAATGATTGATGCAGTACTGTATTTGGGTAAACAAGAACTAGCATTCTGTGACCATGACGAAGGCATTGACTCGATAAATCGTAGAAATTCAAGGAATTGTTTTCACTGTTGATATCAAGAACTCCTTTAAAAATTCAAAATCAATACGAAACGATAAAAAATGTCTTCACAGGTGACTCAAAAACTATTCAAAACGAATTAATTGAATGTATTTCTGAATATATAAACGATCACGTCAGAAATAAAATAAATGAAGTTCAATGCTTTTATATTCAAGTAGATGGGAAGCTATAACCAGACTTCCGAGTGCTCTTCAATAATACGATCTGTTGATTCGGAAGGTTATTGGTTGAGCGATATTTGGGTTTCCATGGTGTGAGTGAAGATAGAACGTCAGAAGCTTTATACAAAATGCTAGACAAAGTTTTGGAACAGTTTGATTATCAACACAAGTCAATAGGACAATGTTACGATGGGGCAAACGTAATGTCTGGACACTGGACTGGGCTCCAGAAAAAAAAATGAAGCATAAAGCTTCTTAAGCTGTTTTTGTTATTGCTTAGTACATCGTTTGAACCTTGTATTACAGCAGAGTTTTTCTAAAATTTCTAAGTTCCGAATATTTTTTGCAAGCCTCAGTGTAATTCCTTTGTTTTTTCACCACTCAGCAAAGAGATCGCTTCGCTGAGTGGTGAAAAAACAATACACTCACATCAACAACCCCAAGATGCATGCAAACCATAACGGAAACTCGATGGTCCTCCACTTCGAAGTTAGTATGTGTAATAGTTGAAGATTGGGGTAAATTGAAGGAAGTATTCGAATTTCTCACAAATAGTGACCAATCAGATTAAAAATCAATTCAACTTGCCCAAGGGTTTTTAAATGATATGAACACTTTTGAATTTACATTTTTGGGAATAGTATTTAATGAAATATTTCACTTCGCTGATCTTTTGTTGGAAATTTTGCAGAAAAAATCAATAGACATAAACTTCTGTGTTACTCAAATTAAAAACAATTTATGAAATTTTGAGCCATAAAAGGAAGGATGAGGTATTTGGAACATTGTTTGGAAAAGCTAGCAAAATCACAGAAATAAGCAGATCTAAACGGGAATATGCTGCTCTTACACCAGAAACAATTTTTCAAAATTATAAACAATTGTATTTTGAAATTTTGTACCACATTCTTATGGAAATCGATATAAGATTTCAAGACTGTGAGAAACTTAAACTTCAATTTGCCTGGCTTGCTGACATAACCAAATTCGACCAATTTAATTCATGCTTTCCCTCTCACGCTTTTGAAAATCTACAACATTTCTACGAACAAATTTTTACTAAACACCAGCGCCTTAAAGATGAACTGAGTCTTGTATATGCTGATGAAAAATTAAGGAATATATCGACTCATGAACTTCTTCGAGTGTGTAACGTATACTCTAGATTCACTTTCCTTTTGATTTTTACTATCTCTGGTTATTTTATTTTACTATGTAAATTATCTTCTTACTGAACGAGATGTTATTTCTCCCGCTGAATGAGATCTGGCAATGAGTGTAAGTCATGACGTGGTGGTAGCCAGTATAAATAGGCGCGTTCAACGATACCTGAGAGAGCGTTTGTTTATGTGGAGGAGAGCTGTTGTTGTACGAAGTGAGCTGTTGTTTATGTGTCAGAGAGCTGTTGTTGTATAGAGAGAGCGGTTGTTTATGTACGTGAGAGCTTTGTTTCATGTGTAAAGAGATCTTCGTTTATGTGAGAGCCAGAAGTTTACCAAATAAAAGATTGTCTTAGTAAGTACGTCTTTCTCAGTTCATAGTTTTGTCAGATCTCTGTCTGGCTGTTAGGTTAATTTCATTAGTTGATTATTATTAACAACCAGCATAAGACTTTATTCATCTTAATTACTACTACAACATTACTAGCAGTTAAAAGCTTGTTCATTATTATTACTACACTACTAGCGGGAGAGTTTATTCATGATATAATTAACAAACAACAAGCATTAGAAGAAGCATTAGCTTAGAAGAAGCTGAATTCATTATAATATTAGTAGAAGCTATATATTCATTATAAGTGTTTCATGGAGATAAAGGCATTTTTACAGAAGCGTATAAATTGGTTTCCCTGATTTTAACAATTGCATCTGCAAGTGTTTCAGTGGAAAGAAGTTTTTCCTGCCTTAAAAGAATACAAACTTACTCTAGAAACACTATTTCTCCAGATAAACTTGCTTCTTTGGCAAATCATTCTATTCAGAAAGACATTTTCTTGATGTCACGAAGAAACAGACATTTTCTGACGACATAATCGACAAATTTCCAGCTTTAAAGGGAAGAAGAATTGATCTAATATATAAAAAAATAGGTAAGTTCTCATTAACTGATTTTCATTGAAGACAGTAGATATCTTTTCATATTGCTCTTGTAGCTCTTCACCTATTTTTCCTACCACGAGCCACCACTGGCGCAGATATATTTTTGAATCATTTCGGCATGCATAAGTTTTGTGACGTTGCTGCTTCGTTGCTCTAGTCTTGTTTAGTAAAGCATTTAGACGAGAGAGAGATAAAAAATGAAAACAACCCCAAAACAAAATACGCCGTGTTGTTTTTGGAAAAAAGATTATTAACTGGACTATGACCATCTTAACTATTAAAAATTAAGCAGTTATCCATTTTTCAGATTCTCCCCATTTTTAATCCTAAATTTAAACCATTTTTAATCCTTAATATAAACTTAAATATATCACAATAAAAATTTTCTTTTATCCAACACTTCCCCAAAAGGTTTTTCACACCCCTCTCCCTCCCCTATATAAAATTCGTGAATAAACCCCAGGCCTATAGGAAAATACGTAGCTACCGGTGAATACCTCATAAACTCCATCATGAAAAACCTTTTGTTAAATGTCGGATGAGACGAAACTGTGTGGAAGTATGCTATGCTCAGTGAAATAGTACAACGAATTCCGTCCTCAACAAATTTTAACTAAAATTTAGCGAAGAAAGGATTTTTTAAACTCGCTCGATATAACGTAGCATCAAATCCAGCTCAAAACGGGGTTTTGCACCTCACAATTGTTCCCTTTAAAAAATTCGGTTTTAACAAAAAAAAAAAAAAAAAAAAAAAAAAAAAAGAAAAGAAAAATAAGGAAACATCAATCTCTTGAAAGCCACATTTTCAACTAAACCATTATGAAGATCCTTCTAAATGTTCAAACATACGCGTGTCACATGGCAGTTTTCCTATGAAATTAGTTTTTTTATGTATTTGGCCACCGTTTGCCGACTGCGTAATCGTACGTGTATCATCTTGAGTAAACACCTTTTTGACACATATGAATAAGTACTGGTGAATCGTTATTTCTTTTAAGATCAATATGGGCATGCAATAGTGTATGCAAAAGAAAATCTTTGTGATAATTTTACTGATTAGGGGGGGGTGGCATTGGAACACCGATAACTGCACTTTTTTAAGAAGTGAAGCGCACCATCTCTCCGAAGGAACTTCTCTAGAGGTTAAGCGCACCATCCCTCCGAAGGAAATTATCGCACCACCCGTCTTACTTATTTCAGTAATTACATATGGTAATCTGAGTGCATTAAATACATGTGACAATTTTATACTTTTGTTCAGTTGAGATTTTGTTACTATGAGTTTAGCCACGTTCTCGTTCGGATCAATTTTTGGATAAAACGCACAGCGTACTCACATTTTTTAGCAGTACATTAGTAATAATTTTCATTATTTTATTTGTTTGTAGTTCTAAAAATTAGATAAATGTGATTAATAATAATTGGTATATGTTTTTAACTTTTTATATTTCTTTTAGATTCAAAAATCTAAAATTTACATTGCAAAGGCAACGTAAATGTGAGACGATCGCACACATTTCAGATATGCACTCATCGTAAAAAACTAGTTTTACCCAGAAGGACATGTCGGGTGTCAATGCTATTCGGGAGAAAGGTATAGATTATCAAGAACAATAAATTATTAAACATTGAGACTGATATGGGCAATATTTATTGAGCTACACGCCAATAAGTAGTGTCTCTCAGCATGGCGTCGGGCCGCCATGTTTGCTCATGCAGCATGCCAGACGTATGGAGTTGTACAGGTTCTTAATGGAGTCCTGCTGTAAGACATCTCATGAAGCTTGAATCTTCTCACGCAGTTCCTGCAGATTGTGCGGTAGGGGTGGAGTTTGGATAGTGCGTTCAATAATATCCCGCACATTTTCAATCGGTGATCGGATGGTGATGTCAGATTGTCATTGCCTTGAAGCCAAGCTCTTGAGGCAGCAGCAGTATGCATATGAGCGTTGTCCTGTTGGAAAGTCGCACCGGAGTGAGCGTTCAGAAAAGGTAGGGCCACTGGTTGCAGGACCTCATTAACGTAACGTTGGGCTATCAAAGTGCCTGTAATGAGCAACAAAGGTTATATGGAATAGTAGGCAATGCTCCCCACTCCACGACATCAGGCCTTCTGGGCGTGTGACGCTCGACAACAAACCGTTCATCTTGGCGCTGACCACGGTGCCTCCACACATAGATTCGTTGATCGTCTCCTCCAAGACAAAAGCGGGACGCGTCACTGAAGATCACCAGCTGCCGTTCTGAGTGGCTCCTTGACAGTCTGGCACGACACCATTGCAGTCTTTTGCGACGATGCAATAGTTTCAGGGGCAGTCGTCGTAACGGTCTGCGCGCGTGTAGACCTACGTCGTGCTGCCTTCTGCCAGTGGTGATGGCATTAATCGGACGATGCATGGAGGGTACCTCTGCTCGCAGAATATCCGCAATCGTGGCTGTTGGGTCACTCCGTGCATGTCGGACAACCCGTCGGCCCTCTCTCTCCGTGGTTCGTCCACTTCTCCCAGACCCTTCCTGTCGCTGCTGCGTGTCTTGTTCTATCCACTGCCAAGTACAGTGTGCTACGATGATATCCGCACGACCGGCATGGCGCCCAATACGGCCATAAGGCCATCCTGCTTCTCCGAACCCTAAGATGCGGTCCCTCTCGAACTCCCCCAACTGCTCGAATTGCTTCCGAACTTTCCTCCGAGGCATACTTGGCTTGCAAAGGATGCAACCAACACAACAGCACGAGTCAGAATGGCAAGCACGCGCAACGGGATAACCTTATATAGCAAATCAGGCACATCGCTACGACTCCTCCTGGCTTGTGTAATATGCGCGGCCGAGCGTGGTACTTAAATCATTTGCATGCTTCACGATTTCAAACCTACACACCAAGTTTCATTCCTGCCGGTTGCTTCCTTCTCGGTGGAAATATTTTTTTACGATATGTGTATATTCCCCTCAAGAACTGTTAACAGTCCGAAGTAAGTGATGAAACCTGACTTTCGCTAGTCCTTAACATATAAGAATTGATAGGTATGTATAAATAGGTGAAGTACTTACATAATTTTGCAAATTGTTTTCCGTCATTCAATATGAGTATTTTTATTTATTTTTCCGTGATATTTCAGTACCACCTTAGCGGGTTTTTTTGTTTGTTTTCTCCATTATTGATACATTCCAGGTTGATTATCACACTTCACCGAACACCTTCTCTTCACGCTGGCGATGGCTTTAAAGTGCCAGTACCACACCATATTGACAAAAAGAAATAATTGCGCAGCATCCTCACTGTCGCCTTCTATATACTGTCGTGCCGAATATTTTATTGGATTTGCTCTTCGCTCAAGGCAAGAAGGGGAGCACTTCGATGGATTCGGATGTCGGAATACCTCGGAGGGAGAATCGCTTTGTGTTCTGTTAGTCCGTGGATAGGGGGAGCGGTGATGGGCCATCGCAATGGTACTAGTGTCCCTTTCAAGAATACAGGAGGGTAGGGCACATAAGGCTCCATACCAGGCTCCAAGTCCTATAGTTTGTCTTGAGCTGATTAATTTATAACAGCTTGCTTGGTTCGGCGGCACTTTCCTCAAGCAAATACAGGTACCCTTGCTACGTCTTTTCAGAGCAAAGGCTCAACAAAAACAGAAGGAAACTTTTCTTTTCTTTTCCTTTAAGGAAATGACTTATCAGGCAGAAATAAAGGTCAAATGAAATAAACGATTATTTTTAAAAATTTCAAAAATAATTATACATCCGTTTCCAAAAATTCAGGCAAACAAGAATACAAGAAAGTAGGTCATTTCTTGGGTGGTCCACCGAGAAATGTCCCGGTGCCCCGGTGGGACAATCCGCCCTTGCTTACAGCAAAAGCATGCGTTCTAGCATAAGAGTATATTATTCCATTAACAGAGATTATAGGCCGAATCCAACGTGAGCCCCAGGGTTGCGAAAAGCGATTTTGCTTCAAAGTCACTACATGGTCAAAGTTGTAACCCCGTGAATTTCGCAACTCCACACGGACTTGTGCCTCCGCACTATGTCAAGGTATCAGGTCCCCTATGGGACAATGGCGATCCAGAATCCTCACGAGGGTCAGGCCATGAAAATGCTACTTAAATTTTCACAAATAAAATTATGTTAGTGAATGTCCCTCTCTTGAATGGAAATGGATTTTATAGATAATGCGTCTGCTATTTGCTTGAAACAAAACTGAAAAGAATGGTCAAAATTAAAATCTTTGCAACATAAACGCCGACTACGTGGGTTATCCGGGGCTCAAGCATCCATTGAAGTTTTCCAATGGCTGCCATGCACACTGTGACGTAAATTTTATTTTAACTTTCATTTTTAGTTCATTTTCTTATGTAAAATTGAATTTGTTCTCTTTTGCACTTTCCAAACTTAAAGTGATATCTTCTCTCTGACATGAATTGGGGTTGGACAACACCATGAGGTCCGTACGTAAGAGACGTGTGAATCTGATAAGAAAAAGATGAGATATATAATTGCTACACAGTAGCTGTGAGGAGGGAGATGTTGGATGGTGAATGTTAATGCTCCTTTTGGATACGCGACTGCTTAATTGTCGTTTAAGTATTTGTGAGGCTACGTGTTCTACTTTAATAACAGTGTTGTGTTTTTGTGGATATTTATTCACGTTCCAGTGTTGTGTTTCATAGTTAATTGGTTGTGGATATTAACCCAAGATTTCGTGATCTCACCTTGTTGAAGTGCAAATGATCAAGTGCCTGTTGACAGCAATAAAGGACTAGCTGTTGAAGTGCCTATTGACAGCAATAAAGGGCTAGCTGTAAGTAACAACTTCCTGACTTTATTTGGGTGACTCGTATCTCACTGTAGGTGAAGTATGTTATCTATGTAGTGTTTTAGTAAGTCAGCGTCACACAAACGCTACAACTCATTAAAGAATTGTAACAAGTGAAAACTTCGAAATTAAAATAAAAAAAAACTCTTTTAACTCATCAAGTTTGGATTTTTTTTTAGCACGACATCTTCCACTATCAGACTTCAGCGGAAGCACGCCATCCAGTGACATCTCTTGTCAAGGGAATAGTGGAGTTCATCCTCACCCAATGTGCGAAAATCAAAATCATTTCTTTAACAGTGAAAGCCAAAACCGAAGTGTGAAAGCTAAAACCTTCCTTTTTTAATAGTGATACATATTAATTTCAAATCTTCCTTTTGGGGATGACTCGCGGACTTCTTTTACTTCTTAGATATTCTCACAAACCAGAGTATACAGGACATGAAAACAAAAATTATGGGCAAAAATTCTACGAAAATGATGTCTTAAACACAGCATGCTTAAAACACCTGGAATCGGCAATACTGACTGTTTTTCATGCGGTTGTACATATATTCATGAGTCTCAAGTCTACACATACAAAGTTGGAAAGTGAAAACTGTTATAAGCCATTCATTTGGTCACTCAATCAGCCACCCAACCCTGTGCCCTGCTGTTTAGTTATGCTGCATACAGAGGTGAAGCGAGGTGGGAAGGCTCCAAAAAGATTAGAATGATGCTGCTGCTAAATTAGTATATGTGCCACGGCAAGTAATTTTATAGCATGGAAACACACTCACATGGATAAAATTTCCGTCCAGTTGCATATTCACCATTTTTTTCGGAGTTTAACGAACACCATGAGCTACTCAAAGTGCTGTTTGCAGCCGCCCGCCCTAATTGAGAGCTTCTGCCCCCCGCGATGGGAAGGAGCCAGCGCCACCAGACAAATACATCACCCACTCTTCAGCTGCGAATCGAACCCAGTCCTATCTCGGATGAATAATAAAAATCCAGTACCTCAGACTGCTCAGCAGCCAGGGTGGCAATAAATTTTCTTTTTTTCTGTTTTTAAGTTTTAATTTTCTTGTACTCGGGGCAAGGCTAACCTGACTATGTAGTTAAAGCTACGGAGAGTGTACTTCCAATGCATATTGTAGTTCCAGTTGAAAAGCTCGTGTTCGAGCTTTAACTGAGGCCTAAGAAAACACACGGATATATAAATGTTCCAAATGTCATACGTACGTACGTACATGAAAAAATGAAGTTCCATGTTTCGGTTGTGTTTCTAAAAAATGCAAATATTCGTATTTTGGCGACGTCATTGTCATTTCTGTTTTGCTTCAGCGAGGCTATACAGTATAAATGGAAGATATTTACTGTGAACGGGAGGCATGTTCACAAAACTTGCAAAGAGATTCTTCGGAGGATGCTCAACGTACGTAATTGGCTTACGTAATCACGTGACTCGCTACCTAGGAGAAACAAAATGGAACAAAAAAGAAAAGTTGCTTCAGTGATCAGTATCAACAAGAATTACAATTAAGAAGATAGGTAAGCTGCCAATGCACGATAATCAACGAGCCATGAATATTCAATTGTAAAGTAAAAGACGAACTTTATGTACAATTAAAATCAGTAACTACAATCGGTTAAAATGACACATGCAAGTCTTTCTGGCTTGCCTCAAGCCCATCATCAGGAAAAATACAGATAGCATTGCGCCGACATACAACTAAATACAAGAAAGACCAACTCCCAGGATGCATCAGTTGTTACGCAATATGTGAAGTTCGTAAGTCATAATATACATATATGCACAAGACACTATTCATTAGCGGCTACGGATTCCGCTTTTAACAGGGTTATATACATTTTTGACATATGACCTCCACAGCTGTGGTAGTATATATGGAGAATCGTAATTACAGCAAATGGTCGACAAACTGCAAATGTATAAAATTTCGGTAAATAAAACAGTAAATTTATTAGAAGCAGAAGCAAGTATCTTAGTCTCTTCCCAAAAGGGGTGTGTTCGCCCTCAGCCACCAGTTTGGCCAGGGCGGTGGTAGTAGCACCAGACCTGATGTCGTATTTGTGTTCCGCTACACGGACACCAACAGAGCGAAGTGTCGAGCCTATATAAATTTTGTCACTGGTTGATGAATTGCTTGAGTTCAGGGGTATGCTATACACACCATACTTCATGTTAATATTTACGGTGTCACGGTCTGATTTGACTAACGTAAATAAGTTAATTGTCCTGATGCCGAAACCAATCTGATTCTTTCGACAGGCGTTTTGCAGGACAGTAACCACTGACGGGTGATAATCAATAGAGCCTACATAACGAATGGGAGTGGCCTTACGTCGTAAAGAAGTGAACGTTAGTCTTCGGACGCCAACGCAGCAAGCCGTAAACACAGTCCCTTGAATATCTAAACTTTAAGGCACCGACGTGGTACTTTTTTGGCAATACTCCATCGATGAACTTCATACGTTTACTGAGTCGCTATCATCAGTATTGCTGATAATTAACTTCACCGCAGAACTTGAGAATCAGGGTTCACTCCCTTTTTGGATATGTTGCTCCAGCGGTACTCAAGATCTGGATCTATCAGCTCCTTGGTCTATCGGAAGCCCTCACATGCTCCTGTTCTAATTCTTCAATCTTCTACCAACCCAGGCACCCACAAGCTTGCCTCCTTAAGGTTTAAGATTCGACGTGTCTTCTCCTACTCGACTGGCTCTCATCTGTGGCAACTGGAAACTGCGAAGATCTTCAACATTGCCTTAAAGTTTGGATATTCAAGGGACTGTGTTTACGGCTTACTGCGTGGCGTCCGAAGACTAGTGTTCACTTCTTTACGACGTGAGGCCACTCCCATTCGTTATGTGGGCTTTATTGATTATCACCCGTTGGTGGTTGCTATCGTACAAAACGCCTGTCGAAGGCATCAGATTGGTTTCGGCATCAGGACAACTAACTTATTTACATTAGTTAATTCAGGCCGTGACACCGTAAATATTAACATGATGCATGGTGTGTACAGCATACCCCTGAAGTGAAGCAATTCATCAACCAGTGACAAAATTTATATAGGCTCGACACTTCGCTCTGTTGGTGTCCGTGTAGCGGAACACAAATACGATATCAGGTCTGGTTCTACCACCACCGCCCTCGCCAAACTGGTGCTGGGGGCCAACACACACCCCTTTGGGAAGAGACTAAGATACTTGCTCCTGCTTCTAATAAATTTATTGTTTTATTTATCGAAAGTTTGTACATTTGCATTTTGCCGACCATTTGCTGTAATTACGATTCTCCATATATACTACCACAGCTATGGAGGTCTTATGTCAAAAATGTATATAACCCTGTTAAAAGCGGAATCGGCAGCCGCAACGAATAGTGTCTTGTTCATATATGTATATTATGACTTACGAACTTCACATATTACGTAACAACTTATGCATCCTGGAAGTTCGTCCCTATTGTATTTAGTGGTATGTCGGCGCAATGCTATCTGTATTTTTCCTGATGATGGGCAAGCCCGAAAGACTTGCATGTGTCGTTTTAACCTATTGTAACTAATAATTTTAATTGTATATAAATTTCGTCTTTTACTCTACAATTGAATATTCATGGCTCGTTGATTATCGTGCATTGACAGCTTACGTACCTTCTGAATTGTTTGACCTGCACGAAATTTTCTTCTTTCATGAATTACAATGCCAACAATAATAGCATCGAGGTTTCCCGAAAATTACGCCTTAAAAAGTATGATGTTAAAAAAGAAGGAAGCTTGTTTCTTCAAAGTAAAATTACTGAGAAAAGAATCACACAGTCGAGATAAGTTTCCAGCAAGTTTTAGACATTAATATTCAGGACCGGAGTATGTTTTCTAAAGAAAATACTTGCTTTAAGCTTAAGGAAAAGACCATGATATGGATTGAAAGTTCAGATAGAGAAATAAATTTTTTGTGCAGAGAATAATAAGGGTTCCTCTAAAAAATAAATTCGTATGATAAATATTTCAAATTTAAAGGTTTTACTAAGGAATAAAGGAGATTTTTAAGTGAAATTTTCGGGTAGTACTCCTACCCTTCCTGGCTTTTCTTCCAAATATGGCACGATGTCAGTTAATTTTTTTAATTTATTGTGATTATAAATCAGCCGATGGATGGCAGCGCATCCGAAAAGCATCTTTGATATTGTTTTTATTTTTAAAATTTTAAGTATGTGGTTTACACTTAAATTGTTGAATATATACAAAATGTAAACCACAAACTAAAATTTAGTTTGCTATTTCACGAATCGGTTGAGATTGGGACAAAAATCGGGTCTTCTGGTCAGCCTACCTTTGAGCCCCAGTCGCCATTCAAAATATTACATCTACGTTAAGCAGCAGTCAGTTAGTTGCTGCATTTAAATCTCCTAGATTAAAGCATTACCTTGGTTGGTACCAATACTCGATACTAAAAAAAATGATAATTATATGTAAAAAGTAATAACATTTTATATTTTAAAACGTCCCAAATTAACTCTCAGTGAACAGTAACATCATTGGCAATGTTGTCACTATGATCTTTGATACGACCAGCATCGGGAAAAATGAAATTACGTCACAGATTTTCAGCCAATTAGATTAAATAGTGACAAACATCTGAGGATCTTCGAAGAGTTTCCTTGCAGGTTTTGTTAACACGCGAGCGGGAGGGGAAAATTGTGTCAGACTGAGTGTAAGTGGGGAGATAAAGGCTTGGCGGTCCTTGAGCTTGCTCCTTTCTTCGTGGTTACTGCTTTAAAATACTCATTCAGAAATCGTTTATCTGGTGGTCAGCAAGGTTGAAAAAGATGTGGGAGTTGATGGGGGACATCATGATGGAACACAGGAAGTTTCCTTTTGTCGTACCTTAAGTCACCCTTAGGGAGAAGGGTGCGCGACACATGGAACCCCATTAGTGCGCGGAGAAATACTAATACACAAGAGCTTGTCGGTAAATCGGTTTCACAGCATTAACAGTGTAACCAGATTAGCTATGCCCCGGGCATAGGTGTTATGCGTTTGCGGTGCTCCTGAATTCTGCCCGGCGCTGATTGATAATATACTTTTTTTTGCTGTCTAATCTAGATTATTATAGTTGATGTGTTGGAGCGCATTATGATACGAAATTGAATTTGCTTTGAATAAACTCTCAGAATATATTTAATATAGAAATAGTACAAGCTTTTCTCAGGTAGGTGCTTGCCGATACTGAAATCACTTCCCGAAACCACTTTCTCAATCGTCTGGGTTGTTCTCCTCGATAAGGATAAGGATGAGATGACAGACTACAAGAAAATTAAATTTAAAGACGAATAACAGGCGTCAAAAAAAAAAAAAAAAAAAAAACCCTGAAAAATTACCCACAAAAATCACCATATGAAATAGTTTTAAATAATGGGGGCTCTAAAATAGCAGTAACGTAAGGCTTTCTTCACCAGAAATAGAAAATTTAGGATATCTCGGAATGTTTAAAATGAATAACGGTGAAGGTTATAAAAACGACATAAAAAGCCGATTTAACAAAACGATGTAAAATGCCGCCTAAGAATTTTGACCTAAAATAACTCACTAGCAATTTAGGCCTTATACGACTCCTCACATACACCCGCAAAAATAATAAATAAAAAGAAATTAATAGAGGAATAAGAGGAAGGAGTTAAAGAAATTAATTTGGAATACGCATACATTCCCCCCCCCCCCTTTTTTTTTCTAAAGATGCCAAAGCAAAGGGAAGCAGGTACCACAGCAGATAAAAAAGCAAACATTTATCGTTTTTTTCCAGCGTGAAATAATTTTTTAATTTTTCTAATTGTATCAGGCGCTAAGTCTTTGTCCGAAGAGAAAGAAGAATTGGAGGGAATCCTACAGCGTCTCTCAGTCTCTCTTGTTGTTTTCCAGGAGCAGAAGTTAGGTATCTCTCTCCCGAGCAAAAGTCACCTTCGCAACGTTACTGGCTACATATCAGATAACGCAAGCTTCACATATTCTTGGGTAGATTTAAACAACATTATCACACTAACTATTTATAAATAACGGATACTACTGCCAGCCAAGCAATTGCGGCTAAGATGGAAAAAAGGTAACCACAAAGAATGAACTATTTCCTACTGCGTAGGAACACTCAACTGGAGAGAATTATAACTGAGTTGTAAGACGGTGATTTATCACTACACCGGAAGTGGTTCGCGAAGGCATTCAATAAAATGGGTGGAGTTGCTTCTGTCCATTGAGGCATGTCTGCGCAGTAACCTTCTGAAAGCTAGTCGAAATAGGCCTTTCACTGTAAACTAAATTAGAGATTTTAATTCCAGCTAAAGAGTTGAGTTATTTCGGGTACGAGCTGCTATTGGAGGGCGACATGACATCACGGAGGAAATAAAGTAGCGCACGCGGGAGCTATCGTTGGTAACGGTTACACGTTAGCGAGGAATATACCCAACAAATGCGATGAAAAATGTTTCCAATTACCTAGAATTTCGAACTTCAAAGATTAGCATACTTGTCAGCGATTTCTTATTTCCCGGGTAAAACTTCCGTATTCGATCCCAAATAGTTCGAAGTGCCACGTGTATCCCTCCACATCGTTTGCTAACGCGTTTGTTTAACTTGAGATCTAAAGAGACTTTGAGTAGCATTTACGACTTAAACCAGGGATTGTTAACTTTGAGATGAGCTATATTCTCATATGTAGCAGCCCCCTTCTCCTGCCGAAATGGGAAGGTGGGACGAAACAGCTGAGGACATACCAAGGGAGCCGACAACATAAATACTTACTCAATAACATCAACCAATCGAACCCAGCAAAAAAAATACTTTCTCGTCCGAAAGGGGTCCGGGTTCGAATCCCGATGAGGCGTGGATGTTGTGTTTGTCTTACGGCTCTGGCTCTCTCCCTTCCCTGGAAACAGTGACCCTAAATTAGGGACGGGCGACTGCTTATAGCCCATTGAGTTGCTCACAGTGGTCGTTAAACCTCCAATCAAAAAAAAAAAAAAAAAAACTTTCGCTGACGTGCTGCCGCCAATCGTCTGTTTTGGAACTAATCGGGAGCCGAATTCGGGAGAAGACTCATTTCTTGTTTCGTGAATTAATAACTGATTTTAAAAACAACGATATAGATTAACTGCGTTGGAATAAATAAATATAAGCCCACTGATGTAAACAAATACAGTAGTGGCCAAAATTGTGAAAACCTTTTGGAGAAAGTGTGTTTTTGAGGTTTGATGGCTCATAACACCACTTTTATTTGAAGTAATACCTTAAAATTATATAACAATGGAAAGATAATTTCATCAAGAATGTAAGGCAACAACGTTTGTTCAATTATCTGTAATCTATGAAACGTTATAGCCAAATAACCAGAAAAAGGAAGCACAACTTGCTTAGGTTGATATGAAGTAGTTGTCCTTTATTTGAATGTAGCCAATGAGCATGAGTGTTTAGAGAGTCAACCAGGTGCCATCTTGTTTTGGTAATGAGCAAATTAAGTCACAGTAGGATTTAGCTATTGATGTCATGTGTTGGAGCTGAGTGGAGGACATTTGTCAGTGGGTTATGTGATTGCTATCAAGTTGGGTTTTGTGTGTGTGTGTGTGTGTGTGTGTGTGTGTGTTCTTTCACTTAGTGAGCTTGTAAAACGTAATAAAATCAAAGAAGTGGCGCAAAGAGTTGACTGGTCACCCAGAAAACGATGTAATATAGTACTATTAAGTGGACAACGTTTCAGTTATGAAGAAATTAGAAGAAAAATTGGTGGAAACTTAACCAAAGGTCTCATTCCTAAATTTTTGAAAAGGTATAAGGAGACTCAGTCATTACAAAACCAGACTGGTAAATCCAAAAAAAAAAAAAAAAAAGGTGCACAACAGCAAGTGATGATAGAAGAATTAAGTCTGGGCCTAGGTGACAGAAGAAAATCATCTGTGTGTATACAAGATGAAATGGCGCAATGCAATGGGAAGTTGAGTGCAAGGACTGTTCGGCACAGACTGCAGGAATCTGGTCTAAAAGCTAGAATTCCACGAAAAAAGCCATTTTTATCTTTCAAAGAAAGGTTGAAAAGATTAAACTGGGAGCCCATGTTAACTGGACAGCGGAATATACGGACAGTGTTATTTGGATTGATGAGACCGAAATCTACCTGTTTGGTAGTGATGGCATAAAATGCGCAAGGAGAAGAATCGGAGAAGATTTGCATCCTGATTGCATTGCATGTGCCATGAAACACCCAGTTAGTGTTATGATCTGGGGTTGTATTACTTAAAAAGGTGTGGGCAGAACTTGCGTGATTAATGGGAATATAAATGGCGAAAAATACATTAATGAAATACTTGAGCCCAAACTGAAGCCTGCCGCACGTTATCTTTTCCAAGATAATGAAGCATTTAAATTTCAACAGGATTCAGCTCCATGTCATGTTACTGGTGTGTGCAAAAACTGGTTTCAAGATAATCATATTCCACTGCTGGAATGGTCTGGGAATAGCCCAGAACTTAACCCCATCTAAAATCTATGGAGCTGACTAAATAAACTTGTTAGTCAGAAGCGACCCAGCAATAAAACCCAATTAATAGAAGCAATAATTCAATCTTGGTTTCACATTATAACAGCTGCAGAACTAAAAAACTTGGTTCACTCCATGGGAAGGCGTTGTAAGGCTGTAATTAACGCTAAATGTTACCCAAATAAGTATTAACTGACATGGTGAGAATTTTTGTATATGCTAATACAAAATCCTTCATAAAGGTGATTGCATTACATTCTTAATGAAATTATTTTTCCATTGATATACGGCATTACTCCAAACAAAAGTGGTGTTATGAGCCATCAAACCTCAAGGATACACTATTTCCAAAAGGTCTCCGCAATTTTAGCCACTACTGAAAATTGCTGCACAAAACTCGGAGAAAATAAATTTACGCGCACTCAGCTCTCGCGTATAATCACCACTTCGTCTGACCTCGTTTTGCATCATACACTTCGGCAAATCACCTAAGCATCGATTTGACGTAGGCACTACAAACGTCTTGTGCAATGTTGGCCAAAGCTTCTTGAAAATCCGTCTTCAGCTGATTTTCTGCTAGGAGCTTCTGTTTTCACACATCTTTCTTGAGCACACGCCAAAGATTCTCCACTGGGCTCATATCGGGGGAATTTGGAACCCACTGCAGGATTTGAACCCCATTTTGGCGAGTCCGAGCAGTGATGCAGCGTGCAGTGCGTTGCTTGGTGGGATCGTGCTGGAAAATCTCATCTCCCTGCGGATAAAGTCTGTACACTGAAGGCAGGAAATTCTGTTGTAAAATTGTCTGGTAGCCTTGTGCATTGACTGGTACATCATACGGAACCGAATCTCCAAAGCCAGAATACCCAAAACACCACCATACTTGCAAAGTGAGTGGGAACTTGACTCTTTGCTTCACACAGTTTAGGGCGAGTCCTTCATTCGGCAGGTGGAAAACTTTCCGTCTGATATTTCCGTATAAGACTGGGAAGGGCGACTCCTCAGACCTTATCAGTCTCCGCTGTTGACCCTATGTCCAGGACAGGTGCTCCCTGGCTCATGCAACAAACCTCTTCTTTCGTCAAACTGGCGTCAACATGGTCTCTTGTACTAGTCGTAGCCCATGTCATGCAGCCTGTTGCTAGCAGTTCATCGAGATCAACATGGTCTCTTGTTACGAAATATGTACAAAAAACCTTCACACACGTAACTCAATCGAAGAAAATTCGAAGTGATCCTTAAGAACTTTAATAAAAGTCATACGACAACACACTTAGTAAGATCTTTCGGGACACCTTGTTCCCATCTTCAGACAGATTGTCTCAGTCCGGTGCTCCCCCTATATATACACTGAAGTTACAGCAATGACGCATGTCACAAATAAGCATGCGCACACAGTTTTACTCGGCCTCTTAATGTTCTCAAATTAGGTAGAGATCCAAAACATTACATAATTAAAATAACCATAAGCACACGTACACCACTCAATTGAATCCCAACATTTTGCAACACAGACACACACGCACACACCAATCAAACACCTGCTACAGAATATACATACTACCAATTCAAACAATTCAAACTATAAAATTAAAACATACAAAAAAATCAAAAGTTAATATTGGTGTTGCGTACTGGAACAAGTTGTTTCCAGGGCTCCGGTATATCACAAGGGTAATTATCATTACACACGGAGTCCCTGTTAGCATAAATGCTCAAACTCTCAGCTAACAATAATGACGGAATGTCAGGTTGTGAAGTCAATATACTTACACGACTCCAATGTGGATAATGTAATCCATATCGAGTCAGGCGTGCCAATGCTGTGTTCTCTGCTCCATTCTTAACAGCATATTTATATTCACCCTGTTCGGGAGAATGTTCGGACAACTGGCAGACCAAGTGGGTCCCAGGAGTCTCCAGAGTCGAATGATCTTGCAAGTGCCAGTGGCGACTCAGGACAGGATGTCTGCCGTAATCCTGCGGAAGAGCCGAGGACTGGCATGAAGTCTCTGATCCAGAGCATAGGTCAACCTATGCTGAGGCAATAGCTAAATCCCTTTCCTAAACCAAAGCATCCGGAAAACCTCCCAGCAGGTTGACGGTGCTGGGAAGAAATGGGACAGCAAAGCCCCAAGTTTTGACTGAGCCAACCTTCTTGGTTGTTGATGCTCCTGCTAAACGAAATGGTGGCGTCAAGAGGCCAAGGAAGGAAAGATCTACCTCACCCATCGAAAATGGGAATTGGGCTGACCTAACCGATGTCGTCATTGAACACCAGTCTGATCCACTATGCGTAGAGACGAAAGAGCTCAACTCAAGCGTCTCCGTGATCGCGGAACAGGTAGAGGTCACCAAAGACCCCGGGACATGTTTGCCATCTAACGTGTCTAAAAGGGGGCCACCGGTGGTTTGCAGAGGAATTAGCAACTGGCCTCTGATCTGTGAGAGGATAGAAAAAGAGCTTGAGCGTCGGTAAAAATGGTGGGGGATCGTACCACCATAAAAGTGAAGACTAACGCTGATCATCGGCGGTTGACATCTCTCCTTGAAAACTGCAAGGTTGAGTTTTTCACGTTCACCCTGCCGACAGAAAAAACCGCTCCGTGTTGTCATTAAGGAACTGGGATTGGGTTTCCAAGTCGATAGTATCAGAGAACAGTTGCAGGACTCCTTTGCTGTCACAAAGGTGTGTCGGCTTCAAAAAAGCCGTAAACAGGACCTTCCACCTGTCATGGTTCAGCTCGTTAACAATGAACAAAGCAGGGACATCTTCCGGTTGGTATCTCTCCTTGGGGGTTTCAATCGCGGTTGAGCCCTGCCGAACTAAGGGCAGGATACAGCAGGGCTTCAACAGCCATGGCGTTGGTCATGCTATGTCCAACTGCAGACAGAAGCCAAAATGTGTGCACTGCGGCAAGGATCATTGCAGCAGGGAATGCACAGCTGACAAGAAGACAGCGTTTCTGTATCAATTCTAGTGGTGAACATGGGGCTAACTGGCGTGGTTGCCCCATTTACAAGCAGCTTGCCAACAGCTGCCGAAAAACAACGGGCAGAAACCAGAGCCGAAGCAGAAGAAGATGTCAAAAAGCAGGGCTCCTACGAAACCTAATGCTGTTGACACCAAACCTGTTAAGGAGAGTCCCCTAGCTGCTTCCATGCCTTCCACCTCTCCTACAAGCTCCAAGAGAAGGAAAAGGAAAGGCAAAAAGAACAAAAACAGGACTGCTGGTTAACCAGCAAAATTTACGCCAGCCCCTCAGGTGGTTACAAAAGTGGCTCCCCATCCTTCCCTTTACCGAGGTCACGAAACAAAAGCTCTTCTCAGGGCTTGTAGAGCGCATTGGTCCCGCTGTTCTCAAACGGGTTGTGGTTGCCTGTCTGGTGGCTTAAGCCTGAGCTCCCATGCCTAGTAGCGCATTATGAACAGTCTTAACATAATGTTTTGAAATGTTAACTGCATCAGGAATAAACTTGCTGAACTTGCAAGCTTCCTGAAAGATCATGACATCGACGTTGCTCTTATCTGTGAGTCCAAACTCACACCTAAGATCAAGCAAGTCAATGGTTCGAACTCCAGGTGTTCCGGCCCTATACAGGCAAGCAGCAGGAGGTAATGTAATTTTAGTCAGAAATGGTTTAAGTACATCCATCGCTCCCTTCAAGGATCTCAAGGATATTGAGGCACTGGCAGTTAAGCTAAAAACAAGCTTGATTAAATTAGCTTCCGTTTATAACAGTCCAGGGAAGGTACCTTCGGACGATGATCTTAACATCCTCTTTGGGGACCCCATCCCCACTGTAGTGGCTGGTGACTAAAATGCTAAACAACCTGACTATTTTTGTCGTTCAACTAATAGTGCTGGGGTGGCACTTTCACAATACATTGACAAGATGGATCTTACAGTTGCAAGTCCGGTCAATCCTACTTGCATCCCGTCACACGGGGTTGGCGATGTCATTGATTTTGCTGTCCTCCAGTTTGTGAGGCATTTTCATCAGTTCTCTGTGATTTCTGGGCTTGACTCTGATCATGACCCAGTTCTACTGAGATTGAACGGAGTCGCAGCCACCTGGCAGACGATGATGTATACTGATTGGAAGTTGTTCCAGGAAATTATTGCTCTGGTTGATCCGCCGACGGCGGAAACTAGTACTCGCTCGAACGTCGACAGTGCGGTGGAGGAACTCACTCGTTGCATACAGGTAATCTTGAATCGATGCAGAAGTCCTCAGCCCCTTACCGAGACCCTCATGCACTTCCTCCACGTATTGTCCGGATGATCCGAAAGAAGAACAAGTTCCGGAGGATCTGGCAGTATTCGAGATCAGCCGAAGACAGGGTTCGTTATAACTCGTGTCGCGATCTCGTCAGGGCAGAAATCCGCGCTTTGAGAAAACTCCAATGGAACAAGTACCTTATCAACGCGGGTCAACCTCGTCAGGATGACCCTTCAAAAACTCCGGTGTAGTAAGACTGTCATACCCCCCATTGTTGATCCACAGGGTTTGGTGTACGGTGATGACGAGAAAGGCTGGTGTGCTTGCTGGTGCCCTGGAGAAGCAGTTCTCACCTCATGACATCGAAAATCCTAGTCACAGGGATAGCGTCATGGAGGCTTTAGCTACATACGATCTTGATGATACAGACGAGTTCATCTCGCCTGATAGTTACATCGAGGTAACTCGACACATCAAAAAACTAAAGGTGAAGAAAGCTCCCGGAAGAGATGGAATTTCGGCAAGGGCTGTTCAACTGCCCCCTGAGAGCTGGATTCTGGCACTGGTGGAGATTTTCAACGGGTCTCTCCGTCTGAAGTATTTCCCCAGCAACTGGAAAAAGACAGTGGCAGTGGTGCTGCCCAAACCTGGAACCAATCATACCTTACCTGAGAACTACTGTCCAATATCTCTCTTGCCCATCCCGGGTAAGCTCCTGGAGAGGGCCATCCTCTCTTGGCTTCTAGAGTTCTGTGAAGCTAATGGTGTGATTCCTGACGAACAGGGTAGTTTCTGGGCGAAGCATGCTACGACCCACCAGTTCATCAGACTTACGGAATTCATTTCTGAAGGACGAGATAAGAGCGAGTATTCCACTGCTGTCTTCCTGGATATCAGCAAGGCTTTTGACCGCGATTGGCATGATGGACTCCTACACAAGTTGCAGAAGTTTCGATGCCCTCGCCCAGTTGTGGTGCTGATTGGCTGGTACCTCAACAGCCGCAGTTTCTCTGTTAAGATTAACGGTGAGCTTTCTTCGGAAAAAAATATTCGATCTGGCGTTCCTCATGGTTCGGTTCTTGGACCAACGCTGTTCTCCATTTATCTGCACGACTTACCCAAACCCAAAAAAGGGCAGGTCATGATGTACGCAGATGATACAGCTGTTGCCATCAGGTCCCTGAACAGAAACAGAGCAGAGACGCTCCTCCAGGACTTTCTCTCTCAGCTGGAAACCTACTAAACTGACTGGTGGATCAAGATCAATCCGTGTAAGAACAGTGCGCTGTTGTTTTTTGGATCTCTCCGAGGAGTATCGAAACTCGTTATGTTTCAAGAGACAATCCCCTGGGCTACCTCCACTAAGTACCTAGGGCTTCAACTCGATTATCGATTATCGTGGGTGGCAAACACTAGCTACCGCATGAATAAAGCTAGACAATGCCTTGGGCAGCTAGCTCCACTACTCCACCGGAGAAGTTTTTTTACAACACGGCAAAAATACTGCTGTATAAGATGGTCGTCACGCCTCCTCCATCTGGATTGGTATTAGTAGGAATCAGCGAGAGAAAATCGAGAGGGTGCAGAGCCGAGCACTTCGAATGATAACTGGGGCTCCCCTTGGACCCCTCTTCGGAAACTGAGGAACAGACTTGGAATCAAGAAGGTACATGAGTTTTCCACCAGACTTGCCAAGAAGTTCTTCAAGAAAGCGGAAACCCACCCTAATGGACTTGTTAGGGACGCGGTTGACTACAATCCCAGCGATTTCCTTAGGTAACCCAGAACTAAGGCGGCGATCGTTGACCCCCCATTGACGGAGAGAGTAAGTATGCGAACACTGGTGGGTGTTAGACAGACCACCACACCCTTCTTTTTCAGATTGGCATCGAGACGGTGAAAATGGATTCTGCTCGGGCATTTGGATTTGGTCTGGTTGAATTGCAGTGAACCCCTGGTGTGTCGGCGGCAGGGTGGTGTTGTGGTTCTCTGTGATGTTGTGCGGTTCTTGGTTCCCCTTACTTCCTTTCCCACTAGACTGGTGTTACGGTTCACAGTATGAAAGATGTATCACCCTCTCTTTTCCTCAATTTTTCTGTTTGTCTTTCCTATTGAGCTCACATACTCAGATCTCATAGTTTCCTATTTGTAAGGTTAGTTTTAGACCTAGGGTCAGACACTCCTTCCTAAAGCGTCTTCAAATATCATGCTAAGACATGATTTCTAAACTCCTGTGAGCAGTTTCTATTTTCTTTAAGTATTATACCTCATTGCGACTTTAGTTCGTAACACCGGTGAGTGGAAAAGTAGGCGGAGGACATGATGGGAAATGTAAATTAATGACACAGTAAGTGATATATAAAAACGCGAAGAAGGGTAACTTTATGAAAGCCAGTTAGGCTTTGCTGATGTTTTCCCGGTGCTTATTTTATTGACCAAATACTTTATATATTATATATAAATATAAAGATATCATCATTCTCATTGTCAACCATTCTCAATCCACTGCTTGATGAAGGTCTTCTTAAGTGTCTTTCATAAGTGTGTTTTGAGCCAGTCCTCCATGTTACTCCGGCATGTTTTCGAATTCATCCATCCATCTCCCAGGTGGTCTTTTTCAGTGTTTTAGTATCCAGTCTAAATTTTTGGTTGACCATCGGGAATTCGTTGTTCTGGCAACATGTCCAGCCCATTGTCATTTCAGGAATTTTACTCTGATCGTGACGTCTTCCATTTTCTTTATTAATGAGTTCCGCATTATATAATTTCTGGATACACTATGCATGCACCTCTTCATGCTACTTTCCGTTGTCTGCAGCCTTAGTAATATATGCACCGATGAGACATTATATTATGACCATCTACCTAATAAACTGTAGGACCCCCTTTCGCCCGCAAAACAATGGCCACTCGGCAAGGCATCTTTAAAAATAAAAGTGGCCACTCAGGAAAGCGAGGGGTATCCTGAGTTATCTGGTACCATAATGTCAACAGCAGGTCCTCAACTTCCCGTACATTTCGGGGTGTTGGTGATTTAGCGTGAACTCACTTTTCCAAGTCGAACCACAAATTTTCGATTGGGTTCATGTGAGGTGAATTTAGAGGCCAGGGCATTGACAGAAAGTCACCAGCATGTTCCTCGAACCACTCTTGACGATATTGACAGTGTGGCATGGCGCATTATCCTGTTCGTAATGACCATTACCAGAAGGCAACACAGTTGCCATGAATGCGTGAACTTGTCCCGCAACAATGTTCAGATACCTGACAGATGTCAAGGACTGTGCTATTGCGATAAGGGGACCTAAAGTGTCCCAAGAAAGCATCTACCACAGCACAACACCGCCGCCACCGGCCTGTTTCCGCCCAACAGTGCATTCAGTTGCCATAACGTCCTTTGATAATTGGCGTATCCGCGCTCGGCCGTCTACATGATGCACCAGGAAACTTGATTCGTCAGACCGGGCCACATTCTTCCAATCATCCATGGTCCAATCTTGATGATCTTGAACCCATTTCATGCGCTGTTGGCGATGATGTGCAATGAGCATGGTAGCCCGGCTGGGTCTTCGGCTACGCATGGCCATGCGCAGAAGGCTGAGATGAACTGTGTGCTGTGACACATTGCCCTGATCACTACTGTTGTTGCTGCGGGTGATTTGTCACACTGCGGCCCTGCGGTCACTGTGAACAATGTGTGACGGTCTCCGCTCCCCTCTGGCATCAATGAGCTGAGGACGACACATGGCTGGACGACGGTTTGTCGTTTGGCCATCAGTGCACCACTATTGATACGTAGTCACAACAGCGATACGTAAACATCCCACAAGCCGCGCCGTTTCCGAGATCGTAGTTCCGATGCGCCGTGCCATCACAATTGGTCCTTTGCCAAACTCCTATAAATCGGTAGCTTTTCCCATACTAACTCCGAACACTCTACTAACCGAAAGCCGGTTCTCGGGTTGTATATATACTGCTCTGTTAACTTCACCTGCGCCACCGTTCTGTCTCCAGACGCGCTCATTTCTCTAGGCTGGGTGTGGTCATAATGTAATGTCTCATCGGTGTATAAGAGGCTGGCCCTAACAGATGAGCCATAGTGCGTGACGTGAGCACAATGGGCAGAGGTAGTGATTTGACTCACGTCCAAAAAGGAATGATCATCGGCTACCGCGCCAAGGGTTGAAGCATCTCAGAAACATCCGACTTCGTGAGCTGTTCGTGAGGTGCTGTAGTTATGGTGTACCAAGAATAGACCGCTGACACACCGAGTGTCTCCCGACGTCATAATTGAGGAGCCCAAAAGGCCATCGACCCCAGAGAAGAACTTCGCCTTCGTCGACTTGTAAAGGACAATCGAGCACAACAATGCAGCAGTTGACCACGCAAATGAACGCTGTGGCACCCAGGTACGTGTCCCCGATAACAGTAGAACAAACACTGTTACGCATGGGTCTTCGGAGTCGACGCTGCGTCAGGGCGCCCATGTTAATCCAGGTCCATCTGCAACTACGCCTGCAGTTCGCATAGGACTATCATCATTGGACAGTGGAAGAGTGGGAAAAGGTTGTCTTTTCCGACGAATCGAGATTTCTGCTCCACAGAAAGGAAGGGCGGTGGCGGATACGGCGTCAGACCCAGGAGAACCAACGCCCAGACACACTTGTCGGTCAAGTACAGGGAGTCTGTGGCAGTGTGCATGTCTGGTTGGGGGATGTTTTCCTGGTATGAACTGGGACCTTTGGTACCCCTGGATGGGCCGCTGAACACTGATGGCTACCTGTCCATCCCCGCTGACCACATGCATCCCTTCATGCTGGGCATTTATTCTAGTGGTTATGGTGTCCTCCAATAGGACAATGCGTCCTGTCATGTCACTAATGGGGTGAATGGCTGCTTCCAGGAACGCGACAGCGATGTCTCCGTTCTCCCTTGGCCGGCGAAATCTCCCGACCTCAATTCCATATAGCACGTGTGGGTCTATTTGGATCGATAGGTTCGACGTGCCGACCCACAACCATGTCATATGTGGGACCTCCGTGCTCTGCCGCAGTCCGAATGGGCAAGTGCACCTCGGGCAACCTTCCAGGGCCTTATTGTGTCCATGCTGCGCAGTCTCGCTGCTGTCTTCCCGGCTAAGATTGGTTATTCCCATTATTAAATTAAGTATGTGATCATATTATTCTTATTACAAAGCTGTATTCTGATACGACCGTGTATGTACTAAGTCAACTGTAATGCGGCTAATCGCGTGTATCCGACACCAACAGCCTCGAAACAATCTTATTTCGTCCGCTCTGCCCAAAAATTGCGCGAACATAGAACTTCCACGAGGGAATGAACATATGCGTGCATGCTATGTATATTTACAAATATTTTTTATGAAATGAGTACTGGCGAATCTTACATATTTGGGGACGAGGTCTACTTTGTTTATACTTAAGTGTACAAGAGGAAAAGCGTTTACATATATGTAACAGAAGTACGTAGACTGGTCGTTTAAATTACTTTTACTTGTAAGGTAAGTCAGTTCAATAGAGCAACTTAGTTTCTTCAGAGCAAGAGATCTTCATCCTTTTCTGAATAATTAATACAGACATTTGACGTGGATCAGGAACATCAAACAAATGTCTTCGCTCTTTCCACGTTTATAAATGAATTACGGAAAAATTCTCATTGGCCGCCACCGGGAATCAAACCCAGGGTCTCCCAGTTACGCGCCGGATATGCTTCCACTACACCACAGCGGCCTCGAATTCCTCCAGACTCACACACGCTAACTTCCAAGCCAGTTTTGGCAGGTTGCTTCTTGGAGCCCCGCACAATACTGGGGATTCACCAAAGATGGTAAGCAGCAACTGAAGAAATAATTAGAAGGTGAATGAATAATTACTATAGACATGTGATGTGGACCAGGAACATCAAACAAAGGTCTTCGCTCTTTCCACCTTTATAAGAGAGTCACGGAAACATTCTCATTGACCGCCATCGGGAATCGAACCCAGGGTCTTCCAGGTACGCACCGGATATGCTTCCACTACACCACAGCGGCTTCGAATTCCTCCAAACTCACACTTTTCTGAATCTCGGACATGACAAAACGGAATATCGCACACGGACCACTGGAGAAAGGAGAGTAAAATACATGTGTTTATGATAAATATCGATTATTTCCGAGCGATTTCGAATCCTAAACTTAAATTTTGGAAAAAGAAACGATGCAGTTAACATGATATCTCTTTTCGAAGTAGGTACCAGATATTCCTATATTTTTCAGTATTCTTTAAAATTTTCAGTTATACACTGAGTGGCCACTTTATTATGACCACCGTACCAGTACGTCGTTGGGCCACCTTTTGCTTTTAATACTGCGTCGATTCTTCGTGGCATGAACTCCACGAGATGTTGGTAGATGGTATGTGGAATCTGAGACCATGCTCGATGAGTAGCACTTTCCAGGAGTGTAAGATATCAAGGTTGTGGATCCACCTGTCTGATGGCTCGTTCAACTTCATCCCACAAATTCTCAATGGGGTTGAGATCTGGAGATTGTGGTGGCCACATAAGCAAATTAAACTCAGCGGCATGTTCCTGAAACCATACCTGTACAATACGAGCACTATGAGAGGACGCATTATCTTGTTGAAAGTAGCCATCGCCATTGGGATAAACCATTCACATGACGGGATGCACTTGGTCCGCAACGATGTTTAGATATGATGTACCAGTCAGACGTTGATCAACACGAATTTAAGGGCCCAAAGCATGTCAGGAAAACATTCCCCAAACCATAACGTTGCCTCCACCAGCTTGAAGGGTTGTAGCAATGCATTTAGGGTCCATGCTTTCGTGCTGTTTCCGCCAAATTCTCACTCGGCCATCGGCATGGTGCAACTGAAAACGTGATTCATCGGAGCACATAATTTGTTTCCAATTATCGACTGTCCAATCCTTGTGCTCCTGTGCGAACTGGAGACGTTTTCTCTTGTTAACTGCAGACAGCAAAGGTGTTCGAACAGGCCTTCGGCTGCCATATCCCATCCGATGCAGTGTACGGCGAACAGTGCGTGCAGAGATCATTTGCGGGGATCCTTGATTAAGATGGTCTGTAATTTGCTGCACTGTTGCCCTTCTGTTGTCTGTTACCAGTCTGGACACTCTCCATTTCGCCCGAGCAGTCACTAGTCGATGACGACCACACGTTTCACGTAGAGACCCAGTTTTTTGGTTGACAGTCCAGTCTTTAAACACTTTAACAACAACTGCTCTATAACATTTCACGAATGCAGCGGTTTTGGTGATACTCGCTCCATGGCTCCGAGCTCCTACAATCATTCCACGTTGAAAGTCTGTCAAATCGCATTTTTTACCCATCTCGTCACCCAAAAATCACTTTTACTACTGTCGCAAGCACTAATCTTTCCCTTTTCATGCTAGCCTCGACTTCTGGCGGCAACAGCGTGCAGCCTAGCTCATTTGCTTAAAACTGTCAAGTGGTCATAATAAAGTGGCCACTCAGTGTATAATGTAGCGCAGCATAGCTCGTAGCAGATTTGGGAATGATTTGGGAAGTCCATGCACCCAAGGTAACTGGATATTCATTTCTCAATTTCCAAAATGCAATTTTTTCCATTTCAGAAATTCCTTCGCGGACGTCTCGTGGGCCATTAAAAAAGGGTTCCGCGGGTCACGGGTTGAAAACCCGTGCTGTAGATAAAGTATTGCGTTATTTGCAATAAGTGACAGAGAACGTTTGATGAAGATTTGGAACGGGTCGGGTTGTAAACTGGAAATTCCGAACCGGGCAAGACCCTCTAGAGTTCGGAGCCGGGCTGTGACAGACGAAATAGCCTTATGTCTGTATGTCACCAACTCTTCCACGCGGTTGGGTGGCCTATGGTACATAAGTTCTTTCAGGTGAAATCAGAGAAAAAAATCCATTTATTAAGATCTGGAGAATGCGGACGTCATATTATAGGGCCAACACATCTATTCCATCTCACAGGAAACATTATCCAAGCGCTGTCGCGTCTTTGCTCTAAAGTAAAAGGATGTTCCATCATGCTGAAATCATAACTTTAGAGTCTAGACGAACGTAAAATGGAACGTTTTCCAGAATGCTGGTAGCTGGAATACCTTATACCAAGATGCTGTAAGTCCAAATGCCACCACAGCACGTTGTTACCAACCACATCAGTCCATACGTTAGTACACTATCCGTATGGATGACCGCGTCATCTTGTGATGTGCAGATTGACTGGCGACCAAACATGACTATTTTAATAGTTAAAGACCCCCCCCCCCCCTCACGACTTTCATCACTCCATAGTTCACGTTTAGTGTGTACAAAACTGAGCGGAGAGAATAATTCGCAGGATGCAGACATTGGACTCTTAAATAATACTACTTACAGGTGAAGGTCTTCATCGTGATGAATGTCAAGCACGCTGATGTGAATGATTCTTGTTCGATGTGCAATTCCACGTGCGCTAGTTGTTAGATACGGAACCAGGTGTTTTAAACACTCTGCATGGTCGTACAATGCTCCTGTACATTGTGACCACGAAAATCTTCCCAAAGCTGAGCTCCATGATTCTCGGTTTGTTTATTGGCTTATTGGCCTGGAGCCTGAACTAGCCTATAGAAAGGAAGTAACGTCACAAAACTTTAGGGTGTGCTGCCTCGGAAAAGAAAGCAATAAAATAAAAAGGGCAATGAAATTGTTTCCTGACAGTTTATGCGCCATTTTCAGACCACACTGTATACACTTAGTCAGATACAGTGGCACACCGACGGGAACATGGCGTCCATCATGTCTGGACTCCCCACCTTAAAAATAGTAATGACCCCATGGTTGAAGGTGTGTGTGTGACGTACTTGCCAGCAGGACGCACCCGACATAAAGGCAGATAGCAATCAGAATGAACGTCTGCGTAGCTCAGTTGGTAGAGCGACTTGTTCCGGAATAAGCGGACTCGTGTTCGATTCCCGGCGTAGACCAAAAATGACGGAGAAATTTACTTCGTTATAATGGCGCCCGAACTATCCGGATGACCCGGCCGTTCAAAATCTCGCATTGGTGTGGTGTTCTTTCCACACTGCGAGGTAGGAAAAATCAGAGAATCCCTTCTCCAGCGCTTCGAAAAATAAATGTGTGTGACGTTGCATTCCACACACCAGATTGACTGGGAGTTCTCAAGTGCACGTTCTACAGTGGATGGCTGCCTGCAACGATTCATGGTCACGGCTGACCCGTGGGCCATGCCCCCGGCCCTCTTTCGAGGGGGATGTGACGTACTTACCAGCAGGACGCACCCGACATAAAGGCAGATAGCAATCAGGCTGAACGTCTGCGTAGCTCAGTTGGTAGAGCGAGTTGTTCCGGAATAAGCGGACTCGGGTTCGATTCCCGGCGTAGACCAAAAATGACGGAGAAATTTACTTCGTTATATGTGTTATGGAGCAGGACGCACCCGACATAAAGGCAGATAGCAATCAGAATGAACGTCTGCGTAGCTCAGTTGGTAGAGCGACTTGTTCCGGAATAAGCGGACTCGGGTTCGATTCCCGGCGTAGACCAAAAATGACGGAGAACTTTACTTCGTTATATGTGTTATGGAGTATTGGATCAACTGATAAAAGAAATTTGCTTTTGTCAATGCTTGATTTACACCTCAACATCAAGCGACATGACGAGAGAGAAATATAACCAATCATGAAATAAGTGACTCCGATCGTGATTGGTTAATCACCTGTTTGGTTGGCGTTCCGTCACTTGACGCCGAGGTGTAAATCGAGCCTAATACTTCTACGAAATTATTCCACGTGGAATATACACTTTCTTCAAGGCTTGTGATACCATCCTCAATCATACATGCATGCATATAACACGGGATGCCAGGGCCACCCTGAAAGCCTCTTGCCCAGGGCTCCGAAACGTCTAAATCGTCCCTGGTATTGCTAATTTATATATACCGTAGCTACCCGTAGTCGCTAAATTTGCATATCAGTATGTTTTTCCTTCGAAATTGCAATATCACTAATTTTTGTGACCAGTGTATACTCACTACACACACATACGGTTGCCGGTAAACCACCACACAGGAAAACTGACACTACTCTTTCCGCAACTTGGAAACCTGCCACACAGGAAAAGTGCCACATGCTTTTTATTAAGGGGCCGGGCAGAAATTGATGTTCCTCCGAGTACCACTTTCCATGCGTGGTAGTTTTCCAAGGTGCCGAACGACGGGAAGGAGCTCTTTTGTTTGTCTGAATTTTCATGCAGGTTCATAGGAGTTTAGGGCAACTGGCCATAAAAGTTTAGGGGAGGTATAAAGATTGCCTTTTCTTGGCCTGTATTTAGAATTGAATTGGGAACTCCAAACAGATTTCGAGAAAACGTTCTATGTAAGCCAAACGGGAATTGTACTGTAATTTGAAGAAATAAATTGCCGCGATTTAGTACAGTTCTTAAAACTACAGTGTTCGGCGAAACAACGGAATTACAGGATGACTCATGCTGTGTTCAGAAAAAGGCGAAGAGGTAGGATTTTTTAATAGCACTGCACTTGTACTTAGGCACTAAATATTTACATAACATGTTCAGTTTGTAATATTTTTCTTTTACTTAATTCATAGGCCATACAGCTTGCCCTTTTTAACAGCTTTTAATCCGCCGACTTCATATTCAGAACGTTTACCTTTCAAATCAAGTCAGTAGCATTGCGCTTTTACTTAGGCACTACATATTAATTCATAGGCCCTAGACCTAGGCCTTTTTACAGTTTTTATTCTACCAATGTCATATTCACAACGTTTACACATCAGATCAAGTTAACAATATGAATCTAGGTAAAACAGTCCGAAGAAAAAAAGTCCGAGAAGGAAAGTGGCTGCTGTAAAACGAGGAAAAAAGTCCATGTAAAAAAGGTCCAAGGAAAAAAGGTCCAAGGAAAAAAGGTCCAGGAAATAAAGTTCAGGAAAAATAGTCCATAGCTATTAAAGATGTTTTTTTCTGTTTACTTTACTGTTCTCGTATTCAAGATATTTGCATAACGAACAGGGTAATTACAAAACCCGAAAGTTATTTTGTAATTACGCTGTCAGGAGATTAATTATCCATCATAATCCATTACAGGGACAATGGAATCCGATATAATCGTGCCCATGCTGTTTCACCCCATTATATTCACCTATATATATACAAAATATAATGTCTGTATGTTCTCTATAATTTGGTCCAGATCGGTCAAATGGTGTATAATACACCATTTGACCGATCTGGACCAAATTTATAAAGAACATACAGACATTCTATTTGTATATACAGTATAAAGATGAATATAATCGGGTGAAACAGCATGGGCTCGATTATACCGGGTTCCATTGTCCCTGTAACGGATTATGATGGATAATTAATCTACTGACAGCGTAATTACAAAATACCTTTCGGGTTTTGTAATTACCCTGTTTGTTATGCAAATATCGTGAATACGAGAACAGTAAAGTAAACAAAAAAACAACTTTAACAGAAATACACCATTTGACCGATCTGGACCAAATGTTGCATAACTACCCTCTAAGACTCAGCAGAAAAAATAGGTTACCGTGGAACCTGAGCAATCGATTAATATATCAAAGAAATGAGAAGAGATCGATCAATGAACCAATCAAGTACGTAAGTGAGAAAGGATCAAACCATCAATCAACGAAATGGGAATCAATCAGTTCAACGAAATGAGAAGGGATCAATCAATCAATCAATGAAATGAGAAGGAATCAATTAATCAATGAAAGAAATGAGGAGGAATCAATCAAGGAAATGAGAGGGAATCAATTAATCAAGGAAATGAGAAGGGATCAATCAATCAAGCAAATGATTAGGGATCAATCAAATGCATGGGAACGGTTCAATCAATTAATGTAGCTAATGATAAGGAATCAATAAATCAATCAAGGAAATCAGTTGGGATTAATCAATCAAGGAAATCAGTTGGGATTAATCTATCAAGGAAATGCAAAGGGATCAATCAATAAAGTAATTGAGAAGGCATAAATTAATCAGAGTCCATGCTTTTCCCATGGTGAACTAACTATATGTTGCTTGCTCCACAGTGGACACGCCAAAGCATTTATTGTCTTACATCTTGGAGGCGGAACCAACAATATAGTGTATCCCAAAGCATCGCATGGAATGTCCATTACCTAATTTGTTCATATGTCTAAAAATAAAAATATTTTTGTGTATAAATATCGAGTGTACCGCAAACAGTTTTGTAAATATATTTTCTGATTGGAATGATGTATTTTAAATGTTGAATTTTTGTTTCGCACGGAACAGAATTTTAACCCATATCCCGAAATGAAATTTCGGGTAAAATAAAATAAAATAAAACGAAACAAAATAAAATAAAATAAAAATGAATAAGTAAAAATGAACGCTATTATTTTGTATTCTTTGTAGATTTTCCGCTTATCCAAAAGACATGCTGAGTCACACTAGGTAAATAATGAAAGTATGTTCCCTAACCCCTACCCCAACATTCTCGTGAGTACGAAGATCAAACCGTATGTCAAATCGACTTATTAGCATGCCTATGATGATAATCAAAACGCCCATCTTGACCTTTTTTGCCCGGACTTTTTTCCGCGTTTTTCAACAGTCTCGGACTTTTTTTCTCTCGCACTTTTTCCTTGAACCTTTTTACCGATTGCCCAATAATATTGCGCTTTTACTTAGGCACGAAATATTAATTCACAGGCCCTTTTACCAGTTTTGGTGGTTTTCCAAGTTGCTGAATGAGAAGTGGCAGTTTTCCTGTGTGGCGGTTTACCGGCAACCGTCGCGTGCATATTGCCAAAGCAAATATTCAGCACTTGCAGTCTTTGTAATTTGCCTCCTCCGGAAAAACAAATCCCACGTTACCATCCGTTCCAGAATATTGCATGAGTTATGCTATAGTTCCTTTGTTTCGAAAAACTGGAAAAGTTATTTTAAAAATGTGAAGGAAAACGAAATGGGAGAACACCGTGCAAATGGACACAAAAACAAATCTGTCGTACAACGACCTTCAACAGGGCATTGGACAAGCCGACCATACGGCGTTTAAGTGCCTGAGGCTGTTGAAGGCAACGAAGCACAAAGTGGGAACGCCTGTGCTTTCCCTTAGTCGCAAAAATCGGTTTCACCCTACCCGCAACACACCCCCAGCCCAAAAGCTCACACGCCTCCCCCTGTTTCATTACTATGGCTGCCTGCAGGATTACTGGAATTTCTGGAGTTGCTGTGTTAAGAAAGAAAAAAAAACACATCTTAGAGGTTTGTTTTCATCAAAACTATAATCTCGTGGAAAATAAGAGGTGCGGGACAGTTCTGTAAAATAAGAAAACCTGCGAAATTCTGTTTCTATTCCTCCCTGTTAAAATAAGCGTGGATTTTTTTCCCGTCTAATGACGTGTTTTTTCAAAAGGGACCGTCTCGTCGCAGAAACAGAAGAGTACCAATCTCACGGGTACGAGTTTTCCGGATACCGATACGAATTTGCCGAGTGTCAGGTCAGTTCGGTGGGTAACAATCTTCCGGGTACCAGTTTTCTAAAATTAAATTATACATACAAATGACGTGATTTCTAAAATTTTTGAAAAAATTTACGAATTCGAAGAAAAAAAATGTATCGGAATACTTAGAATGGATGAAGATGATGCTAAAGCCTAATAAAATTCAGACATTAAAAACTGAACAGAATATGATGAAACTGCGTGGGTACCAGTTCACCGGGTACCCATCTCCCTCAATCTGATGCTTGACTACAGAATCGCCTATTCTGACAGCAACAAAATGCATTTGGATATTGCGAAAACTGTACTTTCTCACCATTGTGTCATGAGCGTGAGGTCACAGAAATAAAAATGTGCTTCCAATGAAATGTACTTTTTTTATGTAACATAAAACGAGAGCCGGATCGAGTGGTTTGGGGCCCCCGGGCAAGAACCATGTTATGGGGCCTTTTTCCCTCTTAACTAATGTTTTCCGTAATTTCGGAAATACATAACGCATGGGAATATTTAACTATCAATTTAAAAAAAAAAAACCAAGTATTTATAAGGTGTGGAAATTAAAACGAACAGTAAAACCGTGGAAAGTGGTGTATTTGCATTTTTAAAGATTTTAAAGGAATTTCACCACCCCTCATACATATGGCACTTGCAATCAAAGCCGGAACCCGAGTTCATGAAGATCCCCCAAGCTTCGATTTTTTTTTTACCGCAGTTTTTTTTTTTTTTTTATTTTTAGTTGCATGTACATTTATTTTTTGTGTTTCATAACTGATTGTTATTTTGAAAATCAGATACAAAATATGAATAAAGTACATAAATATAATGTGTAGTCCTTCTCTCCCTGAGAAATCGCAGTTGCGCTTGCCCGGAGCTCTCGTGGCAACGCCCAGCAGCCTCGTTACATGGTTCTGGCCCGGAGATAAGTGATTGCATTTGTAGAGCAATACAAGAATTTGTTATATGAGATATCTGATGACATTTGTAAAGCTATACAAGATTTTTTTGCTTCAAACCTCCGTATCGTGTGAATTCACCACGAGCAACAATAACAGCCTCTACACGGAGTGGCATTCAATGGAAGAGGTTTTTAATATTATCCCGGGGAATAGCCTTCCGTGATGCTACTATGCGTGACCAGAATACATATTTATGGTGACTACCGAAGGTGCTTGACGAGCTAGTCACTTAGCTATCATGTCCCAAACATGTTCGATCGGGGACATAACCGGGCGAACGTGCAGGCCAAAGAAGAAGCGGTATCTGTCGTGCATGGAAGAGATCTTGGACTTTCCGGGCCACATGTGGCCGAGAATTGTTTTACTGGAATACAGCGCCAAGACAACTCTGAAGGAAAGGTATCGCCTCTGCCTCTAAAACATCCCTGATATATAGTTAACTGTTGAGGATTCCCTTAATTCGTATCAGGTGAGATCGCGAATTGAGCCCAATGGCGCCCAAACCATGATGCTTGGCGCGGGGCCGGTATGACGCTGCAAGGTGCCGTTCACCACGATGTCTTCGAATACGTATGCGACTATCGTGGTGCATCAAGCTGAATTGTGACTCGTCAGAAAGCATGACACGTTGCCGATCAGGGCGCCAACGTCTGGCATCACGACCACATTACAGTCTGAGGCGTCTGTGGTTGAGGTTCAGAGAAATGCGCAGCAATAGGCTGCTAGAAACCAATCTATTGTTAAGCAAACGACGTCAAACTGTCCTGGAGGACAAATCTTGGCTCGGGACCGTGCTCAACTGGTACGCTAATACTGTGGATGTAGCTGTGTGATCGGTCACTTCCATGCGTTTGAGGTGTCAGTCATCTCGTGAAGTCATGTGATTTTGCGGTTCACTTCCTGAATTTCTGTGTGTCCGAGCCTCATCTCTCCACTGACAGTACATTCGCAACACTGTACTGGCGTTTCGTCCCGTACGAGTGGCAATTTCGTGGTAGAAAAATCCAGGTTCTTTCATCACAAAACCCTTCTTCGCTAAGCATTTGTGAGGTGTTCATAATCCGACCTTCTTCGGCGACGGGGTATAGTGAGACACAAGGATCACCGTTCGGCGCGATGTCGGCTTTTCACTGATTGCAACATCTCGTTTGAACTAAATCTTTATACCATGGACCGGACAGTTCAGAGTGCGCTGCTCTGAAACCGCATGCGCATTTTCACTGTCATTTTAATCACTTGCATATTCCAACTATTCGCATTTTCACTTTCATTTCAATCATTTGAATGTTCCAACTATTGGCATTTTCACTGTTACTTTATCATTTGCAGGTTCCAACTATTCGCATTTTCACTGTCATTTTAATCATTTGCATGTTCCAACTATTCGCCTTTTCACTGTTACTTTATCATTTGCATGTTCCAACTATTGGCATTTTCACTGTCATTTTAATAATTTGCATATTCCAACTATTCGCATTTTCACTGTCATTTTAATCATTTGCATGTTCCAACTATTCGCATTTTCACTGTCATTTTAATCATTTGCATGTACCACTTGTACATACCTTGTACGTTTCAAGCTAATACCAGCAGTCCTTCATGGTGTTGCAATTTTCACAAACAGTAAAGCATATGCGCATGACATTCCGCTGGAAACAGAAAGCCATGCAGGACTATGTCGGGCACGAGAATCTTCCAAGATGTCCGCCTGTGTTTGTATCTTTCAATAATCAAAGACGTATAAGTTGGTAAAAACGTTCGTGCTGGTCATAATCACAAAGGATAACTATGTTGAATCTAAAAAACTGTCTGAGCACGATCAATACTTAGTCTCACACTGCAATTAAAAACTTTATTTACAGACTAAAAACTAAGTAAAATAATTAAAATGGCAAGATCTTTCATGGTCGCAACGAACATATCATCAGATCTAAACACCCGAACGTCGGCTCACATTAATGTCTATATATAGAGGTGACTTACAAAGGCCCACCCCTTACACCATACATGTTGCCAGAGAAAGTCACGAAGAAACAATAGCTTACTCACTAAATAAACCACTTAGCAGAGTCCAATTACTTATCGTAGGGTTGGAGGCGGTAGCTGGTCCACAAGGCGTTTCCGTACTGTAGGTAAATTGTAGGGCAGTTCGTCAGTGCAACACAGCGCTCCGAAGTAGGTGATCCATAATGCTTCAAGTAGAAAAAGAGTTTGTCGATTTTTTTCTACTTCAAACATTATGTCAGTCTGTAAATACAACTTTTAATTACAGTGTGAGACTAAGTATTGATCGTGCAGAGACAGTTTCTTTAGATTCAACACAGTTCTTCTTCGGGAATCAAAAACGCATTTCATATCCGTGGTGAATACAAACAGTGTGGATGCTCATCTTCTAGTTACCGAATTTGTATAAGTTCTTCAAAGGCGACCAGTCTTCGATATTTCGATGGCTTGTTGCAGGGAAACCGACTGCGCCTGGGTGCCCAGTAGCATGTTGTTTATCGTATAATCAGGTGATCAAAGAATCGAAAATTACTTGCTATAATTTTCCTTAAGATTCTGAGCTTTTAGAAATTTTTAAACTGAAATGCGATAGATAATTTGGAATAAAAAAGTTTACCAATTTGCTCTAAACATATTTTTTTGATTCGTGATTCCAAATAATAATTGCTTGGATTGATTGCCTCGTAGAAGATATTACATAATGAGTCCTGACATTCGAATTGAGTTAACCAAATTTCTTGTAAGATCAAGCATATGCATTCACTTATGGCTCTTGAACAGCAGGGTGGGATGATGATTATCAGCCACAAATATTTCAAGAATTATTAATATTAGCAAAAGGGTTCCATTCAGCCGCAACCTCCCCTATTATTTTTTTTTTTTGCCTTTTTATTTTTTTCTGTTTCTGGGTGCTCCATTGGAGCCACATCACCCGCTGGGGTCCACGCACAGGAGAGGTGCAGCCAAACGTATCCCGAAAGCAACAACCTGCTGATTTATTTATATAGCACCCATAATTTATTACAAATTAATTCCGGTGGGAAGTCAAACAATTCACTTCAGTTTAAGAAAAATATTTAATATCCATATGCTTTTAGCTCAAACATATATAACTAATTTTTTATTTGCTCTTAAATTTAACTTAATTTTCAACGCAGCCGCTGGGTGTTTAAGCCTTCCGCATATGTGGAAGCCTTCTGAAATGAATCAACAGCTTCACGGATCTGCAACGTTTGCAAGTGTGGGATATTTCGTTGATTCTACTCGTCTAGGCTGCCCATGGATGGCATACAAGAAATTTTACAGGGTATCCTTCAAATGTCGAAAAATAAATCTTTTGGAAAGCAATACTAGTTCCCTGCTGTTTTTCGGTAGCATCCATCAAAAGATGGAAGCTTTCTGTACGCGCCGATACAAGACGCCAGGTGACCCACTCGGGAGAGGAATTCCTTTGAAAAAGAAGGAGTCTGTGCAGTATGTGTTTGCAAATGCTACCCTGCTAGGTCGTCCCCATAACGTTTTATAAACACATACAGGTAAAAAGACAAAAATGTCACTCCAAACAAAAACAAAAAACAAAAAAAACAAACAAACTAGTATTTAAACAAGTACTTCCAGAGTGTCACATGTATCCCTCCACTACAACTGCCGACGCTTGTTTAGGTTTGAGATCGTAGCATTGCGAATTAAAGCAGGGATTGTTAATTTTGAGATAAATTTGTATTCTCAGCTGTGTCATCCACTTCCCTGCGGGCGCGGATGGAGAGGGGGTAGACTCAGCTAACGATATACCTAGGGAGCTGACGACATAAACGCTTGGTCAATAAAAAAATCTAATGAAATCCAACGAAAAACGCTATTGACTAACGCTGTTTCCCATTCTAAACACAGGAAATGTAGAAAGTCAGTGCAACTGCGTATTACACGGTCGAGTCATATTATTGAGACCATCAGCTAATATCCAGAGTAACCGCCGTGTGCAGGGCGGGCAACAGCCAGGCGGGCTGGGAGCGACTCAATAAAGTGGTGGAATGTGTTCACAGGTATGTAGAGCCATGCTGACTTCAATTCATCTGACAGCTGCTGGAGGGCGCGTGGTGGAGGATTCATAGAGCGAACAACGCGATAGAGATGTTCCCACAGATGCTCAATAGGGTTTACGTCTGGGAAATTAGGGCGTCAGGGAAGTACTTTGAAATCTGCATCGTGCTATTCCAACCACTCTCGGATATTTCTATCTGTGTGGCACGTCGCATTTTCGTGCTGGACGATCCCATCCGCCCCACGGAAGACAATCAGCATGTATGGGTGTACGTGATCTACAAGGATGGATTCATAATGAATTCTGTCCATAGTGCCTTCCACAGGTATGAGTGGACCCAGGGAATGCCACAAAAACATTCCGCAGACTATACCTCGGTCACCACCAGCTTATGTTCTTCCAGCAATGGTTGAAGAGTTTGTTCTCCAATCTTTTTCGGCTTATACGCCAATGTCCATCCGTGCGATGAAGCAGAGAACGTGATTCATCGGGGAAGGCAGCACTTTGCCAATCAGCGGAGGTCCAATTCCGATTCTGCCGTGAAAATGTAAGCCTTTCCTGCCGATGCACCTTCGTTAGCATAAGTGCAGTGAGCATCCGTCTGCATCGCAGCCCCATACGCATCAAGGTTCGACGAACTGTCGTTCTAGACACACTTCCGGTAGCCTCCTGGTTCATTCGGCCAGTGAGTTGCTGCAGTGTTAAATGTCAATCGGACGTCACGCACCTTCGAAGCCGAATTTCACCTCTCAAATCAATGGCACGCGGTGCACCGCAGTTTCCACGTCGCTAATTCGCAGAGCTGCCATTAATATGATAAATCACTCCTTCTATCAATGACAGCAACGAGTGATATGTTTTCAGATTGCTTACAACACACCTTATATATCCTCCAAGCCAGCTCACAACAGGTGCCTTCATTCGCTTGCTACGCGCTGTTGACTTCAAAATTAGGAGGTGGTCACAATAATGTGACTCGACTGGGTAAGATCCATCCAAACAAACGAAGAACACTGACTTTACGATACCCTCATCATTCTACTCGCAAGATCGCATGTGTTCTTTTGCATTTCGCTGTGGAACTACAGTATTTACACTGATGAGCCATTATATTATGACCACCGCCAGCTTAGAGAACGGGGTGCGTCTGGAGACCAAACGGTGTCACAGGTGAAGTTCACAGAGTAATATATATACAACCCGAGGACCGGCTTTCTGTTAGTAGAGTGTCCGGACTCAGAATGGGGAAAGCTAGCGATTTATCGGAGTTTGGACCGGCGCCTCGGAACTGAGATCTCGGAAACGACGCGGCTTCTGGGTTGTTGACATGCCGCTGTAGTGAGTACGTATCAAAAGTGGTGCACAGATGTCCAAATGACGAATCGTCGCCAAGCTTCCTATCGTCCTCAGCTCATTGATGCCAGATGGCAGAGGATACTTGCTCGCATTGTTCATAGCGACCACAGGGACACAGTGCGACAAATCACCCACAGCTACATTATTGGTGATCAGGGCAATGTGTCACAGCACACAGTTCATCACAGCCTTCTGCGCATGCTTCTGCGTAGCCGAAGACCTAGCCGGGTCCCCATTCGCATTGCACATCATCTCCAACAACGCATGAAAGGGGCCCGAGATCATCGAGATTTGATCGTGGGTGATTTTAAGAAAGTGGCCTGGTTTGACGAATCAAGATTCCTGGTGAATCACGTAGACGGTCGAGCGTGGATACGCCGATTACTAATGTAGGCTACAGCACCTGGATGCACCGTTGTGCGGAAACAGGCCGGAGGCGGCGTTGTTATGCTTTGGGCGATATTTCTTTGGAATACTTAAGGCACCATTATCCAAACAAATAGGACCATCCCTGACAGCTGTCAGATATCTGAACATCGTTGCGGACCAAGTTCACCCATTCGTGGCAACTGTGTTCCCTGCTGGTGATGGCTATTACCAACAGGATAATGCGCCATGCCCCACTGCCAGAATCGACAGATAGCGTTTGTTGTAGGGACATGCTGGTGACTTTCTGTTAATGCCCAGGTCACCAAATTCACCTGACATGAATCCAATCGAATATTTGTGGTTCGACTTGTAAAAGCTTGTTCGCGCTAGATCACCACCACCTCGAAATGTACGGGAACTGGAGGATCTGCTGTTGACATTATGGTTCCAGATACCCCCAGATACCTATCGCCACCTCATGGAATCGATGCGTCGTTGAGTGGCCGCTGTTTTGAGGGCCAAAGGGGGTCCTACGTCTTATTAGGTAGGTGGACATAACGTAATAACTCATCGGTGTATATCTCGTAGTTGCACTCACAGATTTACGTTAGGAAACTCATCCAAGTCCGCCGGCCAGTAGCACTTCAGAAGTACAGCCATATTTAATATCAATACGTGTTCAGCTCAAAATAAGTATACCATATATATAACTAATTTTTCATTTCGTTTTAAAAGAAAACTTAAAATCGGTGCGACTGGGTGTTAAAGCCTTTCGAAACGAAATCCTGGTAACGTCATTGGGCTTCATGCTTCTGCAATATTTGAAAGTGTTTACTGTCTCGTTTATTCTACTGCGCTAGGTTGTACGTGGATGGCACCAGGGTAACAGTTCACTGAAATAATATCGGAAAAGGACAATCATTTGCAAAGAAATACAACTTGAATCCTGAAGTTGTTCATAGCAGCGCGAAAAGATGAAAGTTTTCTATATGCGCTAAGAGATAACGCAAGGTGACCAACAGGAGCGGTTTATGTCGACCAAACCAGGCAGCGAAATTTAGTCTTGTGGACCATTATAATAAGAATTATGCCCCCTCCCCCTTTCCAATCTCTTCAGACACCATAAGAAACTTCAACACCTTTCCATTTCCTTTGAAGGTGTGTAACACTCGTCAAAAAAATGGTTGCACCTAGAAGGAAGCAACCCACAGGAATGAAACTTTTTGGGTAGGTTTGATATCGTGAGACATACAAATGATTCAGGTACCACGCTCGGCCGTTCATGTGACGCCAGCTTGTTGGGATCGTAGCGCTGTGCCTGACCGGCTACATAAGATCGCAGTGCTGTGCCTGACCGGCTACATAAGGTCGTCCCGTTGCGCGTGCTAGACATTCTGTCTCGTGCTGTTGTGTTGGTTGCATCCTTTGCACGTGAAATGTGCCTAGGAGCAAAGTTCGGAAGCAATTCCTGCAGTTGTAGGAGTTCGAGAGGGGCCGCATTTTCGGCCTCCGGTAAGCGGGTTGGTCTTATCACTGTAATGCGCGCCATACCGTTCGTGCGTATATCACCATAACACGCTGTTGGTGGCAGTGGATAGAACAAGGCACGCAGCAGCGACAGGAATGGTCTGGGAGCCCTAGACGAAAAACGGAGACAGAGGACCGACGGGTTGTCCGACATGTGCGGAGTTACCCAGCAGCTACTATTGCGGATATTCAACGAGCAGTGGTGCTCTCCATGCACCCTCCGATTAGTGCCATTACCACTGGAACACGGCTAAACGACGTAGGACTACCGCACGCAGAGCGTTTCGACGACTCCCTTACCACCATTGCATCGTAGCCAAAGACAAAAACTGCAATGGTGTCGTGCCAGACTGTCAAAGAGCCACTCAGAATGGCAACAGGTCATTTTCTGTGACGCGTTCCGCTTTTGTCTTGGAAGAGACGACCAACGAATCTGTGTGTGGAGGCACCGTGGTCAGCGCCAAGGTGAACGGTTTGTTGTCGAGCATCACACATCCAGAAGGCCTGGTATCATGGAGTGGGTGCAATTGCCTACGATGCAAGATCAGATTTAGTGTCCATTACAGGAACTTTGACATCCCAACGTTACGTTAATGAGGTCCTGCAACCAGTGGCCCTACCTTTTCTGAACGGTCACTCCGGTGTGATTTTTCAACAGAACAACGCTTGTCCGCATACTGCTGCTGTCTTGAGAGCTTGCTTTTAAGGCACTGACACTCTGCCATGGCCAGCAGTATCGTAAGACCTATCGCCGATTGAAACTGTGTGGGATGCTATTGGACGCGCTATTCACACTCAACCCTTATGCACAATCTGCAGGAACTGTGTGAGAAGGTTCAAGCTGTATGGGATGGCTAATCGCAGGATACCATTAGGAACGTATACAACTCCATGCCGATACGTCTGGCATGCTATGTGAGTAAACATGGCGGCCCGACGCCATACTGAGAGACACTACTTATTGGCCTGCAGCTCAATAAATATTGCCCATATCAGTCTCAATGTTTGATTGATTATTGTTTCTGGTAACCTTTACCTTCCTCCCGAATAGCATTGCAATTCGACATGCCTTTCGGGGTGCAACTATTTTTTTGACGATGGTTGTATATGTACAACGGCCGTTATATGAAAACGGAGGGTAAAATCACACAAAATAAAGAAATATAGGTACAGCAAAATATATGTTACACTTTCTCGAAGTATCTTCTCTCGGAAAATACGCAACGGTCGCATTGTTCAGTCCACTTTTCTAAGCGTGTTTTGTGGAAGCTGCTTTAGCGACCCATGTACAGCTTGAATAACGTCAGCATCTGTGTTGAATGTTGCGCCACGGAACTTCTCCTTCATTGTTGGAAACAAGCAGAAATCGCACGTGGCGAGGTCAGGACTGTATCTGTGGCATGATTTCAATATTGCATTTTGGAAGAAACTGTGGAACACAAGCAGCCACATGTGGATGGGCTTTATCATGGTGTAGGGCCCACTTGCCCAGCAGTTCCCGTCGCTTAATCGATATGTGTATTCGCAGAGGCTTCAAGACTGAAATGTAACAGTCAGCATTGACAGCAATTTGTGGAGGAAGGGCAGCCTGGTAGGCTACACTTTTATGATCAAATAAAACTATCATGAGCACTTTCTCATCTGATTTGGTTTGGCGGACTTTCTTTAAAGGAGGCGAGCCTGTGCGTTTTCAGACACTCGTTGCACGCTTCGTGAGTAGGTCGAAATAGTGGGCCCATGTTTCATCGGCAGTTATTACTGGCTTTAGAAGGTTTGTATTCTTTGCAATCACTTATTTCCACTCATGACACAATTGAACTCTGGCTAGCAATTGTTCTCTCGTAAGGTGATGAGGTACCCATCTGAAATACACACTACGAAGCAGTAATTTGTCGCGTAGAATGCGGACTGCCGACGTTTTTGAAAAATTAGCTGACGTCGCTATGTCTTCACATGTCATTCGTCTATCTTCTTGCAGGATCACCCAAACAGTGCTAAGAATAGCCTCCGTAACAACACTTTCAGGTCGACCAGGCCTAGGAGCGAGTTCTGCGACAAACACCCTTTCCTGAAATGATGGTGCCATCTAAAAATCGCACCCAAACATTTATGTTTGTAAGCTTTTTCATTAAATCAACTGTTTCTGGAGCCGTTTTATCCACACGATAGCAACATTTTGTTGCACAACGCATTTCACTTCTTAACTCTGAATTACCCACCTCCATAGCTGTATGGCGATATGCAGACTTCCCTTAAACAACTGTGCAATAAGAAAACCAGAATCGTCTGACATATCTAATAACTGTTGCCATAGATACTACAGTTAGTCGTTTGCGTGGTAATTTTTTCCCTTCGCACTGTTGCCAGCTAAAAACAATACTCTTAGTTTTTATGAGCGGTGTTTGTATATCATCATCATCATCATCATTGTCAACCATGATCAATCCACTGCTGGACGAAGGTCTCTCCAAGCCTCTTCCACAACGGTCTGTCTTGCTTCAGTCTCCTCCATGTTACTCCCGCATACTTTCTAATTTCATCAAAACATCTCCCATGTGGTCTTCTTCTCGGTCTTTTCCTGTCACTTGGAATCCAATCAAAAATTTCGGCTGTGCATCGATGGGCTGTCCTTCTGGCAGTATGTCCAGCCCAATGCCATTTCAGGGATTTTACTCTAATCATGATGTCTTCCACTCTTGTAATTTTTCGGATCCACGAGTTCCTCTTCTTATCTCTCCTGGTTACACCAAACATGCACCTATCCATGCTGCTTTGAGTTGTCTGCAGCCTTTGTATGTCTCTTTGTATATATATGTATATATACACTACCTACCAACGAGTAATTGGGCAACCCTGCAATCGACGATATCTGCGGTCCTGATACACGTAACGGCCGCCGCCGTTAAATATCGTGTGGGAAACAACAACGCAACCAGTCGCATGCAAGATGCCACGCAGTTCGGGGCTCTCTGATTTCGAGAAAGGTGTAATCGTCGGATATCACAGAAATGGCCGATCCATACATGACACATCCAGCGAGTTGGAAGTACACAAAATCAACAGTGGTCTACGTTATTGGCAAGTGTAAGATGAGAGGTGACTGTCGGAATGTGCCCCGACCCGGCAGACTCCCAAATCTGGAAGTTAGAGACCGACGGGTGCTGGCCAGAGAAATTCGGAAGAGCCGCACGAAATCGATGGGTCACATCCGCGAGGAGTTTCAACAGGCATCCGGGAGTGTTCTTTCGATGAATACCATCCGTAAGAAAGCCCATATGCTCGGTTATCATGGACGTGCTGCCGCCCACAAGCCTTTGACCACCAAGTCCAATAGCGCTGCTCGGCTAACGTGATGCAAAGAACGTCGACAGTGGACCGTTGAACAGTGGAAACAGGTTCTCTGGAACAACGAATCAAGGTTCACCTTCTACCGTTCGGATGGCAGGGTCTGTGTTTGGCATCTGCCTGGAGAACGCCTCCTGCCGGAATGTATTGTGCCAACTGTGAAGTTCGGCGGAGGTGGAATTATGCTATGGGGGTGTTTCTCCTGGTATGGCGCGGGACCCTTCGTCGCAATTCCTGCTAGACTCAACGCCGAGACCTACTGCACCATTTTGAATGACCATGCGCGTCCTACGTTGTGGCAGTTTTACGGGGTGGACCCATGCTACTTTCAGGATGACAATGCCATCTGTCATGTTGCGAGATCCACCATGGCTTGGTATGGTGACAATGGGGTTAATCGAATGGACTGGCCTGCGCAGAGACCGGACCTTAACCCTATCGAGCACCTCTGGGACGAGTTGGAGCGTTGACTTAAGGGGTGCCTCCACCGTCCGAAATCGGTGAAGGAACTGACCTGTCTTCTCCAAGCCGAGTGGAAGAAAATACCGCTAGCCGTCGTAGAACGCCTAGTTGAGAGTATGCCTCGGAGGGTCGCAGCTGTAATCGCCGCTCGTGGAGGCTCCACCAACTATTGAAGGTGAATAAACTTCGTTTTCCTTTGCTATCACAGGTGTCCAATTACTTGTTGGTAATTGAACACCTGTGATAGCGAAGGAACGAGCCGATTTAGTCTGACGAGGAATTCTGGACTTTTACACATCTTTAGAGAGCAGGGAACACGCAATCACACCTCCAATATCATCGAAAGGGACCGTTTTGGAGGTGGCGGAGTTCTCGTTTGGGGCGGCATCATGCTTGGTAGCCGTACTGACCTCCACATCTTCCAAGGAGGTTCAGTCACTGGTGTCCGCTATTGTACTAAGGTTCTCCTGCCTCACGCCCGTCTTTTTAGAGGTGCTGTGGGTCCTGAGTTCCTCTTCATGGACGACAACGCTACACCTCATCGTACAGTGACTGTCGCAGAGCTGTTGGAGAGTGAAGATATACAACGCATGGATTGGCCCGCAAGGTCCCCGGACCTAAATCCAATCGAACACGTGTGGGACCTTCTCGAGAGACGCTTGGCAGCACGTCACCAGCCTCCAGCAACGATTCCGCAGCTGCGATTGGCGCTACAAGAGGAATGGGCCGCGATGCCTCAACAGCTCCTTGATAACCTCGTCCTCAGCATAGACAGACGTTTTAAATCCTGCAACGCAGTCAGGGGTGATCATATCCCCTTCTAAAGACTGGATTTTTCTTGGCAACCGCCTGTCACATGAACGTTTCTGTCTTCTGTCCAGTTGTGTTCGAAGCTACCTTTTCAATAAAGTGCCTTTGTATCCTTTGGATTCCTTGTTTGGACGGTTTTGCTCACTTGTCCCATATTCTTACATCATGGGGATCTTATGGTATGATTTGAGTCGATGTGGAGCACTTCTGCACTACGGTACATTCGAAAAACCGTCTCGTCCTTAATTTTTGCACGCTAGTGCAGTTTGGTGGTTTAAAAAAAATAAAGAATGTTCGCTAAATTGAGGAAACGTGTTCGTTAAATCGGGGAACGTCAAGCATTAATTTCAATGTGGTTCCGTCCTGACCATAGAAAATGTACGTAAAGTCGCGGAATTCGTTAAATCGCAGTCCGTGAGATAGGCGCTTGACTGTATTGTGATTCTTATAAAAATTTCCTGATAAAATGGTAGCTTGAACTTATAAGTGTAGCGAATATTTTTTTGCATAGAGAATATTTTTCGTAGTGAATAATAGAGATCTCCTAAAATACGTTCACATAAATAATTTTTTTCCCTGGTACGTGGTTCATTGATTGATTTTAGATGCAAAGTTGAGTAATTGACAAATTATAAGCGCTCATAAAAGTTAGTATTTTATACGCGCTCATATATGAGCATTTTTATTTCTTTGTTTTATTTCCAGTACTGTTTTTAAAAATCACTTAATAACTGGCTTCCATATATAGTGTCCAAACAACTTTGATATTATTCTTTTCATTTATTTTTTAAATTTAAGTATAGGGTTTACACACCAGTTATTGAAAACATAAAAGTAGAAAGCCCAAAAATGATGAAATTTAATTTTATATTTCATGAATGCGGAAAAGATTAAAGCGACTCTAATATTTATAAGAAATCTGCATAGCTCCCATTAAACTGAAGGATGAAAGGCGAAATGCTATGTGAAAGGGATTGGAATAAAAAAAAACCACACAATAATAAAAACTACTTTTTAAGGGCTTTACGCCTCAAAACTTAATAAATATGAAACATTCCACCGAAAACAATTTTGTTTCAATTTTCCAAACTGTGGGGCTTTGCATTCATGAAGCCCCAGGAGCCTCAATTAGCCCGATGGTCAAGCCGGACGTGTCAGTAAAGGTTTTTGTCGTTGTTAATTCAACTTTAAAACATTTTATGTAGGCCAGTTTATCTTAGAGGTTTTCAATTTTTCTGTGGTGTGGAAAATCCCCCGTCCACTTCGAAACTTCAACTACGCATCCGTTTCTTTCTTCTCCTTGCTGTGGTGTGCTATTTCTCGCACACCAATTTCACCTATCAAAAAGCACATCCTCTTCTGCAACACCACCATTCTGGCTGTTTCAGATTTTTATTAAGTACTATTGTAGAGATCATTGAAAAGTCAGGCGCCTTTTAAGAAGGAAACCACGAAGTTACAAAGTCATGCGTGAAACACCATTTTATTTGCAAACAAGAGACGAAGAACTTGCCCAGTGCTTCGACAACCTTTTTTCGAATGGAAGGGCACTTGTCCGCCTTGCCCATCCAACCTTACACATCCAACCTTGGCTACATCGTGCCGAGGAAAACAAAATGAATATCAAAGTTGAGCAACAGTAAATAATCTACGAATGTTGTGGGCATTTCTTCCTATTTTTAAGGTTTCCACAATCTTTACGTGGGCATTCTTTCCTAATTTTAGGGTTTCAATAATCTTTACGTGGGCATTTTTTATGTGAGTTTTTTTTTCCCGGTGAGCATTTTACCAATGATTCGTGCGACAAAAACCTTTAAAAACATCGTACAGGCTCCCTTCAAAAACATTGTAAATACAATTTTAGTAGAAACTCCATTATCCGAAGGAAATAGTCTTGGCACAATCAAACCTCTATGCAAAGGCTACGGACGAATTAGAACGAAAAATGATTTATTTGGCAGCAAAAATTGACTTCTGTGACTATGTTCCCGAAAATAAAAATTACAAATAGAAAGAGAATGAGAGAAGGTGACAATATATCTCCCTATCTCCGAAGTTCTTTAATGCCACGTTGCAAAATGTCTTCCAATCATTGAACTGGGAAAACAAAGGGATAAAGTTTAATCGAGACTATTTAACTCACCTTCGTTTAGCTGAAGATGTAGCCATTTTTGCAACTTCCATTTCAGAATTGCAGAGTATGATCTAGGAACTTGTTGACAACAGTAAAGAAGTGAGATTAAAAATGAACTTTCCGCAAGCCAAACTGGAGTACAATGCTTTTACAAGAAATGAAGATTTTGCGATTGATGAGGGAAAGCTGGAGATAACCGATACCTACATTTACCTTGGACAGCAGATATCAAGCAAAGGTCATATTGATGAAGAAATTAATCGACGATTAAAACTTATTTAGAAAGCTTTCGGAAGAATCAATACAATTTTTAAGAGCAATATGTCATTATATCTTAAAACAAAATTGTTTAATCAGTGCATCCTTCTAGTGCTTACGTACTGAGCAGATACGTGGACCTTTACTGAAAAAGACATTCAAAGATTGCAGACAACAGAAAGAGGCATGAAGAGATGCATGTTTGGTATAACCAAGAGAGATAAGAAGCGGAACTCGTGGATCAGAAAAATTACAAGAGTGGAAGACATCATGATCAGAATAAAATCCCTGCAATGGCAATGGGCTGGACGTGTTGCCAGAAGAATGGACCGCCGAAGAATAGTCGAAATTCTAGACTGGATTCTAAGGGGCAGGAAAATAACATGAAGTAGGCCACATGGAAAATGGGTGGATGAAATTCGAAAGCATGCGTAAGTGACATGGAAGAGACTGGGGCAAGTCAGACCGTTGCGGAAGAAACTTGGGAGGACCGTCATCCAGCAGTGAATTGATAATAGTTGACAATGGCATTCATATAGGTAAAAGAATGAGACAAAATGACATCATATCTTCCAAACTTTTCGATGACACTTCACAGATTACAATCATTATACTGGTAAACTGAGAAAAGAAATGAATAAAGATTAATGAAGGTTGTTCTACCCAACTTCGTTTTTTGATGACTACATCGACATTTTTCAATAACCTCAATTGAGTTGCGAAGTATGACGCAGGAACTTGCTGACAAGAGCAAAGAAGTGAGTTTCAAAATGAACTTACAGTAAATAAAATTGATGAGCCATCTTTCAAAAGAACTGAAGATTTCGCCATTTATGAAGTAAATGTAGAAGTAATTAGTGCCTACATATATCTTGGACAACAGATATCGAGCTAGGACCACAAAGAAAACGGAAAAAGTAGCTTAGAAAAATTGGTTGTAGAGCGTTTGGAAGAAACAATTCAATTTTCAAAAGCAATTTACCATTATATTATGTCATAAAACAAAAGTGTTTAATCAATGCATTATTACACTTCTTAGTTATGGATCAGAGACATGGACTTGTAACTACAAAGGATTACCGTGGCTGCAAACAACTCAAAGAAGAATGTAGAAATACATGCTTGGTATATCCAGAAAATATAAGAAGAGGAATGAAATGACAAGAGAATTAATGCTCCAAACAGAAGTCATCGCTCTTTCCACGTTTCTAAGTGAGTCACAGAAAAATTCTCATTGGCCGCCACCGGGAATCCAACCCAGAGTCTTCCAGTTACGCGCCGGACATGCTACCACTACACGAGAGCGGCCTCGAATTCTCCACACTCACATACGACTAACTGCCAAACCACATAGCAGGTTGCTTCTTGGAGCCCCGCACAATGCTGGGGATTCACCAAAGATGGATAGCAGCAACTGAACAAATAACTAGGAGGCGAGTGAATAATTAATGCACACAATTGACGTGGACTAGGAACATCAAACAGAAGTCATCGCTCTTTCCACGTTTATAAGGGAGTCACAGAAAAATTCTCATTGGCCGCCACCGGGAATCCAACCCAGAGTCTTCCAGTTACGCGCCGGACATGCTACCACTGCACCACAGCGGCGTCGAATTCTCCAGACTCACATAATGCTATCATGATAAAAGTGAAGACCTCCAAGAGGCAATGAACTAGGCTAATTGTTATTACTGACTACCGTTGGACAATTGAAATACTAGATTGGATACCGAGTGACAGGAAAAGACCCAGACGAAGACCACATAGGAGATGGGTGGATGAAATTCGAAAGCAAGCTGGAATGACTTGAAAATATATATATATATATGTTTATACACACATTTTGTGCATACAGGTTCACATCTGCAAATGTCACTAAGGTAAGATGTAAGAATGTAATCTGAAAATGTCTGAATAAAGAACGTCATCACCTCGTACGGACAGAAAATTCACTCAACGACAATACATATCATCACTAGGTTGATGAACTCGGAAGCCAAAGAATTCCATTCCTCAATAAGGGTGGTGCTTATTTCGGAAAAGTTTCCCGAGAATGGGCTGGCGAGCAGCTACGTGTCGTCCCAGAGCATCCCGAGCATGCTCTATAGGATTCGTGTGCGTAGACTTGGCGTGTAAATCCATACGCCGAATATTCGCTCTCTGCTGGAAATTATAGACAAGCTGAGCCCTGTATGGGTGATAATTATTATCCATTAAAAGAAGGTGAGGGGTAACAGCTCTTTTTTCTCCGAAAACGTTTTGCCACAGGACTCTAAGACCTCGTCCCTATAGCGCTCAGCACTCACACTTCCTCCTGCGAACACATTGAGTTGTGCGCGGCCGTTGAATGTGGTTCATCCTCAGACGCGCAGTCCACCTCCTCCGAAGGAGTCTCCTTTAATGACATTGGCAGGGTCAGTATGGGTTCCCTATTTTCTGCAGATGAAATATCGACGAGAATCCGTTTTTAGGCGGAATCTCGACTCTCTGGAAAAAGAACACAGGCACCTTCGTCTGGGCTCTTGGAACGATGTTGGTTGCACCAGTTAAAGCAAGCTCTCCTGTGAGATACGTTTAGCGGGTCGCAAACCGTGGGTCTCCTTGTATAAAGATCAATTGCATTAAGCGTTCGAATTATCATTTGCTTTCATATCGTAGTCCCAGTGGCAGCGAATAGCTGTAAAGGTAATTGCGGGGCTGTATGGGATCTACGACACCGCGTGGTAAAAGCAACATAACTGTCCTCACGAAGTATCATGCGCCTTGGACGACTTTGTCCAAGCCTTCGTGCCATGCTACTGGTGTTTCTGAATTGCTGCCAAAATTTTAATCCCTCTGGGGCTGATACTGAAGTGCCCTTGCGGTTTGGGCCTAAGAATGGCCTGCATCTTGTCGTCCTATCGCTCGCCACCGTATGGGGTCGGATACGCATGTAGTCATAAGGAAAGGTTTTCCAACCACCAGAACGCTATTTACACGCGCTATCAACGAGAAATATCACGGCCGTTCCAATTGACTTTACGTATGCAATAAAAGTTACATATTGGACAGATGTTGGGACACTGATATGCAAATTTCACTGAGTTAATATGTTTATCATGTCCATTTGCACATTTCCTGTGAACATCGTAATGTTACATTAAGCGCGTTCGGTTATTTGCTCGTTATTGCTTTACGGACTTTAGTTTTGGACACCAGTGTATGAGGCATCGAAAAACTCAGTTTATAAATTATTTGAGGTACTCAAGTAACAACGTTTCCGAAATCCATGTTAACGGAGTTTTCACTTTATTTAACGAAAAGGCGTGGCAGTAGTGCATCAGAGATACTAGTATTGAAAAAGTTGTCGCTCACCCAGTTTTTTAGTCAATATCCTGAACAATGAAAATGCGGAGGTGTCTATGCTATCCTCTTACATGGTGTCGAACCAGAAACGACTGATAGTGACTATGTGGGCTCCACCCTAAGAAGTATAAACAAGAAAGATGACACCGAATTTTCGGGTGTAATAAGCACGTCTTTTGAATCCGTCCTGACGCAAATTAAATTTATCAAAGCTATTCAAAGTCAATGGAACCGGTATGGAAAACAATAGATCTAACGAAAGAAAGAAGATTTTCAATCGGGTTTTTAATCCCTCAGATATTGCTGTAAACGGAGTCGTGAGCTTACGAACTCTTAGAAACAGAGATATCGACAAATATAAGATGTAACTTTACGTCCCCTGGTGGGAAAATCATGCATTATTTTAGGAAGAAAGTATTCTCAAAAGGTATATCCATATCAGCGGTATCGGTCGAAGAAAAAAATTTGTCGAGTTTTCAGGAGCCCAGATTTTGCAACAAGTACTTCAGAAGCAGAAATTAACACTTATGACCCCTGGTGGCTAAACCATTTTTTACCAAACATTAGAAATTATGCGAAAAATATTTTCCATCAGGTGATGTATGCGATACAGGAAGCATTTTTCAAATCAGAGCTTTAGGAGCAGAAATAACGCAGAAAACTCAATTTACCTTTCTGCCCCCTAGCGGAAAGTCTATGATTTACTTGAAAATTTTGAATTTATAGGAAAAACATTTCGCATCGGAAACACTATCCAACAAAGAAGGAATTTTTCAAATCGTACTCTTAGAAGTAGAGATATTGACAAAAATAAGATATACATCTACGCACCCTGGCGTAGAAACAATGCATTTTTTCAAGAAAAAAATTTTCCTAAAAGGTTTGTCGACATGAGTAGTATCGGTCAACAAAGGACTTTTTTTTCAATCGGGATTTTAGAAGCTCATATTTTGCTGCAAATACAACAGAAGCGGAAATTAAGACTTACGCCACCTGGTAGTCAAACCATTTCTTACAAAAATTAGAAAATATATGCAAACGATTTCCCATCAGGAGCTGTATGCGGTGCAGAAAGAAGTTTTAAAATCGGAGATTTAGAAGCAGAGATATAGGGGGAAACGCACTTTACATTTACGCCCCCTAGCGGAAAGTCTATGAATTACTTGAAAATTTTGAAATTATATGAATCACATGTCACACTAGAAACACTATCCAACAAAAAAGGAATTTTTCAAATCGGACTTCTGGAAGTAGAGATACTGACAAAAATAAGATATATATCTACGCCCCCTGGCGTAGAAACCATGCACTATTTTAAGAAGAAAATGTTTCTAAAAGGTTTGCCGACATGAGTAGTTTCCGAAATCCATGTTAACGGAGTTTTCACTTTATTTAACGAAAAGGCGTGGCAGTAGTGCATCAGAGATACTAGTATTGAAAAAGTTGTCGCTCACCCAGTTTTTTAGTCAATATCCTGAACAATGAAAATGCGGAGGTGTCTATGCTATCCTCTTACATGGTGTCGAACCAGAAACGACTGATAGTGACTATGTGGGCTCCACCCTAAGAAGTATAAACAAGAAAGATGACACCGAATTTTCGGGTGTAATAAGCACGTCTTTTGAATCCGTCCTGACGCAAATTAAATTTATCAAAGCTATTCAAAGTCAATGGAACCGGTATGGAAAACAATAGATCTAACGAAAGAAAGAAGATTTTCAATCGGGTTTTTAATCCCTCAGATATTGCTGTAAACGGAGTCGTGAGCTTACGAACTCTTAGAAACAGAGATATCGACAAATATAAGATGTAACTTTACGTCCCCTGGTGGGAAAATCATGCATTATTTTAGGAAGAAAGTATTCTCAAAAGGTATATCCATATCAGCGGTATCGGTCGAAGAAAAAAATTTGTCGAGTTTTCAGGAGCCCAGATTTTGCAACAAGTACTTCAGAAGCAGAAATTAACACTTATGACCCCTGGTGGCTAAACCATTTTTTACCAAACATTAGAAATTATGCGAAAAATATTTTCCATCAGGTGATGTATGCGATACAGGAAGCATTTTTCAAATCAGAGCTTTAGGAGCAGAAATAACGCAGAGAACTCAATTTACCTTTCTGCCCCCTAGCGGAAAGTCTATGATTTACTTGAAAATTTTGAATTTATAGGAAAAACATTTCGCATCGGAAACACTATCCAACAAAGAAGGAATTTTTCAAATCGTACTCTTAGAAGTAGAGATATTGACAAAAATAAGATATACATCTACGCACCCTGGCGTAGAAACAATGCATTTTTTCAAGAAAAAATTTTTCCTAAAAGGTTTGTCGACATGAGTAGTATCGGTCAACAAAGGACTTTTTTCAATCGGGATTTTAGAAGCTCATATTTTGCTGCAAATACAACAGAAGCGGAAATTAAGACTTACGCCACCTGGTAGTCAAACCATTTCTTACAAAAATTAGAAAATATATGCAAACGATTTCCCATCAGGAGCTGTATGCGGTGCAGAAAGAAGTTTTAAAATCGGAGATTTAGAAGCAGAGATATAGGGGGAAACGCACTTTACATTTACGCCCCCTAGCGGAAAGTCTATGAATTACTTGAAAATTTTGAAATTATATGAATCACATGTCACACTAGAAACACTATCCAACAAAAAAGGAATTTTTCAAATCGGACTTCTGGAAGTAGAGATACTGACAAAAATAAGATATATATCTACGCCCCCTGGCGTAGAAACCATGCACTATTTTAAGAAAAAATGTTTCTAAAAGGTTTGCCGACATGAGTAGTATCGGTCAACAAACGACGTTTTTTTCAATCGAGAATTTAGAAGCTCATATTTTGCTGCAAATACAACAGAAGCGGAAATTAAGATTTACACCCCCTGGTGGCCAAACTATTTTTTTACAAAAATTAGAAATTATGTGCATACAATTTCCCATCAGGAGCTGTATCCGGTGCAGAAAGAATTTTTCAAATCGGAGATTTAGAAGCAGAGATGTAGGGGGAAACGCAACTTACCGCTACGCCCCCTAGCGGAAAGTCTATGAATTATATGAAAAACATGTCACGCGGAAAACACTATCCAACAAAGTAGGAATTTTTCAAATCGGACTCCTAGAAGTAGAGATATTGACAAAAATAAGATGTACATCTACGCCCCCTGGCGGAGAAACTGTGGAATATTTTAAAAAGAAAATATTCCGAAAAGGTTTATCGACGTCAGTGGCATCAGTCCACGAAAGAATTCTTTCAATCGATATTTTAGAAGCTCCGATTTTATGGCAAATACATCAGAAACAAAAATTAACCCTTACGCCCCCTGGTGGCCAAAGTATTCTTTACCAAAAATTTGAAATTATATGCAAAGGATTTTCATCAGAACATGTATCCGCTGAAGAAAAATGTTTTCAAATCGGAGTTTTAGAAAAAGAGTTATCGGGGAAAGTGTAATTTACTTTTACGCCCCCTAGCGGAAAATTTATGCGTAATTTGAAAAAGTAACTATATCTAAAATACTCTTCAACATAAATGGAATCGCAAGATAAAAAAAAAAAATCAATCGGATGTTTAGAAGCAAATATGTGGAATAAAACGTATTTTTGAATTCGACATCATCTGCCTTTACGCCCTCTACCGGCGAAATTGTACATCGTAAAAAAACCGAAATGAAGGATCATCATTTGCATATTTCAAGCTTCCTAATGCAAAAAGAATTTTTCAAATCGGACTAATAGTTGCAGAGATATCGTTTGTACAGACTGACGGACGGACTAACGGACAAACCGATAACAGAAGCACGATCTTTTTTTACAAAAGACGTGCTAAAACCAGGTGTACGAACATAAGTACATTATCAAGACAGGGTCGACGAATACCGTCTTATCCAGACAGTGCCGGAATGAGACTTTTACTCCAATCTGGGACCAGACTGTACTTCTGGACTGTTATAAAACAAGTCTACTGTAGTGATGGCAGAGAGTTTGCATATTTACAGCCCGGGTGAAGGCTGCTGCAATGAAGGCACTCCCGTACAACTTCCATTACCGTGGAAATTACTGTTAAATTTTGTTTCTGCAAATCAGAGGGAGATTGGAAGCAGCGGGGAAGACGGGGAATGAGGGACGGAGGTGTGTAAAGTGTGTGATCTCTGTATTTTCTTATACAGGGGAGTTGTAGTAGGCGGGGGGAGGTATCTCGCGTTCTGTTAAAAAACAGGGGAGAAAAGAAGGGGAGGGAGCTAGGGTTTTGCAAGAAGCGTGGTCTTTATTTTTATTTTATTCTTAATGTTTGTATGCCTTGTAAATATGTATCTTTCTGTTTGTTTTATCTGCAGCATTGTAATTCGTCCATTGTGCCTGAGCATGCGTAGACTGCTCGTCCATTTTTCTATAATTTATATAAGCTAAGGGGTCTGTGGTGCAGCCCCAGTACTATTACCACCTGAGGAAGAGACTCATGGAGTCTTGAAATATTTAGTGAGAGTTTTTTAATGTAACTTCTATCAAAGTGAGTCTATCGAAGTGGTCATTACAGTTTTTATCTCGTTCTTAGACGGCATGTACTGATTTAGTATCGATGTTGGCACGATTATTACACTTGAATGATAACGATATTGTCTGCTACTTTATGTGGGCACACGCAAATTTTTGAAAATTTCACTAAAATGTAAGCAGCGTGGTTGTGTAAATTGATGGGCTGAAACACTAATCACCAAAAAGGCACACAGATTCAGGTAGCACTACTGTAGCACAAAAAATCGCCGTTTTCGAAATTTCACTTCACAAAAAAGGCATTGTTGTTTTTGAAATTTTTCAGATACACAAAACATCCGGGAAAACATTGTAGCACTCACGTTTTTACCTTTATTTTCCAAGACTAGATGTGTGTATATAGGACTGACATTTTTATTTCCAAATAAAAATTTTAATCTGTGAAATATTTCGTAAATACCTGAAAAGAAGAAAGTATTAATCACAAGAAGGGCGTACTTTATTTACCTATGAATTCTGGTAAACAGGATGAAAAATGCATTTTGTAGAGAAAAACCGTTGAGAGAAAACCGTTGGAGCACTTCGTCGGGAAAATGAAACAAACGAGCACTGTTGTAATGGTATGTTGAATACAATGCGAAAAAAAAAAAATATCTAAATGTGAATCAATCTGTGCAAGTGAATCAATCACAGTAGCAGAAGAAGATTCTCGGAGAACTTGTGTTCGTCTTGATGGTTAAGCAGGAGAAATAGCACTAGCCGCTGAAATGGCGTCAAAATGACTCTTTAGACGAGTCGCGCAGACGGGAGACGCCATGTTGTCTCCGAAAGGAAACAAACAAGTGGGACGTTAATCAAAACCACTCAAAAAACAAAAACAAAATATTATCAGGCACTTACTGACAGAAAATGATAACTGTCCAACACTTAAGGAAAACCAAAATGAAGAAATATCATACAAACAACCGAGTAACGCACAGATTCTTAGTCGCTACAGGAGCTGAAAGAAAAAAAAAACAAAAAAACACGGTGTCCGTGTTTTCTGTGATATAACGCATTTCAGCATGCCCTGGTTGTCACAGTGCAGCTGTCCGTGTATTCTGTGGTATAACGCATTGCAGCGTGTTCTCGAGTTTAAATCCCAGGAAAAGGTTAGGTGAACAATTTATGAGCAATTTCAAAGAATTTTTTATTTCCACAAAAAATTACTGAAAACTGTTGTCGTACGAAAACACCCTAATTGTTTTCTTCAAAATGAAGTTTTCAGTTAAATGAAAATTTTAAAATGAATGCGGTATACCTCTTCTTTTCAAACTTTTCTTGCACTAATGTTGTGGCAGCTATGAATATTTAAAAATTTCAGCGGTTTTAGGTATGCTAGTAGCATGCCGCCTTTGTTTTTTTATAAATTTCAAGCAACCTAACTGCAGATAGTACACTGGTTGACAATTGTTAAAGGAACAATCGCATTTTAGAGTGAAATAACAAATGGGTGGAACTCTTGTGACAAAAATCAAAATAGAAACAACACAGATGCCATGAATTTATTATTCACGCTGAAGAATAAACAATTAAACCAACACAAACGTAAGATATGTACAATGTGAACTTTAGAATGGTTTGCCTCTATGACCAAAACAAAGGTGTTAAACAGTATTGACTATCAATAACGTATCGTCAGTAGGGGATATGACCTCCTCGGACAACAACACGCATATTACACCTGTTGGGCATGCTTAGAATGAGAGAACTTAAAAGTTCTGTTGGAATTTTGTCCCACCCTCTTTCAATGCCATCTTCAGCTCCTGGAGACTGAGGTGGCGGTGAAAGAGCTCCCCATGCGAGTTCTATCGGATTCCTTTAGATCGGGTGAGTAGACAGGCCAATCCATTCGGTAAATAGCCTTACTCTGCAGTACTTAAGGTACCTGGGTCGTTCTGCGAGGTCTGGCATTATCATCCATAAAGATGAAGCTGCACCGTCTTTAGCCATCTGTCTTCCAGTTCTTCAATTCCCCGGACGTACCAGTTCTAGTTCTTCGAGGCGAAATACTCCTTCCCCCTCCCCCAGCTGCCACTTCCTCCTAGTTGCTGAAGTGCCGCCCGCGAAAGAAATCGGTCATGGACCGGAACAGGTAATAATCCGACGGGGCAAGGCCAGGACTATTTGCTGGTGTGGCATCAGTGAAATGCCCTCAAGTTCCTGGAGTTTTGCCCTGGTCGTTCGCGCTGTATGAGGCCGAGAGTTGTCCTGCTGTATGAAAGCGCGCTTTCTTCTCACTAGTGAGGATACTTCTCCTCCAAAACGCCATACATTCGCTCCAGCTGTTCAGAGTAGAGGTTGGAGTTGATGGTCCAACCGTCTGGAAGAATTTGTAATGGATTATCCCCTCGAAATTCCACCAGACGCAGAGCATCACCTTGTGCTCGATGCGCCCACGTTTGGCAACAGGTTCAGGAAGCTGGCCGGGGCTCAACCACTGCCGTTGTGTGTTAGGATTACGGAAATAGACCCACTTTTCATGGCATGTAAAAATGCTCTTGATGAAACGTACATCGCGCGGGTTTTCTAGGAGTTTCGTGCACACTTCCACTCGGAGGTTTGCTTCAGCTGGCGTCAGTTCGTGAGGGACAATGCGGCAGCTCCTGTAGACCTTGCCTAGGTGGTGAAGGTGACGAACCATGGCGGCCTGTAATATGTCCAGCTCGTCTGATAATCTCAGAGAGCTGGTTGTCGGATTTGCCTCTACGATCTGGCGCACGGCCTCAGAATCCACTGTTTGCGGCGGTTGTCACAGTGCAGCTGTCCGTGTATTCTGTGGTATAACGCATTGCAGCGTGTTCTCGAGTTTAAATCCCAATTTTTTGAAGAAAACAATTCTGTCTCCTAAGCGAACCTTCTTGAACCATCTAGGTGCAGTGCTATGGTACACGGAACCTCCCCTCTCGCATGGCAAATGTTTCGTGTTCCTTGAGCAGCGTTATGGCCGAGTTCAAACACGTAAAGCAAAAGTTCTCTAATTAGCCAGTTGTGGCTGTTCATGTTTTAGGCGTACGAACCACCGACAGAAAGACGATATGCAATGATGTTCACAGCAACGATATATATTCCTTTCGACTGATTGACTCGAACTAATTTAAACACGTGACATACCCGCTGCAGTACATGCTTTTATGCAGATATTGTAAAACTTTCGACTCACCCTCAGTATCATTCAACAGTTGAAGGACTTCCGTGATATGCACTTTTCCTGCTAGATGGGAGTTAAATAATAATTTTATGCCAACATATCTGCAGTATTGTTTTAGGATTGCAAAAATATTTTCCTTATTTCTAGCAGGAAAAACCGGGTTTCGTCACACTTTCGGCTTTTATACAGAATGCAGTGTTTCCTTGACACAAAGCAAATATGTGTTTCTACAAAGTTAAAGATATGTACTTTTCCGTTTAGCAAACTCCGCTTCTATAATTCAAATATGAAAAATTTCTTTCCAAAACAGAAGGAAACGCAGGCAGGTACAAGAAGGCCAACCATAAATTAAAGCCAAAATAATTTACAGCTTTCAAATCTTGTGCAGGGTAGATGTGGCTTGGCAATCACCCAATAATCAATCTCACTTTAATGTGCAGTTACTGTTTTCATGTTTATGACTATATTACTATTATCATCGAGTGTCATTTGCTCAGTCATTTCATTTTATTCATTTTACTTTATTTTCTGTAAGAACAAAGATTCCATGTTTCAACTTTTTCGAATTTAATTAGAAAACAAATTTTGAATCTTTAGTTTGATAATTCCATGTTGTAGATATATTAAAAGAATATTCTTATAATATATTTTTCTATAAATTATTCCCAATAAATGAGAACACCATATAAAGCATGTATGATATCGGACCTACTTGCGACGCACAAGCTTCGGGAAATTGATTGCTTTCATTTCGTCGTGTTAGCTTTGACTCTTAGGATTTCGAAGTTATCATACACTATATTGACAAAAGTCACCGGACACCCCTTCAAAAGCAAATGAACGGATCTTCTGCGTTTTTAAGATACGCGGTACAGCTGCAAACTGTATAAAAACAAGCCTGCAACTGAACGCGATCATATCGCATTGTGAGGTTGAGTGAAAATGTCAAGGCGGGAGAGAACTGACTTTGAGAAAAGATTGTTAGGTGTTATATTAGTGGGTTGTCCATATAACAAACCAAGATGAGTTTAAACGTGCCCAAATCAACTGTTTTGGATGTACTGAATAAGTGGAAGACACATCGCGTGCCTGAAGTAGCAAAACGTACCGGCAGACCAAAGAAAATCAGTGATAGTGGACGTTGAAGCCTCATGAGAGTCGTTACAACTAATCGACGGAGTACTGCACAAGACCTTAGTGTACAGGTGAGTAAAAATGCTGGAACCTCGGTATGTACACGTTTCACTCGCAGAGAACTTCATTCCATCGGTTACCGTGGTCGTGCGGCTGCTCATAAGCTTTTCATCTCTACTCGGAATGCTATTCGCCATTTAGCATAGTGTAAAGAACATTTATCGTGGACCGTAGATCAATGGAAACGTGCCCTATGGACTGATGAATCCAGATAAACTACCATCAGATGGCCGTGTGTGCGTATGGCGGCAGCCGGGGGAACGCTATTTACCACAGTGTACTGCTCCTACTGTCAAGTTTGGAGCTGGCAGTGTACTCGTGTGGGGTGTTTTTCGTGGTATGGCCCCGGCCCTTGATTATCGTGGACAAACCTGTTAACCAGCACGTCTATCTCGATATTCTGGACAATTATGGCCTACTAACTCTGTGGCAATACTATGGAACCCAGCCTTATTGGTTCCAGCAGGATATTGCACCGAGCCATAAAGCAAGGACTGCTACGACATGGTTTGAGGATAATTTTGTATCGTGTGTAGACTGGCCAGGACAGAGCCCTGATCTTAATCTCGTAGATGACCTATGGGATGAATTAGAGCGGCGCATAAGAAGTTTGGAACCAAGGTCTATTACTAAGCAGCAGTTAGCGGCAGCATTATGTACTGAATGGAAGTGCATACCTATCGCTGTGTTCCAAAACCTTGTCGAAAGCATGTCTCGAAGGGTCGGCGCATGCATTAAGGCCAAAAGTGGACGAACACCGTACTAATGTATGTCAATAAATGCTATGTTATGTTTCTCTTCTAGGTGTCCGATGACATTGGTCAATATAGTGTATAATTTTCATTTTATTTATAATTCAAACATATTTATTTTTTAATTTTTCGTATTTCAAACATGTCTTAAAACAAAACATTTTATAACAACATTTCTTAAACAATGTATTTATCATACAACCAAAATACAAATTGGACATGCCGCTAAGCACAAAAAAAAAACCGCCTATCAAGCATTTTATAAACTGAACGTTTGCGGCGATTCCGGTGTTGCTAGCTCCCATATCAAAGGCAACTATGTTCTCTCTACTAAGTTTCGGCACGGGGTTTTCGTTTCTGAAGTGTATCTATTCTTTTGGTGACAAGCTTGTTCCAGCTGGAATGTACAAAGGCTGCTGAAAATAGGAGATTTTGAGTAGATATCGAACAAAGCGGGGTTTAATTTTATAAATACTATTTCATTTTAATAAATTATCGTCACCAGCATTCCTACTATATTATAAAAATTTTACAATTTTACTGCACTGTAGTGAAATTACTTTACTGTTAAATATGCTGGAAATCATTTTGCTGAAGAATTATTGATAGAGGTAAAAAAAAACAAAAAAAACAATTGTCATTGTGTTTAACATTGATGATGTTAAATAGATACGTATTTCAATGAAATACAAAATTAAAAAATACCAATGTTTTTACTGTTGAAGTTTTAAAGGTGCACGCTGTTATTAAGACGATTGCGAGGCAGTGAGGGATAACACAGTCTGTATTCCCTGTTTGGTAGAGTGAGAGTACGAAGCTCATGACGTGTCCAAGAGAGTGTCAGAATGAGAAACGAGGGTTCTATTCAATCAGCTATTTGGCTGCAGAAATTACCGTGTTTTGGGGAATGTAAGACGTACTCTTATGTTTTGAAAGAAAATTAAGAAAGATAAACAAAAATGCCATTTTAAAGACCTTTACTAAGAAAAAAATATAAAATTTATGCGCAATAACAGGAATTTATGAATCATTAATCCTTGCGATTTGCAAATTAGCAGTGTTAGATACCACTGATGAAAACAACCTAATGAAAAGCATCTCAGATAATCAGCCAATGGAGTACATGCGTTGCAAGATTTGCCTACGGTGTCACACCTTCATACAGCCAATTGCCTTCTTTATTGGTTCGGAGGGTCACCCTCGAAATATACAGTAAGACATTGGTCGAAGACACTCACCTTTCTGTTGTATGCAAACAATTCCTGGCAACGGGGAAGTGTTTTTTTTTAATCTCAAGCTTGCCAAGAATCGTTCCAAATAAAAATTACGGTCACAAACGTGAACAGGCCATTTTTGTACATTGTTGGCAATGAGCAAGGAAGCAAGACTGTCAGATTTGGGGGCATTTTGCATTGCAAACTGTAAATAAATGTGCGTTCCTCCCCAGTTAAAATTCGATCAAATTTTGCACGTTTCAAGAATGCTCATGTACAAATATGAGGTATGTGCTAAAACTGCATTTTACATCATTAATTCATGAACGCACGGGTATTCATACGGGCACAAATACGAATGTCTAGCACGATTATAATGAATAAAACACTTCTGCTACTAAGCTAATTATAGTGAATATAATGCTTTCACTAATATTATAATGAATTCAATGCTTGTACTAAGCTAATGCTTCTTCTAATGCTTGTTCAAATGGTTGTTGTTTTGTTAATTATATCATGAATAAAGTTTCCTGCTAGTAGTATAGTAATAATAATGAACAAGCTTATAACTGGTAGTAATGTTGTAGTAGTAATTAAGATGAATAAAGTCTTATGCTGACTGTTAAAAATAGCAACCAATGAAATAAACCTAACAGCCAGACAGAGGTCTGACAGTACTATGAACTGAGAAAAACGTACTTACTTAAAACCTTTTATTAAGAACTTCTACTGGTATCATCACACACACTTCACACACAGCTACTCAAATAACACGTAGCTCCTTGCACATGAACGAAGCTCTACTCACATAAACAACAGCTCTCTGACACATAAACAACAGCTCACCCTACGCACATCAACAAAAAGCTCTCTCCACATAAACAAACGCTCTCTCTTGGTATCGTTGAACGCGCCTATTTATACTGGCTACCACCACGTCATGACTTACACTCATTGCCAGATCTCATTCAGCGGGTGAAATAACATCTCGTTCAGTAAGAAGATAATTAACATAGTAAAATAAAATAACCAGAGATAGTAAAAATCAAAAGGAAAGTGAATATAGAGTATACGTTACATCATCTCCCCCTTAATTTTTTTTTTGTTCGAAAACCTATCAATTTTGGAGTGTAAGTCTTACACTTCGTTGATTGACGTTTATCGACCTCTTTTTTGTTTTGTTGTTTGGTGGCAGTAGTATTTACAATCTCAAACTTGGCTTGACAAAATCAAGAAATCTGTATTCGTCTGTGAAACACTTTGTATACTTGAACAAAACAAACCTGCATCGGCATACCTTCCTTTTATTCTGCCTAGCAGGAATCACTTTTTTAATTTCAAATTACGTTCTCATTATTCGTTCAATACACACCAACTGTATCAGCAGCGAAGATTTCCTGGAGCTGCCTAACAGTAACAATATTTTATTATTTTACCCCTAAGCACATATATATATATATATAAAAAATTTGGATTAGTAGATGGACATAGAAGAAATATAAAAAAAAACCATATATACACAAAAAAGAACGCATAGGCCCACACGAAAAAAGAAATTCTGACACGCCAACTGGTCGTGCAGGAAAAACAACAAACGGAGAAAAGAACCTGTCCACGAGAACTTACTTATCTCGAGGACGCATAAAAAACTCTAGTACGATAATGTTTTCCAGGCCTAGTCGGACTGGTAAATTCAGGTGGCGTAGTGCGTTTCAAGGACTTGAATGGATCTGGAACATCGGTAGTCTGTCGGTCAAGAAATCCCGGTGGCTGACAGGAACGGTCAGGAACGGCTGAAATCCGTCGGTCAGGAACGGCTGAAGTCTGGCGGTCAGGAAATCCCTGCGGCTGACAGGAACGGGCTCCCCCAGGCTTTTGATATGTAGTCCCTTTGTGCTGGGGCCCGTGTTGTCCTTCCAGTATTCTTTTGGACGGACGTGGCTCCGGCCACATCGTTTGTTTTCGCTTTTTCCCTCGTGGCATGAGAGTAGAAGCAGGCATCGGCCCTGTTTGCCCTGAGCGTAGGTTCCAGGGGCGAAACCCGGGCGGATGCAAGGATCTCTGCCTTCGTCGCTGTTGCGGCGAAGCAGATTGAGGAGACAAGTTACGTTTTCGACCAACTTTTGGTGTTACTGGACGGTTTCTAATAGTCAATTTATTGTCCATAACTGATAAATCAGAAATATCTGAAGCCTCTGAGTCGCTGCTGTAAGTTAGTGGTCGTGCAGGGCGATGTTTATTTCTGCCTATAGGAATACTTTCTGACGAGGTATTCAAGGAAGTAGGAGCTTGTGTTGGTGCAGAGTTATCAGAAAATGGTGCAACAATAGTCTTGGCAATGGTTGGAGGGAAAGGAACGATACTAGTATTTGAATAACTTGATTCGAGCCTTCGTCTCATGGGAGAATCAGGTTGCGTGTTTGGAAACCCGTCTTGAGGAGGGGAGGGTGAAGAAAAAAATCACTGGAGATTCTTCAAAAATGTTTGTCGGTTCGTCCAAAATTTCTGGAGGTTGATCGTGAGATATAGACTCTTGAGTCTGTGGAACAGAAGGTTGAGTACGGTTGATTATAAAATCGATATTTCGTGCATGATACTTGCGACACTGAGCAACGTGTACGTATTGAAATTGATTGTCAGATTTTTCAAGAACAATGTTATTTTCAAACACATTTGCCACCCGATATGGACCTTCGTAGCTGGGTGCAAATTTCTTCACTAAAGTATGCGAAACAGAAGACTGGAAGTGCGTTTCCACGAGAGTGAGATCTCCAACGACAAGATCTGGTTCCCTACGCCTAATATTATAGTATCTTGCTTGAGCCACTTGTGCTCCTAGCATTGCAACACGAGCTTTTTATGCCATGATTCGTACTGATTGCGGAGTTGGTCGCTGGTTTAGTTCGTCGATAATCCCCGTTAAATTTTCAAAAAGGGTTTTAATTTTGCGACCCAGAAAAAGTTCTGCAGGAGTAAGTTTAGTAGATTCGTGAACAGACGAGCTGAGGGCGAACGAAAAAAGCTCAAGATGGTCATCCCATCGCTCATGATGATCCATGACAAATGTAGCAATCATTTTCACTAGCGTGCGGTTTACGCGTTCCGCAGGATTACTCTGGGGATGATATGGGGAAATGAATTTATGCTTAATGTGTAGTCTCGCACACATTCTTTCAAAAATGTCAGAAATAAATTGGGGACCATTATCCGAAACTACTTTATTAGGTGCACCATATCTAGAGAATACTTCATTAATTAATACATTACAAATAACTTCTGCCGTAGCGGCTTTAATGGGAAAAACTTCAACCCATTTAGAAAAATTATCAGTTAGTACTAAAACGTAACGAGCTTTGTTTTTAACAGATAAAGGATAAGGTCCCAATAAATCTTTTGAAATAATGTCAAACACATGAGAACTTGAACTAGATTTCAAGTGACCGGCCGGTCTTACATTACGGTAATTATTAATCTGACACAAGTGACATGATTGAACGTATGCGAGCACACTTTGGTACATGCCAGGCCAATAGGCAACATCCCGCAATTTACAACGGGTCTTGCGAATACCTAAATGGCCTGCAAGAGGTTTGTCATGAAATTCGTTTAAAAGAGCCATTCTTAGGGTTCGCGGAATGCATGGGCGAAACTCTGCCCTAGTAGTCCTAGATTTCGTATAGTAAAGAAGACCCTCTATGACTTCAAAATGCTGTGACCTTCCAGCCAGAGAAGGATCACTTTGTAGGGACGAACCCGCAAGCAAAAAATTATAGATATCCCCAAAATCTGGATCATTTATTAATTCTGCCATTATCTGCTCTCTGGATGTTATATCAGCTATTAGAAGTAAAGGCTGACATCCAGGAGTAGTTTCTGTGGGGACCCCACTAACCGGGACGCGAGACAATGCGTCCGGTAATTGATTCTTATGACCTGGCTGATACGAAATTTTGATATTGCTCTCTTGTAACTTCAGAGCCCACTTCATAAGTCTTTGAGATAGGTGCTTAGCAGAATTCAAATACTGAAGGGCAGAATGATCCGTAATTATGTTAACTGTCAATTCGTTAAGATAACATTGAAATTTGTCAAGAGCATACACAACAGAAAGACATTCACGTTCCGTAGCTGAATAATTGCGTTCAGCTTTGGCTAAAGTACGAGACGCAAAAGCTATTGGATGCCCAGCTTGTGACAAAACGCAACCAAGACCAACTCCGGATGCGTCAGTATAAATATCAAATTCCTTAGTATGATCCGGGAAAGCCAACACAGGAGGCTGAGTCAACGCAGACTTCAGTGTTTCAAAAGCAGCGTTAGCCTCAGGTGTCCAAACAAGCTTCTTGTATTTACGTTTCAAAGCATACAATGGCTCACAGATTGTAGCATAAGCGGGGACGAACTGCTGATACCATCCGGTCATTCCCAGAAAGCGTGATAGTTCTTTTGCTGTTTCAGGCCGAGGAAAGTCAACAATAGGCCTAATTTTTTCATTATCCGTAAATAAGCCGTGGGGAGTGATTTTCAACCCCTGATATACAATCTCGTCCCTCGCTATCTGGCATTTACTAGGTTTTAACGTCAAGCCAGCATTGTATATGAGTTGGAACACCTGTTTGAGCAGAGAAAGGTGCTCGTCAAAAGTCTCGGATGTAATAATAATGTCATCCAAATATACATGCACATGGGGACCCAGAACAGGTCTGAGAACCGTATCCATAAGCTTTTGGAAAGTAGCAGGTGCAGAAGCTAGTTCAAATTGCATACGCAGGTATTCATAAGCCCCAAAAGGAGTCACAAAGCCTGTTTTATCGACAGAGTCCGGATGTACCGCGACCTGCCAATATCCACTCGCCAAATCCTAAGTTGTCATCCATTTGGTTGATGACAGGTCATGCAAAATATGTGACATGACAGGTAGTGGATAATTGATGGTTTTTGTGACTTGGTTGAGCTTGCGGAAATCTGTCACGAAACGAAATTCATTGGGTTGTTTCTTTGGAACCAAAAAGGCAGGAGCAGACCAGGCGCTTGTTGATTCCCTGATTATGCCCTGTTTAATCATTACAGAAATTTGACGTTGCATTTCCTGTTTCTTATGGGGAGCACAAGGGTAAAGTTTCGTCGCTATCGGTTTCGAACCCTCAGTGTCAATGACATGATAAACCACCTGTGTGAAACCAGGTTGATCAGAAAATAAACCAGGGCTTTCCTGCAAAAGTAGAGAAAGCTGGTTTCGTTGCCTCTCATTCAATTGGTTACTCAATAACAAACTCGTTATATCTACAGGAACCGTAGGAATCATTTCGACAGGTTCCGGAAAGGAAATCACATGTTGTACGAAATTCAAAGTTATGTGAAACGTATTAATAAAGTCCATTCCCATTAGACATTTAACAGGTAGTTCGTCTATAAGCAGGAAAGAATGCGTAAAACGAGCCGTTCCCAGCCCTAGAGATAATGTGACAGTTCCTGTGATACTGAAGATTTCGTTATTTGCACCTCGCAAATACTGCGTCGCAGGCTGTACGAGTATTGCAGGAAAATTGTCAGTGCAAAACTTCGTATTTAGGGCTGATATTTCAGAACCAGTGTCGAACTTTGTCTCGACAATAATATCTTCAATTGTCAAGAACACATCAGGCAACTAAGGAGTTTGGGACAGTCACTAATACTGTTTTAGGGTCAGAATGCTTGGTATCAGGAAGCAGGACCGACTCCTTGGTCTACTTCCTTTGGAAGTTTAAAGGATTCCTGGTTGGATTATCATGCGGTCTGAAACCTCGACCCTGCCGGGTATCGGGAAAATTTTCACGATGAGGAAAACTGCGTGAAACCTGCGTCGGGAACTCCGCGTGTCTGTTGACATTTTCATATCTATTACTTTTTCCCTCAGCACGGGCAGAAAAATCATCATTGCCCTGAGCATGAAAACGTTCCGAATGCTGCGGATTGGAACGAGGTCGAGCATACTGTGCATTTGTACGATATCCCGAAGATTGTTCAGAAACTCGCGGTTGGGTTGCCACTCTTCTGTGTGGTGGGACGTATGAAGCTTGGGTGTGCACTTGTGTATGCTCGCGTTGAAAGTTATTATGCCTATTATGCCGCTGAGGGTTTTCGTAATAAGCCTCGCGGGGTGCCCGAGCATGGTGAGTTGAACCATGTTTGCCATGTCGCTCTTCATACGTTTGTATGAGGCGAAAGCATTCATGAATTGTAGCAGGGTGTCGAACCTCAAGACAATCTTGTAAAAATGGGTCGAGCTGTTGGAATAGGGTGTCCAACATGTCAACATGACTGGCATGTGGATCCCATAAGTTATATAAGCGTGTTGTTTCCAACGCAAATGCAACAGGGCTATCGTTGGGTCCTTGCTGACGAGAAAAAGTTGTTGTGCAAGGCTAGCTCGACTGAGGCCGAAAGGAAAGACCTCCAAAAATTCTGCTCGGAAATTCTCATAATGAGAATCCGGGTTCGACACTCTCCACTGCCGATACCAGGTCTTAGCGGTATCCCTCAAGCAAGTGCCTGCGATTTGTACTTTGCAGTCTTCAGAAATATTGTATAGATCAAAATGATCTTCCAAATCTTCGAGGAACTTTAAGGATCCCTCCAACCCATTGAAATGAATTGTTCCTGCATGCGGCACGAAATGGGCAAGCATTCTGCTTCGCTGAGAGGATTGAACTCCCTCAGGTACGACCCGCGACTCAGAGTAATAGGAAGCTGGTGCATTACGAAATTGTGAAGAATGCCTGGGTACGTGTAGATCATTCATATCAAAGTGAGACCCACAGGCTTCTTGCAAATTGTCAAAAAAAAAACACCATCACCATCGAAACTTGCCTTAGGGTGAAAAATTGAAGTTGTCTCAGGTAAGGAAGACATGGGTAATAATTATCAAGATCTCGTGTTCGAGAAAAGTTCGGGCGCCAATTATAATGAATAAAACACTTCTGCTACTAAGCTAATTATAGTGAATATAATGCTTTCACTAATATTATAATGAATTCAATGCTTGTACTAAGCTAATGCTTCTTCTAATGCTTGTTCAAATGGTTGTTGTTTTGTTAATTATATCATGAATAAAGTTTCCTGCTAGTAGTATAGTAATAATAATGAACAAGCTTATAACTGGTAGTAATGTTGTAGTAGTAATTAAGATGAATAAAGTCTTATGCTGGTTGTTAAAAATAGCAAATAATGAAATAAACCTAACAGCCAGACAGAGGTCTGACAGTACTATGAACTGAGAAAAACGTACTTACTTAAAACCTTTTATTAAGAACTTCTACTGGTATCATCATACACACTTCACACACACAGCTACTCAAATAACACGTAGCTCCTTGCACATGAACGAAGCTCTACTCACATAAACAACAGTTCTCTGACACATAAACAACAGCTCACCCTACGCACATCAACAAAAAGCTCTCTCCACATAAACAAACGCTCTCTCTTGGTATCGTTGAACGCGCCTATTTATACTGGCTACCACCACGTCATGACTTACACTCATTGCCAGATCTCATTCAGCGGGTGAAATAACATCTCGTTCAGTAAGAAGATAATTTACATAGTAAAATAAAATAACCAGAGATAGTAAAAATCAAAAGGAAAGTGAATATAGAGTATACGTTACACGATAACAACCCCGGCTCACAAAAACAGACACGTGTAGTTAACAATGAATAAACATTTTTTTATTGTTTTCGGCTATAAAAGTCATATAAACCACAAGTACAATGGACAATTTAAATACTCAATTTTAGTTGGTAAACATATCTAAAATGTACAAATAACATACGTTAGATAGAAACAGTAGCTCACTTTTTGCAAAGGCAGGAGCAGATCTTGGAAGACATTAACTACGCACGTGTTATGGATTGCATTCATCCCACGTCACATCTCATCTATCTTTATTTACACTGTTTTCAGATTCGAAAGCAATAAAATAGTAAACGAAAATCTGCAACATTAGAATCTTCAGGCGTGTGGGATAAATAAGGCCTTCAGAACCTTGAATCCAGAAGCTGAACCCATAATGCCTGAGAACCTTCAATTTTGAGAACTTGAGCCCATAAGGCCTTCAGAACTTTGAATTTCGTATATTGGCTGTACAAAAAAACAGTTAAAAGTCGATTAAGAGCTGAGAGGCTGACCCACTTGTGATTCACACCATCTCCGATTTTCCCAAAAAATTACCAGTTGTTACTACCTTTACTAGATGGTGAAATTCAAAATGTTTTGTTTCTATGTTGTACTATTCACATTTTATGATCAATCAAAGGTCTCCTTTAAAAATGAAGAAATCGGTGTTTTTGTGATACATAAAAAATATTTTTGTTCATACAGTGCTGCGCAAACAACTTGCCACCTGCATTTCTTCTGATATGGAATGTACTAACATAGACCTTAGTGAAACATATAAAACGTGCATGGCAAGTCACTTGCGCAAGGTCATTCAAGGCCACGCAATGTCGCGCTTTCCAATGTTTTTCGCCATTTTTAAGCCTGAACTGCATCTTGTGCACTCGATTTGCCACTGCAAATGAGGTGTAATTGGATAGAGCTATATTAGTACTATTAACTAATGCATAAAACATTGAGGCAAGTTGAAAGCACTGGCAGTTATTTGGTACGAAATTCCCAAATTTTCAGAATTTGCACACTTTGAACTCTTATATCTCGCTGCGCGAACAATATGTTGAGACAACACTGTGACTATTTAAACACTCCTTTTTAATAGGAAATTAAACTTTACTGAGGCAAGTTGAACAGAACAAAAAAAATTCCCCCATAGAGAAAATTTCTTTCTTGGGTGTTGGTTTCGTTCATTTTGGCATCTGGCAGCAGCATGTCAAACAAACATAACTGATTTATTGAAGTTACAAGCTCTAATATACAGGGTGCATAGGAAAGTCCCTTTAGCCTGGAATAACTTGCGAACGGAGAGAGGTACAGTTATGCAAGTAAGATAACGGTATAGTAAAGCGACTACGCCCGATCGAATGCAACCAATAGCAGCGCCCCTAGGGCCGAAATGCGAAAGTTAGCCATTGCAAATCGAAAACGAAAAGAGACAGAGCAAAATTTCCAATTACAAAATTGTAGAGCATCAATTAATTAGTACAAAACGGCATTTGTATCACACGGATAAGATAAATTGTCGCCTGCATACCCTACAATGTCCGAAATCGATGCGCGACGATTTGAATCTGCATATTCACATTTCGCAAATGTTGTCATATGCAAATGCAGATTGTTACGTTGTACCGTACCTACGATATAAAAGTCAGTAGCAGGATGTACCCTGATTAGAAGTTTAGGTCTACGTACGCTGTGTGAGAATGGCAAGCTTGGATTTCTGGGGATACGTAAAAAATCAGGTGTATGCAACAGCGCCTACAAGTCTGCTGGATCTACGTCGTCGTGTTACAGACCTATGTAAAACATACATTGAGCTGTAATTATGCTAACCGCAGTATACATACCGTGAATGGCATTCAATGCTGTTTTCTTGGTTATTGTCGTAAAGCTTCGAGATAGGTGCTTGCCAATAATTTCTTTAAGCATTTCCGTTATTCATTCCTTATTGTTGTGAATAAATGTACGTGAATGCTGAACGGAAAATATTTTCTGCATGGCTTTGAACTTGTTCATAAATGTTATTTATTGTAATTCATATAAGTCGATCTTAGAAGTTGAGCTGCAATAATTCTGCTGACCACAGTATACATACCATGAATGGCATTCAATGTTGTTTTGCTGTTCATTGTCGTAAAGCTTCGAGATACGTGCTTTCGAATAATTTCTTTAAGTATTTCCGTTATTCATTCCTTATTGTTGTGGATAAATAAATGTACGTGGATGCTGTAACAGAAAATCTTTTCTGCCTGGCTTTGAATTAGTTCATTAATGTTATTTATTGTAATGCATATATCATCATCATCATCATCATTGTCAACCATTATCAATCCACTGCTGGACGAAGGTCTCCCCAAGTTTCCTCCACAACGGTCTGTCCTGCGCCAGTCTCCTCATGTAACTCTCGCATACTTTCTAATTTCATCCACCCATCTCCCATGTGGTCTTCTTCTAAGTCTTTTCCTGTCCCTCGGAATCCAATCTAAAATTTCGGCTGTCCATCGATGGTCTGTCCTTCTGGCAGTATGTCCAGCCCATTGCCATTTCAGGGATTTAACTCTGATCATGATGTCTTCCACTCTTGTAATTTTTCTGATCCACGAGTTCCTCTTCTTATGTCTCCTGGTTACACCAAGCATGCACCTCTCCATGCTTCATTGAGTTGCCTGCAGCCTTTGTATGTCTCTTTTAGATAAGGTCTACATCTCTGCACCATACGTAAGCACTGGAAGGATGCATTGATCAAACACTTTTCTTTTAAGACATAATGGCATATTGCTCTTGAAAATTATGCTGTTTCTTCCCAAAGCTCTCCAGGCAAGTTTTGTACGCCGATTAATTTCTTTATCAATGTGACCCTCACTTGATATCTGCTGTCCAAGATAAACGTACGTGCCTGTTATCTCCAGCTTTTCTCCATCAATCGATAAACCTTCATTTCTTGTAAAAGCATTGAACATCACTTTTGTCTTCTGAAAGTTCATTTTTAATCCCACTTCTTTACTCTTGTCAGCAAGTTTCTGGATCATACTCTGCAGCTCTGATGGGGTAGTTGCAAAAATGACTATTTCATCAGCAAAACGAAGGTGGGTTAGATAATCTCCATTAATCTTTATCCCTTTGTTTTCCTGGTTCAGTGATTGAAAGACATTTTCCAATGTGGCATTAAAGAGCTTCGGAGATATGGTGTCACCTTGTCTCACTCCCTTTCCAATATTTATGTGTGTTGTATTTTCAAACAGCCGAATCTTTGCATTTGCATTTTCATTGATGCTATTAATAATATTAATGTATGCATCTCCAATACCGCAGGATTTCATAGCCATTGTGACTGCTGATGGCTTCACCGAATCAAAGGCTTTTTCATAATCGATAAAAGCCATGCGCATGTAAGGTCAGGTGATGCGTAACATCACAGCCTCTCCTTGACAAATGTCAACCCCGCCTTCTCGTGGTGCATCCTGTTCCCACTAAAGGGGCTCTGACGACCGCCAATAGTGGTATAACTATACCATCGATATTAGAGGAAATGCTATCCCACACTCACCAACCCGCTTGGCCAGCGTGGTGAGTTATTGCCAAACCCCTCAAAAATGACTCCACAACTTAAATATAGTGCATATATAACATTAATTAAATATCTACGATTAACTAGCGTACTTAAGCTTCCCGTTACAGTCTCAGGCCTCCCAATTTTTAAGTACATCCCCTAAGGTACACAATAATTTTATTGCGCTTCCTTTTCTTCAACAGCAACACACTCTGTGTGAACCGCACGGAAGCTATAAAGGTTACTTACAAATACTTCCCAATTCGTAAAGCCATTTGTAAATCCACTTCAATCTGTCCAACCTGTATAGCGGTTGTCATTCAAACCAAGTCCATGAAACTACTTCTGTGAGGTGCATTTAATCAAAGAGTTGTTGGTCAGTCTGAGTAAAAGATTGTACAAAAATGCCGAAGGTGTCAGTAGTAGATAAATCTCTACTACTTGAGCTGTTATTGAAATTTAGAGACAGCATTGTAGATTGTAATGGAGTTACTCAGCCTCCATCTAGTGATATTTGGGGAAAACTGTGCGGACTTTTAGATCACAAGTGCTCCAAAAATATTTGTATACTTTTGTGAAGTTAAATAGATTTGGAAGTTGGAATATTCTCGGGCTGACTATGAAACAGTTTGTTGCTGAAGAAATAGCTCCTACGAATGACCCTGCTGAAGGGGAATCGGAATATTCTTCAAACGATAAAGAAGCCACCCTCGGAAACAACAGTTTATATGAAAGTTTGCAATTTACCATAACCCTTTCCCCAGAAGTGTGGCAGATTATATGCCCGAAGGAAGTTGTCTACAAGTGCCAGGATAAATCTTATCCTGCAAGAACATCACGTGCTTACCAAATACCTAGCCCAAATGTATGGTCACACATCGTAAACGATCATTTTTCCGAAAAAACGCTCGCGCCTTGTACTTCGTCTTTAAAACGAGCTAAAGTATTTAAGGACTCGGATAATTTTGTTAAAATATCGGGTGAATGTGTGGAATGCAAGTCAAAATTAACTGGTAGCATGGATGCAGCCCCATCTGGAGTATCGGGTGCTGTATTTCATTGTACATATCAATGACATTTTAAGAGCTGTCGGTCGGTCCGCCGACGGAAAATTTCTGGCCCAATCAGAAGTTTAATCTCCCGCACGTTAATAGAAAAAATGTTTCTCCTGACTTATTTCGGAGAATGGAAGCACAAAAATGTATGACGTTTGGTGACTTGGAGCCAAAAAGTTTACCGTCTGCAAACGCGCTTCTAGTTATGAAGTGTAATTAAGTAAAAAAAGGAAGAGAACAGGAAAATCCTATTTTAAGCATAAACGAAATTAAGTACAACATTGAATACCAAGGAGTTGTAAAGGCCATTAGACAAGATCCATTTTTTGTTTACTATTGGATGCCGTCGCAACTTCACGTATACCGCTCTTTCTGTTGTGATGCTAAATGTTCTAAAATTTCCTTAGATGCTATTGGCGGCATTATAAGACGTTTGGTCAGACCCTACGGAAACAAATCGGCTCATATGTTTCTTTGCGAAATTACATTTAATGACATAACAAGTGGAATGCAATATTCCGTGTGTAATATGATCTCGGAGAATCATGACAGCAACAGCATTTATCATTGGCTTGCTGAATGGAAGAAAGATGATGCTCCTTCGCCAAAGGAATTTGTAAGTGACCATTCAGTGGCACTTCTTTCGGCAATTGTAAGAGGTTTTTACCAGGTCACAAGCTTGTGGGATTATTTGCGTACTTGCTCGTCCCTTCTTTTAGGACATGGAAAGGTACCCATTTCAAACTCCTTCATTCGCTGTGATGTGGCTCACACAATTAAACTCATTGCATCGTGGAAAGTTTTATTCGGGCAGAACAATCGAACGTGTCAGCTATACATTCGTAGCCTCGCACAAATAGTGCAGTCAACAGATATGACAGATGTCAAAGGTTTATTCCGGGCAATATTCACAGTCGCTCTAAGCGAAACGGAAGGAAACTGGAGATGTAACTTCCTCTGAAATTGAAAACAGTAAACTGAAACGCCGAATAGCGACAGGTCATTCTGAAACTGACGAATATGCAAGTGATAACAGGAATACAAGACGTTATGAAGAAAATGAATCTTTTGAACTAGGAACACACAATGGATCTTATTCGTGGATTCAAAATTTAGTGAAAGAAGTGAAAAAAGAAATTGCTGGTCAAGAAGGGGACCATGATAACTTGCAATACTTGCCCGACATAGTCGATTACTGCTCGCGATTAGCAAAAACCTTGCCACTTTGGTCTGCTGTTATGATACCGATATTCTGCCACGGGGAAACTACAGCAAGCAGTGCTCCAGTGGAAAGTAGTTTCAATGATTTGAAACACCGAGTGCTTTGTGGAAAAAAGATCCCATTGAGAGCCGACGATTTTCTAAAGTTGCATATAAAATCCTTAGAGGGCACCACGAATTTGGTTGCATCCGAAAAAGAAAGCAAATTTTACCCACCGCTGAAGCAGACATTACCGCTTCTGCTGAAACTGATGAAGTATCTCAAGAGTATAGTGCAATAAGGCAGCATAATGATGCGATGCCAAATACCTCAGTTTCCAGTGAGACTCATATTTCAACGAAGTGCATCGCGTGTTCAAGAGGAGACTTCCCGAGTGGTGCACATATGTGTGCAGTATGCCCCATTCCTGTCCACATCATTTTTGAATGCTCCCTTCCTATTTCTGATAACTCCGAAGAAGGTTACGAAGAAAAGTGCATATGCTTTAATTTGCCGCCAAAGACAAAGAAAGAAGACACAGCCTGGAATTTAATGCTGAAGAGAACTGGAGAGGGTTTGCTTTGCCTCTTAAAAATAGGGCGAGATATTCCTATCTAGAGCCACAGTCTGAGGTTTTGAAATGGGATTTTTCTAGAAAATCAAATGCAAATCCTTTAGATATCCTAAAAAACGGAAATAGAAATCTAGATTTGAAAGCAATCAAAGCTGGGAGCGCACGTTTCATAATATCAAATACATGCGCATTTGATTCTTTCGTACAGGTTTTGGTTTGTGCAATGTGTGACAGCGCACAATACGAAACATTTCTCAAATCAATGACTGATTACGAATTATTAGAAATTGTAAAAAATATAGCCACTTCTCGAATTACTTCGAAAACGTATCAGAAACTAACTTCATTGCTCTTGGAGTTCTGTGAGATCGTTGATCTACTTAGCAGTGTAAAAGAGATTTCTGCTGAATGCACAGCGACAAAAATAGCCGAAAACCTATTTCGACTTCCGTCTGTAATAGAAAACACGAATTGTTCAGAAGAGAAGTGCTCTTCAAACAAGCAATTCAATAGGACAGTGGTATTGTTTGCAATAAAAGGTGCCTCGTGTTTGAGTTGTATTTAAGACGATTTAGTCAAAAACTTTGGCAACACGGAGCGGATATGTGATCAGAAAAACTCCTGAAGGATCTTTGTGTGCAGGAATTCAGAGGAGGAACTGCAAAATTTCTAACAATCACATTATCGTAGAGCTGCTAAACAGTTCCATTGGAAGGGAATATGAAAGTGACATAAGTATACCTCTATTAGAAATTCCACGAACGCTCTGTTTGGAGCAAATAACATTTTACCTCAGGAGTGCAATAGCATTTTTTGGGGGCCATAAAACAAAAAATGTCGTAGGACATTATGTAGCTGTGTGCTATAGGGCAGCTACTGGGAAATATACCATGATCTGGTAGACAAGAAAATAAGTTGCTCTGGAAATGCGAAAATAAAATGCCAGCTGCTAATATATACGATTTAACACTATATTATATCTGTTGTATAAGTACTTAAAAGCACAAAAATGAACTTACCAAAACAAATTTTTGAAGATGACAATCCGATTTTTGGTGTAAATGTGACAAGAATGGTAAGTCAGATAATATCCGAAAACTTGAAAATTTCATCGTCCTGGAGCGGGACTCGAACCCGCGTCTCCCAGACAGCGCTCGGGTATGCTAACCACTACACCACCCAGAACGACCAAGTCTCAAGTTTCCGATTAATTTGAATATAACCATCACAGGATACGCTAGTCGAAGCAACTGGCATTCATGTTTAGCGAATCTGCAGGTTAAGAATAATATCCCGTGATTGCCCGGAGGAGCAGATAAATGATGAAATAAATATGGGATTACACCATATAATAAAAAATTTTGAGGATGACAATCCGATTTTTGGTGTAAATGTGACAAGGATGGTAAGTCAGATAATATCCGAAAACTGAAAATTTCATCGTCCTGGAGCGGGACTCGAATCCGCGTCTCCCCGATAGAGCCCGGGTATGCTAACCACTACACAACCCAGAACGACCAAGTCTCAAGTTTCCGATTAATTTGAATATAACCATCACATCAGATAATATTCGAAAACTCGAAAATTCATCGTCGTGGAGCGGGACTCGAAACCGCGTCTCCCAAATAGCGCTCGGATGTGCTAACCACTACACCACCCAGAACGACCAAGTCTCAAGTTTCCGATTAATTTGAGACTTGTCACATTTACACCAAAAATCGGAATGTCATCTTCAAAAATTTTTATTATATGGTGTAATCCCGTATTTATTTCATGATTTATCTGCTCTTCCGGGCAATCACGGGATATTTTTCTTAACATCCAGATTCGCTAAACATGAATGCCAGTTGCTTCGACTAGCGAATCATGTGATGGTTATATTGAAATTAATCGGAAACTTGAGACTTGATCGTTCCGGGTGGTGTAGTGATTAGCACACCCGGGCGCTATCGGGAGACGCGGGTTGGAGTCCCGCTCCAGGACGATGAAATTTTCAAGTTTTCGGATATTATCTGACTTACCATCCTTGTCACATTTACATCAAAAATCGGATTGTCATCTTCAAAAATTTATATTATATGGCGTAATTTCGTATTTATTTCATGATTTACCAAAACAAATTAACTTTTCTGTAAAATTCGGTTTGATGAGTTTGTTGAATATATTTATCAAACAGTAATACTTTTTGGAGAACAATCTCTTATCCTCAGCTTTCAAATGATCATTCTCCGGATTCTTCCGAAAGTATTACTGTTGTGAAAATTTTTCAATAAACTCATGAAACATAGTTTTACAGAAAAAATATTTATTCTTCTGGTAGGTTTATTTCTGTGTTTTAAGTATCATTTCATGAATATATATATACATATATATTCTACATCTCTATTTTTGGATGTGCAATTTTGCTGCAATTCCGTTGGCGTGTAACGTTGAACAACGAACGCGGATATAACTACCAACTACCAGAAGAAAGAAGTACGCAATATTGGTATCGAAACAAAAGTACCAGTAGTGTGGTTTGGTCTATATATATTATTGTTTCTGTTACGGGTATGTACAATATCTACAGTTAATTAATTTGTCTAGATATGTAGTGTTTATGTTCTAAATAATGACTTCAATGATACTAAGCAATGGGCATCATACAAGCAATGGCATATATGATGGTAAATTACTAATTACCGGCTTGCATCAAATGTGTGAAAATTTATGGTGTCAGGAACGTGAACACACTGGTTTAAATATTAATAACAGTGTATCACAATTACAGAAAGTTTTCGTAATGATGATTATTTGTTTTAGCTTTCTTTAATGCAGAAATTATGGTTATACTATTTTCATATTTATATTTTATTTTAACTGGTGAAGACATAACAGCTATTTTTAAGTAATGTATATAAGAATCATGTCCTGTGTAGGTAAATGTATGCTCACTTGGAATTTGTGTGTTTGCTCTTGAGTGTGATGATATATATATATATATATTATAATATTTCTTATATGTATAAATTATGCAACCCTGATAGCAATTCTTAAAATGGCAACGCTGTTTATGTATAGATTGATGAAAGTCACATGATGTTTTGTCAGATGACTTACCTCTTAGTATTGTATATTCATTACATTTTATTAATTTAGTGGCTGTAAGCTACTCAATAAGGCCCAGAGGGTGTTGTGTATGTGAGAATAATAATTTTGGTATTTCAGATTTTTTAGCAGTATTGATTTGGTGTCTATTTATTTCAATTCTTGAACTGTTGTACAATTTTATATCTTCACATGTAGTATTGAAAAAAGATTTTTTTCTTAATACTGACTTATATGAAATGTGTGAAACATTATGTGAGGAAAATTATTATATTGGATCAAATATTAACATGTCAATATACATATATACGTATGTTCTCGCTGGTGAGTTTCCACCTGGCTGAACCACAGATGGTGGCCGGCACTGTTTGCCACCATTTTTATGATGTTGAATGAATCGGCGTGGCATTGTTCCTCTATATATTTTACCCCTTTCCTTCTCTCTAAATCTCTTCCACATTTATCCGTCTTGAGTCAGTCTCCTCCATGTCACTCCGGTCATTCATCCATCCATCTTCCACATGTATTTCTGTCTTTTGACTACCAGTCTAAAAATTCAGTTAAATATCGGTCGTCAGTTTTGTAATATATGTATGTGTAATATATACGGTATTTACCAAATTTTATTAGAGAGATCTGAAAAAATGGTATTTGGTAAGGAATATCTGAATTGCAGTTCTAGGTTAGAAATATTTCACTGCTTTCTTGAAAATGTGGAGTTGCTTTGTGTACAAAGGAGAAAAGTCGTTTTGTTTCTTTCTTAAGGAGACTGTAAAAGTGTCCACGAGTTAATGCTGATAATGCTATTTTTGAAAGATCTCCTGACACATCGAGTTTGTATTCACCCAGTTTTGTGCTGATGTTTTGGTATGTGCCTGCAGTGTATCCTACTGCCCCATTATTCAAAATGTGCTGCTTTAAAAACTTTTAGTAATTGTGCCAGAATTATTTGCAATAGTGAATCATCCCTCGAACAAGAAGTGCTGCAATGAAGAACATTGCTGAAATCCATCAGTTCCCATCATCTACAATAAACAAAATTATCCACGATTTCGATATGAAAAACTGACAACTCTTACACCAACACTTACATAGAAACCCAATTCATTGGTCCAGTCCCTTAACATGGTTCCTTTTCTTATAAGATTTTTAAACTCTTCAGAACTATGGGCTACACCCTCACTGTCAGACTTAACTTTCCTATAATAAAGTGTCCGCTAAAAGACAAAGATCCTGTCCTACCCCTGGGCACCCATAGAGTTTATGCCAAACCTATTTCATCCTTCTTAGGATTCTCGGTACACCTTGGGAGCTTTCACTGAAGCATAGCCGCCCGGGTGGCGCAGCGCTGGCTTCTGACGGTTCGCCCGTTACGGGTCCGGATTCGAATCCCGGTGAGACATGGATGTCGTGTTTGTCTTACGGCACGGTTGCTTTCTTTTCTCTGGAGTCAGTGTTCCAAAATTGGGAACTGGCGACTGCTTTATAGCCCAATGAGTTGCTCACGGTAATCGTAAAAACTACTAGGAAAGAAGAACTACCGAAGCATCAACACTAACAGGCTGTGCCAAATGGTCTTCCAAACACAGCATTATATCAGCACTAACCCTTGAAAGCAGCCAGTTTCATATCAATGATGAATCTCAGAACAGTTGATTACATAGAGAAGGCCTACAGATAAAATGTGTGGGCTTGAAGAAGTTACCCTTTATTTCATGAATTTAGTAACTCATATTTGGCATCACATTACCATGGCTCGTAATTTGGTGTCTGGCTATATCTTTTTGGTCAAGACACTAAACTACATAGTTTCATAAGCATTAAAATTAATAAGAATGAAAAAAATGAGCATTCAAAATTTTCACAGAAAATTTGGAATTATATTTTATACAAACCATTGAATTTATATTTTTATACTAACCATTTTCTGCTGAGAACATATTATGTGAATACAGTTAGATAGACTGTAAATAAAATTCCATTAATTCAAAGCGATTTGCTTCTTTTGCATGTCATTTCCAATGTATGCCTTTTGCGTTGTAATTGAAAATATTGTACAAATCTTTGTACATTGCAGTTTGAAATTAGGTGTTTATTTATACATATCTTTTGTTTGGTACAATCACCCAAACTGTAAATATTTTTTTTGAAATTAAATATGATTTTCTTACTTTTCATGTAATTTGCCACGTATGTCATTTGTCTTACAAGTAAAAATATCATATAAATTACCACACTTACAGTGTTGTGATGAAATCTGTTTTTTTTATCTCACTACTAAATTTTTATTTCTTGATATTAAAGTTTAACTCCATTTATAATAAAACAGATTGAGCATTTAAATTTTCTTACGTTTTGTATTTTTTGTATTATGTTTTCTGCTAAGAATAAGAAATTTGAAGTTCATTTTAAATATATGTGTTATTTAATAGTGGCAGCCAGACTGTAAATGAAATTTAAATAGTTAAATAGAATTTCCATATTTTTCATCACATTTGCAAAGTATGCCGTTTGCGTGGTGTAAGAACTGTTGTACAATTTAGATGTAATCCACGATGTATTATTTTTGAGATTTAACGAATCTTTTAGAGATCGTGATACATCAAATTTAACAAATCTGCCTTAGAAAAATAATAAAAACAAGAAAACGTACAAGTTTATTTGTTCCAGAAAGATTTGGTACACTCTTTCATAAAAAATTAATGATATTAGCAAATTAATTCCCAATTGTGTTGTAGTTATACCAACCATAACAGAAATATTAAAGCAAGTAAATGGCTGTTTAAAAGAATGTAGAGCATGTGGGGGTTTTAAAGGCATGTTAGCTGAAGATAAAACAATTGCAGAGAAAATAGACTGCGAAACAAAATTTCCAACTGTTGAGTTGGTTAGACCACGTAAGAAAACAAAATCCAATTTTTTGTTACCGAAATACGGATGAGATATTGATCTGTCAAAGAAGAACAAACAAATAAAAAACTGTCATATTTTTTATACAACGATAAGAACGGTTCGAACACCTGAACACGCATAACGAGACTTTTCAATTTTGAAATGACCTTTATTCTTTACTGACAGTAAGCAGTGATATGAAAATAAAATATCATATGAACTTACAAATAAAATTGACAGGTTTTGCAAAAAAAGAATATAATTGCTCAAGAATTTCAGTTAGTGTGACTAAATTGTAAAATTATTTGGACTTACGTTAAGCATCACATGAACATATAAAGTGCTTTAGAATACATATTTTCAAATGACTGATTAATTTTTTCCAAACAATTCAGTAGCTTTAAATATTTTGTTGCCTTTAGCAAAATACCATGGGAGGAGAAGAATACGTGTCTCATGTTAAGTTAAACGAAATTCTTTCTCGATTTGTGGATTCTTACACTGCCTAAAAATAAACATCTTTCTTTTTTCTTACTGTTAAGCTTGAAATACAAAAGATCTTCAAAATTTCAATGCCTCCTTTTCCATTCCATGGAATTAACAGCGGTAATAAGGTGCACAAAACCCTCTTTTCAAAGTTTTACTGTCTGTAACACTGGATTACGAGAAAAGATCGTTATCCAAGCTTGAAATCATACGGCTTCCAAGTATAGGTATCGTTAGTATTGAAAACAAAATTGCTACATGCTTAGACAATGTGGACATTGTTAAAAAGTTTGTAACAGGGGAAAAAAGCTACAAAAGTTAATTTTAGCTGAAACTACGCATGTTTGAGAGCATTCTTGAAGCTTCAGCTTTAGTTTATAGGAAAAAATATTTTTATTTAATACGAAAACCAGTTATTTCGAATATTGCTTTTAGTTTTATATAACTTATTTGTATATATGAGAGACTTTAGAGCGTCTTTAACTTTTCAACCCCTATGTGAGATTTTTGGTTCGAATTGTTAGAGACGCCCGTCATGTTCACTGTAATATATTATGACTAAGTAATTTTCTCCAACATCTTTGTCCACGCAGACATCGACACTGAGCTACGCGGACATATGCTCTCGCTGCTATCTGCCTTTATCTCATGTGCGTCCTGCGGTGCAGGCACGTCACAATATACAGAGTCGAGTCGTATTATTGTGACCACCTACTACTGTTGACGTCAACAGCGCATAGCCAATGAAAGAAGACACGTGTCGTGAGCTGGTTTGGAGGGTATATAAGGTGTGCTGTAAGCATTCTGAAAATATATAACCCATTGCTGTCATGGATAAAAAGACCGATTTATCACATTTGCAAAATGGAATGATTATCGGCATTTCGACCAAGCATGGCAGTATTTCTGAAACAGCGCAGTTTGTGAACTGTTTGCGTGCTGCTGTGGTTAAAGTGTATTATGATTGGAGACATAGCACCATTGCGAATAAACGAAGTGGAAACTGTTTAGCACTACGTGCCAATGATGTGATAGGTGAACGTAGGCTTCGAAGGTGAATGAGGGCCGATCGACACGCTAGAGTGGAGCAACTCACTGGCCGAATGAACCAGGGGGCTACCGGAAGTGGGTCTAAATCGACAGTTAAGCGAACCAAGCTGCGTTTAGGGCTTCGATGTAAACGGATGGTCACTGCAGCTATGCTAACGAAGGTGCATCGGCAGAAAAGGCTTACATTTGCACGGCAGTAACGGAAATGGACCTCTTCTGATTGGCAAAGGATTGCTTTCTCCGATGATTCCAGTTTTCTCCTACATCGAACGGATGGACGTTGGCATATAAGGCGGGAAACATCGGAGATCAAACACTCTTCAACCTCTGCTGGAAGAACCCAAACTGGTGGATGCAGCGTTATGGTCTGGGGAATGTTTTCCTGGCATTCTCTGGATCCATTCATACTTTTGGAAGGCATCATCCATTCATACTACCGAATTCGTTATGAATCCGTACTTGCAGACCACATACACCCATACATGCTGATTGTCTTCCCTGGGGCAGATGGGATCTTCTCGAATGACAATGCGACGTGTCACGAAGCTAGAAATGTCCGCGAGTGGTTGGAAGATAAAGCACTTCCCTGGCCCTATAATTTCCCACACTTAAACCCAACTGAGTATATGTGAGACCACTTCGATCGTCTTGTTCTCTCTATGGGTCCTCCACCACGCACCCTCCATCAGCTGTCAGATGCACTGCAGTCAGCATGGCTCCACTTACCAGTGAACATCTTTTTTTTCTTTTTTGATTGAAGATTTAACGACCACCGTGAGCAACTCAATGGGCTATAAGCAGTCGCCCGTCCCTAACTTAGGGTCACTGGTTCCAGGGAAGGGAGAGAGCCAGTGCCGCAAAACAAACACAACATTCATGCCTCACCGAGTTTCGAACCCGGACCCCTTTCGGGCGAATGATCAGAGGCCATCGCTTAGACCACTGCGCCAATGGGGCGGCTGTGAACACCGTCCAGCACCTTATTGAGTCATCCCAGCTCGTCTAGCTGCTGTCCGCGCTGCACACGGCGGTTACTCTGGATATTAGCTGGTAGTCACAATAATGTGATTCGACCGTGTATATATATCACAATTGCTCCCCCATTTCATGGGGAAGCTGTAATATGTTTATCATCGTACATTGCGAAACTTTTTTACCGGTAAAAAGCACTGTTGCGTAAATTGAATGAGAGGAAGCTGACTTTCTGAATTCGCAGTGTCATCAGCATGCACTGGAGTTTCACAGATATTTTCACTTCAGTTTTATGAAACAATTGTTTTTATGAAAACTCTTAATTTATGGGGAATAGAAAATGAAGTTGCTAAACGTATTTATTTCATGTAAAAATGAATAACAAGAAATATGACACCGAATTTTCGGTTGTAATGAACACGTCTTTTGAATCCGTTCTGAGACGAATTAAGTTTCTCAAACTATTCAAAATGAATGAGAAAACGATTAACCGGTTTCTACAGTCGATGAGACATTCAGAAATAGAACCATCTACTTAGTAACACCAGCCTGATAGAAAGCAGGTTACGAAAATTACCAAATGACACACAAAAAAGTCTCGCATACCACAAGAAAAGTTTCAGAGAAAAAAGAGATTTTCAAATCGAATAGTTAAAAGAAGAAATATAGAAAAATAAACATGATATAATTCTACGTCAGCTAACTGAAGATTTTTGCGCAATGTAAAAGTTGAAAATAGGGGGAAAATATTCTTCATGGAAAAAGCTATGTATGCTAAGGAAAAAGAACTTTCCAAAAAGGTCTTGCGGAAACAGAGATAGCGAAAAAAAAATGTCGATCTTTACGTGCCTAGCGGGAAATCTTTGCATTATTTAAAGAGGATAATGCTCCACATCCCTGTTGAAGCGAGTGGTGTACAGTAAAGAAGAGATTTCTCAATAGTGTTTTTAGAAGCGGAGATTCAGCTGCAAACTGAAGTACATAAACACCACCTACTAATAGAACTGTGAACTATAAAATTTCTCATATGCTAGCCTACAGTGTTCTACAAGGTAAATGGTATCTGGTATTGAAAGAATTTTTTTAAATCGGGCATGTGGAATCAGAGATATTGACAAAAACATATTAAGCGTTTGCGCCCCTTATCAGCAAAAATGCGCATTACTTCGTGAAGAAAGACACATACAGAGTTTGCTTAATTTTTAGTATCTCACTGAAAAAGTTTTTCCATCGGGCTTTTAGTCCAGAAGATATTGCTGTAAACGAAAACGTAAACTTATACCCTCTGGTGGCCGACTTGTGAGTTAAGAAAAGCTTTAAATTATGTGACTTTCAGAGAAAACGGTCTCCAACAAAGAAATAATTTTTCAAATCGGACTCTTAGAAACAGAGCTATGGACAAAAATAAGCTATACATCTACGCCCCCAAGCGGAAACAACATGCATTATTTTAAGAAGAATGTATTCTCGAAAGGTTTTTCGATGTGAGCGGTTGCGGTCCACGAAAGAAATTTTGTAAACGAGTTTTCAGGAGCTCAGATTTTGCTGCAAATGCATTAGAAACAGAAATACATACTTATGCCACCTGGTGGCCAAACAGTTTTTCACCAAATATAAGAAATTATATGCAAAATATTTCTGAACAGGAGCTATATCTGACACGGAAAGAATTTTTCAAATCGGAGTTTTAGGAGCAGAATATCGGGAAAAACGTAATATATTATTACGCCCCTAGCGGAAAGTCTATGAATTACTTGGAAATTTTGAAATTTTATGAAAAACATTTTCCACCGGAAATTCTATCAAACAGAAAAGGAACTTTTTAAATTGGACTCATAGAAGCAGAAATTTTGACAAAAATAAGATATGCATCTACGCCCCTGGTGGAGAAACCATGCATATTTTAAGAAGGAAATATTCCTAAAAGGTTTATCGACATGAATGGTATCGGTCCACGAAAGAAAATTTTCAATCAAGATTTTAGAAGTTCAGAGTTTGCTGCAAATGCATCAGAAATTAACACTTGTGCCATTTGGTGGTCAAACCATTTTTACCAGAAATCAGAAATATATGCAAACGATTTTCCATCATACCCGCTGCAGAAGGAAGTTTTCAAATCCGAATTTCAGAAGCAAAGGTATCGGAAAAAATGCAATTTACCTTTACGCCTTCCTTTGTAAATCTATAAACAACTTGCAAAAATGATTATACCTAAAATAGTACTCGACATAAATGGAATCGAAAGATAAAAGAAATTTTTCAATCGGATGTTTAGAAGCAAATATATTGAATAAAATGCATTTCGAATTCGGCATCATCTGCGTTTACGCCCTCTAGCGGCTAAATTGTGTATCATATGAGAAAACGAAATGAAGAATCATCATTCGCACATTTCAGTCTTCCCAATGCAAAAAGAATTTTTGAAATCTGATTAGTAGTTGAAGAGATATGGTGTCAACAGGCGGACGGACGGACAAACTGATAACATAAGCACGATCTGTTTGACAAAAGACTTGCTATAAAAATTGAAAAATTATCTCGTACAAGGGGCGGCAAATCTGGGCTTGCACTCGGACGGCAAATGCCCTTTGCGCGGCCCTGACTGCATGATACATTACTTTGCTATGATTGGTCAAACAGAAAATTTCGCACGAAGACGGTTATGGAATTTTTTTTTAATTTACTAAACAAACTATCAGTACGGAATACAGTTGCTAGAAGCCCTACTATTCTGCACATAGTAAAAAAAAACAAACAAAACATTAGCGTAAGTAGAAACAACTTCATCGCCCCAGTTGTGCAGTTGGTCTATGTATTGGCATGGGATCTTTTGCCTAAGACATGCGGGGGTTCGAATCATGGTGAAGCATGGAAGCTGTGTTTGTCTTACAGCAGTGGCTCTCTTTCTTACCTGGAAAAAGTTGCCCTAAATTAGGAACACACAACTGCTCCATTGGGTTGCTCACAATGCTCGACGAAAAAAAAAATACTGTTTGTGACAACGGTAAAACAGCCGCCACGGTGGCTCAGTGGTCTAAGGGCTGGCTTATACTCATTCGTCCGTGATGGATCCGGGTTCGAATCCAGTGAGGCATGGATGTTGTGTTTGTCTAACGGCGCTGGCTATCTCCCTTCCCTGGAACCAGGGTCCCTAAATTAGGGAAGGGCGACTGCTTATAACCAAATTGGCTACTCACGGTTGTCACTAAACCCTCAATAAAAAAAGCGAAAACATCTAAAATATCTGTGGTCTATTTTTTTTCGATTCAAGATGTAACGACCACTGTTAGCAACTCGATAGGCTGTAAGTAGTCACCCACCCCAATTTTACGGCCACTGGTTCGAGAAAGGGAGAGAGACAAGCTCACCCAATCCATGCCCCAGCTGGGATTCGAACCCAGTCCCACGTGGAAGTAATGGTTAGAAGCCAGCGCATCGTATAGACCAATAATCCACTGGAGCGGGCATAGGTATCCATTGCCTAGAGATCGGTCGGAAATGACTTCACTGTTACTTTGTCACCGCTACTGAAAACATAGTGCCACCGTTACGAACAGTGACAAAAAAGTAACACTTCCAAATTCACTGATAAGCATGCCCCCGTTAGACGTGACCCAGCAATGCTTGGAGTCGAAAATCACTGTTATGTCATAGTTTCGGTTACCATGTCACTTTATCTAAAGAATTTGCCTTCTTTTCTATTGAAACATGATAGAGGTCGCTAGTGATGCCCGCTTTCTTTCAGCCTTCCCTTTCCCCTGCTTAAGTTATTTCTTTTGGATTTCGTTATGCGTTTGCTCCTAAACAAAGAATTCGAAGCGATCGGATTGTAACAGGGATTTTGTCACTATTATAAATTAGACAGTGATCCGCAGTTCCATGCTTCTTTCCAATTCCGTTACAGCTGCTAATCGGTGATTTTGCCACCGTCTAAAGTGACTGTTACTTCTATGCAACTGTCACCATTGACACTATGAAAGGAAAATCACTGTTAAGCCCACCTCTACAACTGACTATGATTACTACTATCAATGATCAATAATCCTGAACTTTACCTGTACATTTGGCCCTCATTCATCAAACGATCTGCTGCTTCACTAATTCACCAACAGTTGTTCTTCGAATATTTGATCATTATAAACCACCGTTATTATCTTATTCCTTTTTTGCTGGTGATGGGGGTTAATGACCAGTTTCAGCAACTCGATGGCAATAAACAGTTCGTCGCCCACCCCTAATTTAACACCACTTGTTCCAGGGAAGCGAGAGAGTTTGTTCCGTAAGAGATAAACACAACATCCATGCCTCACCGGAATTCGAATCCAGACTCTTCTCTGACAAATGGTCACAAGCAGCAACCGCAAATCAATTAATTTATTCCACATAACTGAAAACAACATGACTGGCCTCTCAGTGACGTACTAAAGAAATTAATAATTACTATATAGATACACGGTCCAGTCACATTATTGTGACCACCAGCTAATATCAAGAGTTACCGCCATGTGCAGTGCAGACAACAGCTAGCCGGGCTGGGAGTGACTCAATAAGGTGCTGGAAAGTGTTCACAGGTATGTTGAGCCTTGCTGACAGCAGTGCATCTGACAGCTGCTGGAAAGTATTCACAGGTATGTTGAGCCTTGCTGACAGCAGTTAATCTGACAGCTGCTGGAGGGTGCATGGAGAGGATCCATAGAGCGATCAACACGATCGAGGTGGTCCCACAGATGCTCAATTGTATTTAAGTCTGGTGAATTAGGGGACCAGGGAAGTAATTTAAAGTCTTCATTGTATTCTCCCAATCCGCCCCAGGGAAAACAATGAGCATGTATTGGTGTACGTGGCCTGCAAGGATGGATTCATAAAGATTTCGGTGCACAGTGCCTACCACAGGTATGAGTGGACCCAGGGAATGCCCCGAAAACATTCCCCAGACCATAACACTGCCCCCACCAGCTTGAGTTCTTCCAGTAGTGGTTGCAGAGTGTTTGCTCTCCGATGTTTCTCGTCTTATACGCCACCGTCCACCTGTTCGATGAAGCAGAAAACGTGACTCATCGGAGAAGGCAATCCTTTGCCAATCAGCAGAGGTCCGATTCCGATACTGCCGTGCAAATATAAGCCTTTTCTGCGGATGAACCTTCGTTAGCATAGGTGCAGTGACCATCCGTCTACATCGGAGCCCCAAACGCAGCAGGGTTCGCTGGACTTTAGTTTTAGGCACACATCCGGTAGCTCCCTGGTTCATTCACCCAGTGAGTTGCTCCATTCTAGGGTGTCGATCGGCCCTCACTCACCTTCGAAGCCGACGTTCACCTCTCACATCAATGGCACGTGGTGCTCCACAGTTTCCACGTCGTATATTCTTAATGGTGTCATGTCTCCAATCACGATACACTTTAACAACTGCAGCACGCGAACAGTTCACAAACTGCGTTGTTTCAGAAATACTGCCACCCTTGGCCCGAAAGCCGATAATCATCCCTTTTTGCAAATCTGATAAATCGCTCCTTTTATCTATGACAGCAACGAGTGATATGTTTTCAGAATGCCTACACCACACCTTCAATACCCTTTAAGCCACCTCCGACACGTCCCTTCTTTCATTGGCTACGCGCTGTTGACGTCAAAAGTAGGAGGTGGTCACAATAATGTGACTCGGCTGTGTGTGTGTGTGTGTGTGTGTATATATATACGTATGCACTCACGGACAATGAAATTTGCGCACCAAGAAGGAAGCATCGCTTTAAATTGAAATTTTACAGACGTAATGATACACATGAATGATACACATGATGGAAAAAACAGACTGCAGGATAGTTGCAGAGATATTTGGCACGCAGTCCGGTCATCTTCAATAGCGCGCCGCATCACCTCATGCGGCGATACATGCTGGTTGGTTGGTTGGTTGATTTTTATGGCGCAAGGGCCATGTTTGGCCAAAGAGCGCAAGACACAAAACTATCAGTGGGAGATTTTTACGATACATGCTGCAATACGGTCCCGCTTAGAGGTGAACAGACACCTGATGTTGTTCTGCGGCAGACTGGCCTACACGGGTTAGGCGGTGTGCTCCTAGTGGCGCAAGGCGGCAGCTGACGTTTGAGCTGGTCCCACGCACGCCCTATAAGGGGCATGTCGGGGGAGCGGGAAGGCCACGGAATTGTCTTGACATGATGTAGGCAGTCCTAGGCAACCCGAGCCATGTGCGGGCGGGCATTATCCTGCTGGCATAGCGCACTTGAAATCTCGGCCAAGAATGGGAGCACATGGAGCTGTAGGATCTCATCCACATACCGCTGGCCCGTCAATGATCCACGTACCACTACGAGAGCTGATCGGCTATCGTAGGCTATGGCTCCCCAGATAATAATATTTGCAGTAAGGGAGGTGTGGCGCTCGATAACGAGGTTGGGATTGGGCCGTTGACCCGGGGACCTCCACACCCGGACACGATGATCATCTGTCCCCAAAACGAAGCGGCACTCATCGCTAAACACCACACCTTGCCAATCTGTGGCGTTCCACGTCGCTCTGGTCTGGCACCACTGCAAACGGAGCCGGCGATGTTCCGGTGTTAATGGCAGCACACGCAAGGCACGCTGGGATCGCAGATTCACTTCTGCGCGGCGTTGGGAAATGGTTCGTGGGCACACAGGAGCTGCTACATCTGCCTGTACAGTGGACCTGGTCCCCGTGGGATCCGTTTGTGCCTGGCGCACGATCTGTCGATCCTCTCTATCGGCGGTCCTGGTGGTCCGTCCAGAGCCGCTCCACCGTGTGGCAGTGCCGTCACGTGTCCAATGCTCCTAAAATAAGTGGGATGGTAAGGTCAGAATGATCAACGTGTCAAGCTACACAGCACGCCAACCACCCTGCGGTTTTCAGCCCGATGATCAGGCCTCTCTCCAAGTCCGTACGTTGCGTAAATCGACGTATCTGGAGTCTACCCGGCATTCTTGTCACTCTGCACTCTTGCTTGCATCGGCCTGTGTTTTTCGCTTACATGGGGCATTGACTACACGCCAGTTTATAAGGCTGCCGGTTCGTTCTTGCAGCGCCACCACAGGGTGTGTGATCATGCTCAATCGCACCAAACGTGGATCGTTTTCATACCAGCGCGTACTCTAGCTATTTGCAAAGTTTCGCGGTTGTATCATGGTTTCTTCTAGGTGTGCAAATTTCATTGTCCCTGATTGTATATATTGCTAAGCATGTAATGATATGATCAGCTACAAATTACTTTTATTTGCAAAGACGTTAATATCGCCATAGCATGTAAGCGTAAAAAAATCAACAGGCATGTTTTCAGCTCGTCTTTTGTAAAAAAGATCCTGCTTATGTTTCCGGTTTGCCCGTCCGTCTGTGGACACCCTATCTTTGCAACTATTAGTCCGATTTCAAAATTATTTTTTGCGTTGGAAAGCTTGAAATGTGTGAATGATGATCCTTCATTTTTTTCTTTACGATGCACCATTTCGCAGGTACAGGACGTAAATGAAGATGATATCGAATTCTAAATATCATTTACTTCATATATTTGCTTCTAAACTTTCGATTGAAAATAAGGTTTTACCTTTGGATTCCATTTATGTCAAAAACTATTTTAAGTATAGCCACTTTTACAAGTTAAGTATAGATTTTACGCTACGGGCGTAAAACTAAATTTCGTTTTTCGCGATATCTCTGCTTCTAAAACTCACATTCGAAAAATTCTTTGTACAGGGATACAGCTCCTGATGAAAAATCTTTTGCATGTCATTTCTGATTTTTGGTAAAAATATTTTGGCCACCAGGGGGCGGTAGCACTAATTTCTACTTCTGACGAATTTACAGCAAATCTGAGCTTCTAAAATCTCGACTGAAAAAAATCTTTCGTGAACCGATACTACTCACGTAGATAAACATTTTAGGGATATTTTCTTCATAGAATAAAGCATTGTTTCTCCGCCAGGGGGCGTAGATGCATATCTTAGTTTTGTCAACATACCTGCTTTTATGAGTCCGATTTAAAAGTTTTCTTTGTTTCATATCGTTTCTAGGGCAAAATGTTTTTCATACATTTCAAAATTTTCAACAAATTCATAGACTTTCCGTTAGTGGTCGTTCAGGTAAACTACGTTTTCCTCTACATCTCTGCTTCAAAAACTCCGATTTCAAAATTCTTCCTGTATCGCATACAGCTCCTGATGGCGAAAAGTTTTAAAAATAATATCTAATATTTGGTAAGGAATCTTTTGGCCACTAGGTGCCGTAAAGACTAATTTCTGCTTCTGATGTATTTGCAGCAAAATCCGAGCTCCTGAAAATCTGACGAAAAAAATTATTTCGTGAACCGATCAAAACACTTTTTGAGAATACTTTCTTCTTAAAATAATGCATGGTTTTCCCTGGGGTGCGTAGTTTTATCTTATATTTGTCGATGTCTCTGCTTCTAAAAGTCCGGCTTTAAATATTCTTTCTTTTTTGGAGAGCGCTTCTGCTGCAACTGTTTCTCATATAATTTTCCCTAACGCAGCAGTTGGCTACCAGAGAGCTTAATTTCACGTTTCCGTTTACAGCAATATCTGCGGGATTAAATACCCCATTGAAAAACTTCTTTCTTCGGTCAGATACTACTGTTTTCATACCGGTTCCACGGACCTAAATACCGGTTCCATTGACTTAAATACCGGTTCCATTGACTTAAATACCGGTTCCATTGACTTAAATACCGGTTCCATTGAATAGCTTTGATAAATTTAATTCGTGTCAGAATGGTTTCAAAAGACGCGCTCATTAAAACCAAAAATTGTGTCATCTTTCTTGTTTTAATCTCAATGTAAAAGAATGTAAATCTGAGCATGAATTCCAGCAAATGAGACCTCAATAACGCATCTCAGTGGCTTCTAAAGAAATATTAGACCATACAGTAATGTTTCATCAGTTATCTGTCATTAGACGCAAAATTCAAAGGAAATTTCAAAAATGTCCTAGTTTTTCCTGTAGCTACTTCTGTTCTTAAGATATGACATAAAATATGGGGTTTGAAAAATACATTGAAATTCGTGTTAGCTGCGTATCAGTTGTAACTGCCAATCATAGACATTCTTTTACCTGTTTGGCTGCTTCCTAATGTTCTTCTAATCCATTTCTAGCCTTTATAAGGGTTGACGTAGAGTTACTAGATCATTTCCCGGGTACTGGCCCCCGGTAATAAATAAGGGCGTCTTTCTCCCCCTTTCTTCCTCACTTCCGTGTCACTTTCCTATCGAGCACTCTAGCCCAAATCTCCAAGCTTCCTGTTTCTAAGGGTTGTTTAAGACCTGGGGTCAGACACTCCCTTCCTAAAATACTCTACATATGATCTGATCTGATCTACTAGATCATTTACAGCTACCACACGAAAAGGGTTGACGCAGAACTACTAGATCATTTCCAGCTACCACACGAATGAAGCTAGACAATGCCTTGGGCAGCTAGCTCACTAATCCACCGGAGAAGCTTCCTTATAGCACGGCACAAAGTACTGCTCTACAAGACGGTCGTCAGGCCGGTGCTTACCTACGCCTCCCCATCTGGATAGGTATTAGTAGGAATCAGCGAGACAGAATCGAGAGGGTGAAGAGCCGAACACTTCGTATGATCACTGGGGCTCCCCTTTGGACCCCACTTCGGAACCTGAGGAACACACTTGGAATTGAGAAGGTTCATGAGTTTTCCACCAGACTCGCCAAGAAGTTCTTCAAGAAAGCGGAAACCCACCCTAATGAACTTATTAGGGACGCGGTTGATTACAATCCCAGCGAATTCCTTAGGTATCCCAGAACTAAGGCGGTGATCGTTGACCCCCCTCCCCCTTGACAGAGAGAGAGAGAGAGAGTAAGTATGTAATCAATGGTGGGTGTTAGACAGACCACCTCTCCACCCTTCTTTTTCAGATTGGCATCGAGATGATGAGAATTCATTGCTGCTCCGGCACTTGGATTTGGTCTCAGTGAGTTTCACTCACTCCCTGGTGCGCCGGCGGCCGTTTGGAGTTGTTGTTCTCTGTGATGTTGTACGGAGCTTGGTTCTCCTTCCACTTCCCCTCCCCCCCCCCCGACTGCTGTCACGGTTCACTGTTTGAAAGATATGTCAACCTCTACTTTTCCTCAATTTTCTGTTTATCTTTCCTATTGAGTTCACTTACTCAGATCTCCTAGCTTCCTATTTCTAAGGGCAGTTTTAGACCTGGGGTGCCTTCCTAAAACTTCTTGAAATATCGTATCGTAGCGTACTAGATCATTTTCAGGGCAGCGGATGGCCTAGTGGTCAACTTTCGTAACTGCCACGGAGGAACCTCAGGTTCGATCCTGGGCAGGTACGAACGCTCGAACTACAAAACATCCGCCGTGCGTCGGATGGGCATGTTAAGTCGTCGGACCCCGAGGGGTACTGGTACCCCGGTAATAAATAAAGGCATCTCTCTCCACCTTTCTACCTCGCTTCTGTGTCACTTTCCTATCGGGCACTCCAGCCCAAATTGGCGCTCTTTGGCCAACCATGGCCCTTGCGCCATTAAAATCAATGAACCAACCAGCCCAAATTTCCTAGCTTCCTATTTCTAAGGGTTGTTTAAGACCTGGAGTCAGACTCCCCCCTTCCGAAAATTCTTTACACATGATGATGATCTACGCGAGTTTTATAATATTCGCTTCTTGTTGTTATTACGGTAGAATTTGTGTACATTCTCAATAATGGTTAAAACTGCGAAATTGTCATCAGCGGACAGAGTACAAATAGTTGTTCTGCATGCAGAAGAGTATTCTTCGAGACAAATCGCTTAAAAAGTGGGTGTAGTTAATCTACAGTTATTAGGCTACTGAAGAAAGTAAAATACACTGCTGATATTAAAAATATGCATCGCAGTGGAAGGCTCAGATTCACTACTATAACCTGGCAGGACAGCGTGTTCAGAAAGCTAAGTTTGCCAGACAGGCAGCTCAACTCATCTTAATTACTTTAAAGATGGTATGAGCCGCCCCGGTGGCGTAGTGGTCTAAGCGATGGCCTCTTATCATTCGTCCGAAAAGGTCCGGGTTCGAATCCCGGTGAGGCATGGATGTTGTGTTTGTCTTACGTCACTGGATCTCTCCCTTCCATGAACCAGTGACCCTAAATTAGGGACGGTAAACTGCTTATAACCCATTGAGTTGCTCACGGTGGTCGTTAAACCTCCAAACAAAAGAAAAAAAGATGGTCTGAAGTGACTGATATTACGGTTAGTACATCTACTGCTAGGTGGAGTCTGCTTCCTTATGGCTTACATGGTTGTAAAAGCAGGCGTAAACCACTGTTAACTGCAAATCAAAGACAACATAGACTTCAGTGGGCAAAACAGCATGTATCATGAACAACTAAGCCATATGAAAATATTCTTTTCAATGATGAATCAGAATTTTGCCTTAATGGGAATCCGAGTAGTGCCTATGTAAGGAGATTCAAGCATGAAGAATTCCATCCAAGTTGCTTAATGAGGCCAGTGTTAAGCATCCGGTGAAGATCATGGCTTGGAGCTGCATGTGAGAACATTGCGATGCGAACCTCCATATTGTCGATGGTACACCAAATGCCCAGAAATACATCTGGATATTAGAAAACAAGATGCTGTCATCACCTAGAAGACTTTATGACAGCAATTTTATTTTTTAAGAGGACAATGCACCCTGTCATCGTGCAAAACTAGTGAAAAGGTGGTTTCAGGGGAAAAATGCTCAGCATCTTGATTGGCCACCACACTAACCGGACTTAAACCCGATCGAAAATGTTTGGTTCAAAGTGCCATATGAACTATCAAAAAATTTATTGAATATGTAATTCAAATTTGGAATCGTATTGTTCAACCCAATCTTTTACAAAACCTTGTTCACAGTATGCAATCATGATACAAACCTGTGATTTAAAGCTAAAGGTTGGGTAACAAAATATTAGGTACACTTTATCATTTTGCTGCATTATATTTCTGTATTTAAATGTCATTTCCTTCTTTATGAATTGCAAAAGCAATTTATTGCTGTAAACCTAAGTAATGTATAAAGGATTCAATTTTTTAAATAACGACTCGGTCATGATTTTTGAAATGTATCTTAAAAACAGAAGTAGCTACAGGAAAAGCAAAAGCATTTTTTGAAATCTCCATTCAATTTTCCACCTAATGACATATAAATGATGAAATAACTATGAAATTTAGATAGTTAAAAAAAAGAGTTAAACTTAAAAAATCACGGCTTTTGCAGGTGATGCAATACTTTTCACACCACTGAAAAAGGATAATATTAATATTTCTGTACTTACCCAAATTAAAAGATTAAAAACGGCCATTCAGCAGTAGTTAAAGGTTTTACCAGGGGCAGTATGAAAGTTTTAGCTGCTTAATGAAGTATCGGTACATTTACATATTTACGAAAACATACTTACAACTTTTCAAAATAATCTCCATGAACATCTATACAATTTTGTGTTTCATAAACCCAATTCGCAAAATAATCCCCAGCCCTTCAAATTATATTTCGAATATCTCAAAAACTAAGCCATCTCAAACGACACGGTTTGCCTCCCAAAACAACACAAACGTAGCACAAACGAATGCTACTGTTGAATTTTAAATTTGCGGTAGTGGGGGTTTGAGCGTTTCCCCAACTCCCCAAAATTGTATTTTAAATATCTCAAAAACTATGCTAGTACAAACGACACGGTTTGCGGCACAAACCAGAACAAACGTAGCACAAACGAATGGCACTGTTGGATTTATAATTTGCCGGGGGCTGGGCAAATGGTCCACCCCCAAATTTGGGTGTTTAATATCTCGAAAACTGAGCTAGCACAAACGTAGCACAAACGAATGACACTGTTGAATTTTGAATTTGCGGGACAAACGTAGCACAAACGAATGGCACTGTTGAATTTTTTAATTTGCAGGGGTGGGGGCTGGGCAAATGGACCACCCCCAAATTTGGGTATTTAATATCTAGAAAAATAAGCTAGCACAAACGACACGGTTTGTGGCATAAGCCAGAACAAACGTAGCACAAACGAAAGGCACTGTTGAATTTTGAATTTGCCGGGGTGGGTGCTGACCGTTTCCCCAGCCCCCCCCCAATTTATATTTTTAATATCTCAAAAACTAAGCTAGCACAAACGACACGGTTTGCGGCACAAACCAGCACAGACGTAGCACAAACGAATGGCACTGTTGAATTTTGAATTTGCCGGGGTGGAGGCTGACCATTTCCCCAGCCATCCCAATTTATATTTTGAATATCTCAAAAGCTAAGCTAGCACAAACGACACGGTTTGCGGCACAAACCAGCGCAAACGTAGCACAAACGAATGGCACTGTTGAATTTTGAATTTTCAGGGGTGGGGAGCTGACCATTTCCCAGCTCCCCCAATTTATATTTTGAATATCTCAAAAACTATGCTAGCCCAAACGACACGGTTTGCGGAACAAGCCAGCACAAACGTAGCACAAACGAATGGCACTGTTGAATTTTGAATTTGCCCGGGTGAAGGGCTGGCTAAATGTACCTCTAATAGCGACTCCTTCTAACCCTTTGGAATGCCATCGCAAGTTTGCTAACCAATCGCTGGCCTGGGAAACAAGGTAACTGCCAATCGAATTTCTCGGTTAACACCCACAAATTTAACCCCTCCCCTTTGTAGAAACGAAACTGAGAAATAAGAAAATATAAGGGAGGTGGTTTTTGGAAAGAAAAAAAAGGAGAGTGAGAGAGAAGAAGGTAGTTTTCGGACTGCTATCGTGATAACGAGGACGCTAGGAGAAAGACGTGTGTTTGAGAATTAGACGTTTGAGAGTTAGTATACAGTGTTAGGGAGAAAATGTTTCTAAGAATTTATGTTGAGGAGACTCCAACCCGAAAAAACATCTGAGACGACGTCGACTTAAGAAAGATTTGGTAAGATGAATTTTCACTGTCAGTACCCTGTACTGCATGTTCTATGAGAGATAATACAGGGTGTTCGTAAACTGTTTTGACAAAAGAAGAGGGGTGATAGTACCCATCAAGAAGAACAATATTTATAATGGAACCTAGGTTTGCATTCCACTCTGAGTGTCAGAAAACAGTAAAGTTAGATGTCCAAGTTGAACTTTCAACAGTGCAAAGAAAGAGAATTAACGAGATCATAAGTTACACAATCCCATTTATGGAGATCAGGGCCAGACTTAAAGTACACTGCTGGCCACCCAAAATTTAACACCAAGAAGGACACGAGATAGCAAAGCCAGATTTACTGGACACGTAACAGCAGATACAAAGATGAAACGATTGAGCTTTCAGGCCCGTGCGACTTGCGGAACACGCAGACATCAATAATTGGTGTGGCCCCCATTGCTGGCAATAACAGCCGCTACACGCCGCGGCATCGAACGAAAGAGGCTTTGGATGTGGGCTTGGGGTATGTCGGTCCAGGCTGCTTCCACACGTTGCCACAGTTCATCAGGCGTAGCCTCGGGTGGTGCTTGCCGGGCCACACGGTTGCCGATCAGCGACCAGTCGTGTTCGATGGGCGGCATATCAGGAGAACAGGTGGGCCACGGCAGCAGTGACACCTGGTGTGCCGTGAAGAATTGTTGCACGATGCGAGCCACGTGCGGGCGCGCATTGTCCTGATGAAACGTGGCCGCAGGCAGGTCCTGCAGTTAAGGGAGGACTACAGGCTCCAAAACGTCGGAGATGTAGCGGTGGCTGTTGAGTGTACCGGCGATGCGTACCAAAACGGTGCGGGTGTCATATCCAATTGCGCCCCAAACCATAACGCCAGGCGACGGACCGGTATGGTGATGCATAATGCAGGCGTCATACAGTCTCTCGCCGCGGTGCGGCCCCACGCGAATCCCACCATCGTGGTGTTGTAGGCAGAAGCGGGATTCGTCGGAGAAGACAATGTCGTGCCATTCCGTAGTCCAGGTGCGGCGTTCAACGGCTCACTGCCGCCGCACTCGCCGGTGGTGTAACGTCAATGGTAATCAGAGCAATGGGCGCCGTGCGACAAGTCCCCGCTCCTGAAGACGACTTCGAACGGCACGTACTAATACAGGTTGTTGCGCAAAACACCCTAATTCCTGCGCTAACGTTCGTGATGTGGCAGTGCGAGCCGTCAATGCCCGCCGCACAGCATGCCGGTCCTCTCGTTCGGTGGTGTGCCGCGGCTGCGGCAATCGCTCACGTCGTCCCGTCCGTCCCTCCTGCACCCACCGAAGCCATACTCGCCTCACTGTGGCTGGATGTCGTCCCAAACGGGTGCTGGTGTCGCGGTACGATAAACCGCTGCCGCGATAAGCCACTATTCATCCTCTGTCGAACTCCGAAACGTGCTGGATTGACTGCCGTTTTCTGCGACGAGGCATCAGGAAGCTTCCCACGCACAGGTGCGGCAGCACAACACACTTCCACTACTTATACCCCGCCTTCTGTGCACCCTTCTTATAGTGCTTCTTGGTGGCGTGCCGGGCGCACATGATTTACATATGCCATGCAATGTTGATCGTTTGCATGTCCTCTCGCGGGGCACGCATGCTGCGAATTTCAGATGGCCAGCAGTGTAGATGGTCAAAGTGGCTGCCAGGGGTGCTGTTGCACAATTCACACCGGCGAATGAAAGACTGGCGCACCCTCTCGAAGACTCCTGGTGTTGTGTTCATCCTGTCCGTTGTAACAACGATTCTCGCGACGAGATCTTCCACGGAGTCCACAGGCGTCTCGTACACCAATGATTTCATGTGACCCTAGAAGAAGAAGTCTAGTGGGTTTAAGTCCAGTGAGCGTGGAGGCCATGATACAGGTCCGCCACGTCCAATCCATCGTGCGGGATATGTGGCATTCAGGAAGTGTCTACTGCACTTTGATAAGCCAATCAGCTGCAACTGTCGATGCTGCGTCTTTTCTCTGGCAATTTGCATACGGTAAATACTTGACGGTGATGTTCTGGCGATGTGCTACTTCTCCGGCACGAAAGAAATGACGTCTGAAGTGACGACTTGTGCTTGTTGGACGTATTTCAATGTTCCTCTTTTCTGACACTCAGAGTGGAATGTGACCCTAAGTTCCATTGTAAATATTGTTCGTCTTGATGAGTACTATCCCCCCTCTTCTTTTGTCAAAATAGTTTACGAACACCCTGTATATCCCTTCCTATGTTAAATGGGAAATTTCTCAATACGTGAACCATGATAAAAATTTAACTGAAAGTTTGCTAGAAGACAGGCTAATGGTAACTTTAAAAGTAACAACTCTTTAGAAAATGATTTAAATAAATTAAACACCTCCACCGAAAACATGTATTAGTTCTAAACAGCATTTGTCCAGAATAAACATCTTTTTTTAACTTTACCCTTTTGTCGTAAATTATATATCTGCAGTTTTTATTTTCATATTGTGCATAATATGTATGAGTGAGTATTTATGCTCTATTAGCATGCTATCTTCTGATCCTAACTTAACTTTTGGGGCACCTGGTTTAGGCGGAATTCCTGCTACGATTTAGGTTAAACACAACGAGTAATCCGTCCGCAACTTTGAGCGCGGAATTCCTACCTCAAAGTTGTTAATTCCCTAGGCGTTTCCTATTTTTTAACATGCAATTTCCGGAAGTATTTAGAAGTAATAAATATTCCATTGTGGCGAATTGCCGTCAAAGTGGATCACGATCACAATCGAGGGTGTGGTAATAGCGTGAAATGAGTTCACACATGTCAAACCAGAGCGGACAGCGTACATTTTTGTTTTTTGTTTATTTCTTTATTTATTTTTGTAAGCACATCCCTACAGACGGCAGATTTAGTTACAGGAATTGCTATAACGTCACTGTATATTAAAGGTGATAATGACAATCTTACAAAACATGCTTTACGAAAAAAGTATAATTTACATTAAAAATGTCAGTACATTCTGCAAGCGAGTTGTGAAATCTAGATTTTGCATAACGGAGAATTTTCCAGCATCAGTCTTGCAGAATGGCACTGCAAATACTTCACATTTTGTCAAAGTGGCACACGGAAACTTAATAGGTTTACAATTTGGATATCATCTATCTCTCCACTGATGATACCGTACAGAAACTTAAGTTGGAGAGCCTTTTTCTCGATTGCAAAGTGGTCATATTGAAGAATGGCAGGTCAGCCGTCGGGATACCTGCGATACAAACACCATAAGATTTCTGAAAAAGGTGTAGAAATATTTTTTATCCTTTCTCAATTTCGACTAGTGTTACGAGGCTAGGGCGCTAAATGATCGAAGTATACTCTAGTGAAAATCTGATTGTAGTCTCAAAACTGCGAATACGTGTCTGAGGATTGGAAAGATGTGTAGTTAGAATGTCGCTTGATGAATCCAAGATTTCTCTACGCTGAACGTACAATTCTTTGTATATGGTATTTAAATGTAAAGTTAGAATGAAATGTGACTCCCAAGTCCAGGACATCGTTTAACCGACTAGGAGTATAGTCTCCAGTCCAGGACATCGTTTAATCGGCTAAGAGTATAGTCTCCAGCTGTTTAGTAAAAAAAGGATTGGGTTTCTTTTCCCTGAAAAGGAAATTACATGACACTTGGAGATGTTGAGATGAAGATGGTTTAGTGTACACCACTGAAGCAGGTTACTGATGTTAGTTTGAAGAGCAAGACAGTCAATCAACAATACATCAACAATACAGTCAATCAACAGTACATCAACAATACAGTCAATCAACAATCAACGTGCGAAGAATAAGAAAGAATGAAAACAGAAAAACAAATTTGAAAGCTATGCCGTGGGCATTTCCAACTCGCTTTGTTGCTCTACAAGGAGAGTTTGCTGATGAACTGATCTGTTTTTCCAAATCAAAAAGCTCGAACTTTCGCGTGATACGCGATTCGGAAAATTTCGTCTGCCCCACACATCATCAACCCCTATGTGAATCATTTTTTTGTAGAATTCGTGATTTTTTATCAACATATACTATATCTGCCGCTAGTGGGCCTAAGTAGCAATTTCTATTGTTTTGGATGTTTTACTGATTGTAGATGTCCAGATTTTTTTCTCGTAGCTGACTTAATTTATTATGAAAGAACTGCTCACATTACGAGTTTCAAAGCATGTGTAATTTTTCAATTGGGGGCGTAAATGCATTATCATTTTCCCTGCTTTTTTCATCTCCTGTAATTTTATTTTCAAAAATTTCTTTTGCTGTTGGAAAACATTCAACAGATGCTTTCCAACAGCAAAATAATTCTACGTTAATTTTCTTGTTGAAAACCGAAGAGCGTTTCACGGCAGTGGCAAGGCATTGTTCCCGTGTACGGGGAGAAAAAAGTTGGTTTATAATTTATAAAAGGTGTCACGTGATCACCGCGGGAGATACACCTGGCCTTGAGAAAAATTCAGCTCTCTTCGCTGAACAAGCTGACACACGCTTAGTGGTGATCATCCTGATATGAGGTTACTCTATTTTTACGCTTTCCAACCGTAGGTTCAAGAAGCACATATGCTTCAGCTTTGACCGTCTGTCTGCCTTTCCGCGCGATAACTGGCGCAAACATGGCTCGATTTTGATGAAATTTTAGCATGTCGTAGGGGACAACCTGGGGACGAACCCTATTGAAAATGGACGAACTGGGGTCAAAGGTCAGGACATAGGAGGATCCATTCCATCGCCCTTACGTGTCATAACGTACCTAAAAATGCTTCGATTGCGAAAAAACTTCATCACGATTTTCCGAAGATGTACGGAACCGGTTCTTTTTAATGTCATCGAAATGGGGTCAAAGGTCAGGGCACAGGAGCGAGATTTATTCCACAGACATTATCCTCATAACTTGATTAAAAATACTTCTATTGCGACAAAACGTTTCGTAGGTACACTGAACCAATTCTGTTGAATATCATCGAACCATATGGGAAAAGTCAGGGCACAGGAGCGAGATTTATTTCACAGCTATTATCCTCATAAATTGAGTAATAACTTGAGTAGTGATTTCTGGTATGTTGGAAAGCGTATCATAATCAATGCATTGCATGATTTTACGAACTTGTTTCCTGCTGCGATGTTTTCTTTTTTCATGCAAGCTGTGGGTGGGTCCTGTGTGAAACCCGATGTTTAATAGTATCGAAACTTGATTTATTCATTTGCTGTGTGCATTGATCATATACTAATTAAATATATATTATCACTGTGGCAAAGTGGAATGCAACCCGTGTCTAAGAGTGAGTTGGAGAGGTCAGTTTTAAAAACGATAATGGGCGACTCCACGTTGCGTAACATGGAGCTAGGAATCTGTTTTACGGGGAGAGAGAGAAACAGAGGCGTGTCCACTAAGCATCCTTCTTGCCAGGGAACGAGACGTCCGAGACGTGAACGGGGTGACACTTTGGGGAAGTTATGAGACCCCCGGACTATGCATCCTGCAGAAAATGCACTGATAGGATTGGCTGATGGCGAGGGAGCTGGGTAAAATCACATTTAGGAACAGGGGCCCAGATATTTGGCGGGCACTCTCTTGTTTTTGCTTTAAGTGGAAGGATGGTGATTGACTTTCCCTAATGGCTGCGGTCATCAGGCTACAGAGAATTTTTAGAGTGGATTTTTGAGGTCAGTCTTTAAGTATCTTCGAACATGGCAGAGATGGCCCTGTACTGCGGTACATATAAATTACTAGATAATTGGTTGCATGGATTTATTTCAACACTGCACCTGTCACATTAATGGTCTAAAATCTTACGTGAGAGGAGCGTTAACTCATCCGATGAATTCACTACTGAACTTAATTATCTGACAAACTCGATATGAACACGCTGAAAACTGATCATCTGTTGGACTCTCAGGAATTCACTCAGTGGAATATATTGAATGACTCGTATGTTTGATAATACACTGCTGGTCACCCAAAATGCAACACCAAGAAGGACACGAGATAGCAAAGCCAGATTCACTGGACACATAACAACAGATACAAAGATGAAACGATTGAGCTTACAGGCCCGTGCGTCTTGCGGAACACGCAGACATCAATAGTTCGTGTAGCCCCCATGGCTGGCAATAACTGCCGCTACGCGCATTGGCATTGAACGAAAGAGGCTTTGAATGTGGGCTTGAGGTATGTCGGTCCAGGCTGCTTCCACACGTTGCCACAGTTCATCAGGCGTAGCCTCGGGTGGTGCTTCCCGGGCCACTCGGTTGCCGATCAGCGACCAGTCGTGTTCGATGGGCGGCATATCAGAAGAACAGGTGGGCCACGGCAGCAGTGACACCTGGTGTGCCGTGAAGAATTGTTGCACGATGCGAGCCACGTGCGGGCGCGCATTGTCTTGATGAAACGTGGCCGCAGGCAGGTCCTGCAGTTAAGGGAGGACTACAGGCTCCAAAACGTCGGAGATGTAGCGGTGGCTGTTGAGTGTACCGGCGATGCGTACCAAAGGGGTGCGGGTGTCAGATCCAGTTGCGCCCCAAACCATAACGCCAGGCGACGGATAGGTATGGCGATGCATAATGCAGGCGTCATACAGTCTCTCGTTCAACGGCCCACTGCCGCCGCACTCCCCGGTGGAGTAACGTCAATGGTAATCAGAGCAATGGGCGCCGTGCGACAAGTCCCCGCTCCTGCAGACGACTTCGAACGGTACGTGCTAACACAGGTTGTTGCGCAACACACCCTAATTCCTGCGCTAATGTTCGTGATGTGGTGGTGCGAGCCGTCAATGCCCGCCGCACACCATTCCGGTCCTCTCGTTCGGTGGAGTGCCGCGGCTGCGGCAATCGCTCACGTCGTCCCGTCCGTCCCTCCTGCACCCACCGAATCAATACTCACCTCACTATGGCTGAATGTCGTCCCACACGGGCGCCGATGTCTTGGTACGATAAACCGCTGTCGTGATAAGGCACTATTCGTCCTCTGTCGAACTCCGAAGCTTGCTGGAATGAATGACTGCCGTATCCTGCGACGAGGCATCAGGAAGCTTCCCACGCACAGGTCCGGCAGCACAACACACTCCACTACTTACACCCCGCCTTCTGTGCACCTTTCTTATAGTGCTTCCGGGTGGCGTGCCGGGCGCGAAATGATTTGCATATGCCCTGCAATGCTAATCGGATGCTTCCTTCTGGGTGTTGCATTTTGGGTGGCCAGCAGTGTAGAACAACCGAAGTGGATCGATTTTATGTAATATAGTCTGCACCCCTCTGCAAATAGGGGATGATGTAAATAAAATTCTGTAAATAGAGCCAGTGAGTCTGCTTCCGTGAATCTAGTCTGAACACCTAAAACGTGTATGTAAAAGATAAGTATTGTCAGAGCGAGAAAGGATTGACTGATGGCAGCAACTACTAGTAAAAGAAATAGGAAATTCCAGTAATTGCCTGATTGCAACCCTACGCACCAAGGCGATACCGAAATAAATAATAATAACCACACCACAATCACCTTCAGTGGATATCCTTACTCAAGGATAGTTTTTTTATTCACATGCAATTTCATTTCTGAAGTTTCTAGTCCTCCATTGGAACGTTGCGCCGTTAGCTTACCGAAAGCAACAACAAGTGTAGATACATAAATATTTTTTATCACATTAACAGCAACGTTTCTTACATTTAAATTGTTATCAATGATATACAGTAAGTTATTTCCTGAATTTTATATGGACAACTTTTGACACTATGTAAGTCATAAGTTTACTTATTCAGGAGCATGGGTCCCATAATGTCTTTCCCACATTACAAAAATTAATAAAAAAAATGTATCACAGTTACAAGAAAAGGACTGCACGACAATGATGGTGCACAAGTAAAGTCTTTTTCCAGTGTCAGTACACGTCCACATGGGTGCCATTTGTAGCTCGTAGGACATCTAAGCGATATTCCTTTTCACAGCACGTTTTTGTTTAACATCTCAGCAGAGACAGAACCAATGACGTCCGCTATTCTGCGCTTCAACGTCTCGATATCCAGAACCCTGCTAGAGTAAACTTGGTCTTTTACATAACCCCACAGAAAAAAGTCTGGAGGGGTTATGTCAAGCGATGGAGGTGGCCATGTCATGGGACCGTCGCGGCTAATCCATCTGTCTGAGAATGAGGCATTCAGAAACTCACGAACCATTATTGACCAATGTGGTGGGGCACCGTCTTGTTGGAAAATAACCGAAGGTTGGAGTGCATGCAGCTGGGGTGCTACAAAAAGTTCCAGCATGCTCAGTAACACGTGACATGTTACGTGGTCTCTGTAACAAAGAAGGTTCCGATGATTCTGTCATGCATCAGGCCTTACCATACGTTCCCTTTCGGGATAACCCTCTGTTATTCGATGACATAATGGGAATTTTCTGATTTACAGATTTGCACGTTGTGCTTATTTACTGTACCAGAGACGTGGAATGTGGCATTATCTGAGAAACAGACACGGTGTGAATAATCACTGTCATGAGCTATGCGCTGCAACATCTCCGTCGTAACTGCCATAGGCCGATGCCGGTCATCAGGTTAAAGAGCGTGAACGATATGTACCTTATAATCATTCAGATGAAAACGTTTGTTTAAAATTTTTTGAAGCGTGGCATGGGGAATCCAAGTTCCCAGTGAAGCACGGAGAATGGATTTTCTGGGGCTGCCCAGAAATGTCTCCTGAACAGCTGCAGCTGTCTCTTGTGTAACCGGTGGTCGGCGCGCTCGGGGAGATCTCGAACACTAACCGTTACTTTAAACTTTTCATATCAAGTTTTCATGGTTTTTTGATCCGGTGGTGATCGTCTGTACTGTTTCCTGAAATGACGCTGGACAGTAACCGCCTATTTTGTCTCATAGAACCACCACACACACGCCTCTTTTCCTTGCATGGAAGCAATTATGGATGAAATGCTCATCTTATTCAGCATTAGCGCTCACCTAAAGAACATAATTTTTTTTATGAGTGCTGCTATATTATGTTGACAGCCATTTTATTTTAACTTACACAAATATTTTTATATTAATTTTTGTAATGCGGGAAAGACTTTATGGACACCCTAAATGCTGTGTACCCCTATCAATCCTAAAAACTTTTTATTCTGTGGAGGAAAGAGTATTTTTTATTATTTCTTCAACTTATATCCTACTAGTGAGCAGTGGAATTTTTCTTAGTATTATTATGGGCACTGATCTCAAAGATAACCCCCATGAATAACCCACATCCGAGATCTGTAAGCATGTGACTTGTGCATTATATATAAAAATGAACACACATCTTGAAATATATCTTTAGTGAATGAAAGTAAGAAATTGCAAAACCATCTTAAGCAAGTAAATAGTCTTTTTTCATTTCATATTTCCGTGTCTAATGTAACATGAATTCCCTAATTACAATACTATTCATTGTGTTAAGATAAATGATGCTGCTAATACACAGTCGAGTCACATTATTGTGATTACCAGCCAATACCCAGGGTAACCGCCGTGTGTGCAGCGCAGACAGCAGCTAGACGGGCTTGGAGTGACTCAATAAGGTGCTGGAAGGTGTTCACAGGTATGTGGAGCCATGCTGACTGCAGTGCATCTGCCAGCTGATGGAGGATGCGTGGTGGTGGATCCATAGAGCGAACAACACGATTGAGGTGGTCCCACAGATGCTCAATTGGGTTTAAGTCTAGGGAATTAGGGGGCCAGGGAAGTACTTTGAAGTCTTCATCGTGATCTTCGAACCACTCTCGGACATTTCTAGCTGTGTGACACGTCGCATTGTCGTGCTGGAAGATCCCATCCGCTCCAGGGAAGACAATCAGCATGTATGGGTGTACGTGGTCTGCAAGAATGGATTCATAACGAATTCGGTTTATAGTGCCTTCCACAGGCATGAATGGACCCAGGGAATATCCCGAAACATTCCCCAGACCATAAATCTGCCCCCACCAGCTCGTGTTCTTCCAGCAATGGTTGAAGAGTGTTTGTTCTGCGATGTTTCTCACTTTATACGTCAACGTCCATCAGTTCGATGAAGCAGGAAACGTGACTCATCGGAGAAGGCAATCCTTTACCAATCAGCGGATCTCCAATTCCGATACTGCGGTGCAAATGTAAGCTTTTTCTGCCGATGCAGCTTCGTTAGCATAGGTGCAGTGATCATCCGTCTGCATCGGAGCCCCATACGCAGCAGGGTTCGCTGAATTGTCGTTTTAGACACACTTCCGGTAACCCGTCTGGTCAATTCGGCCAGCGAGTATCTCCACTGTATCGTGTCGATCGGACCTAACGCCCCTTCGAAGCCAACGTTCACTTCTCACATCAATGGCACGTGGTGCTCCGCAATTTGCACCTCGCTTATTCGCAATGGCGCCATTTCTCTAATCACGATACACTTTAACCACAGCAGCACGCGAACAGTTCACAAACTGCGCTGTTTCAGAAATACTGCCACCCTTGGCCCGAAAACCCATAATCATCCCTTCTTGCAAATCTGATAAATCGCTCCTTATATCCATGACAGCAAACAGAGTGACATGTTTTCAGATTGCCTTAATACCCTCCAAGCTGGAATGATATGTTTTCAGACTGCCTTATATACCCTGCAAACCAGCTCATGACAGGTGCTTCCTTTCATTGGCTACGCATTGTTGACCTCAAAAGTTGGAGGTGGTCACAATAATGTCATCTGACTGTATTTATATGAAATGTGCTATTTTTATCAATCAGTGACCGATATATACCACGAATTATTGATTTCGTTACCTATTATTGAAATCTGAATAAGAAAATAAACACAGTTAATGTATATAATACAGAAACATCCTGCTGCAGTGATAATATTTTCATTTAAATGCTTTTTCTTTTATGTATTTCAAAATATTTTAAATATTTCATCACTTATGTATTTCGGATTTTTTAAATATTTTACGAGAACAAACTTTGTTTTGGTCTAAACATGTAATTCAAGGTCAAGAACCTAAGAGCTGTTTAAAAATAATACACTCTGAAAAAGACATATGCTAATTTCTTTTCTATCAACTGAATTTACAACATTTCATTTCGTGTTTTGCTTCTTTCCTCTCGCAGGAATTCCACCCACAATTCCTGACACATGCAAGCAATTCTGATTGCATAGCGTATAAGCAAAATGAACAGATTGTTTCAGTCTTCGATAAAAACGAAGCAAGGATTCGAGTTTGAAAAGATGAAGTTAGATAATGCAGGGTGCTATATTTGAATGTTATGGATTTGATCTGAAATAAGGATAAATATTACCAGAAAATGAAGGAGCAAAAAAAAAGTTGCAATGGAAGGCTAAAAGCTGCTTTACTAGCAGTGGGGGAGGAACCAGCTATCTGAATCAAAGCTAACAATTTATTCATCAGTGTTAATAAATATTTCATATCAGTTTTTATTGAATTTGCTGTTTATCTGAAAACTGTATTTATTCCTCTTATCACAAGTGGAAGCAGGCATTACATAGTTACTTTCGGTTCTGTTCCTGGACATATGGTGCTCCTGCTTACATGTTAAGTTGCCCGCCTCCCTTCCAGGAAGGCGGGCAACTTAACATGCATTGTGAATGTCAATACAACAAATTGAAATTTCCACTTTATATATTACAGGAAAATGAATTTTCGCCCTTCCAGGGCAAGGGGTCAGAATAGTGTGAAATTCACAAATTAATATACATAACGCTACTTTCTGCTGTTGATTTTAGATTGCAAGGTATGGGCTTTGAAGAGAGAGATATCAAACAAACATACAGGGTGTATCAGAAATGATGTTCACAACTTTAAGGGGTGATAGCACACGGCACAAGGAACAATATTTATAATACAAGGCGTGGTCGAATGTGCAATGTTAACGCGCAAACACATGAAGGATGAAGAACATGGCAAAGAAATAATCTTAATGAACGGATCATGTACAAAAAGGGATTCACGGATATTTTACAATAATTGATCAAAGGAACGTCCACATACCGTAAGACATGCCTCACAGGGGCGAAGGAACGATTGGCGTACAGTTTGGACGATTCCCGACATGTCACGTACTTCGCAAGCAGCGGCGCTAATGCGGGAGACAAGGTCCTCAGGAGAGTCAACAGGCGTCTCGTACACGAGGCTTTTCAGATGTACCCAGAAAAAGTAGTCCAGACAGGAGAGATCGGGTGATCTAGGGTGCCAAGCGATGGGACCACCGCGCCCAATCCATCCGTTCGGAAATTGAGTGTTCAGGTAGTCCAGCACTTCCCTGGTGTAATGGGCTGGCGTTCCTTCGTGCTGGAACTACATATTCGCACGGAGATGTGGTGGCACAACCTCCAGTAACCCAAGCAGGACCTGCTGCCAGAAAATATGGTAGCTTGTTCGTTGAGTCGGTCTGGTATCAGATACAGGCCAATGACAAAGTCGTGGATTATTCCCACCCACACATTAAGAGAGAAACTCTGCTGAATACACCGCACCCGTGTTGCATGCGGATTGACGGTGGCCCACACATGCTCGTTATGCGTATTAAACATGCCGTCACGGGTGAACGTTGCTTCGTCGGTAAACAGAACAGATGCTGAAAATTCTGGCTGCACTGTGCACTGTTGCAGGTACCAGCGTGCAAATGTCACACGGCGAGGAAAATCCGCCTCTTGTAAGGCCTGGACCCTATGGAGATGGTAAGGGTGGAAGTGTTCCTCGTGAAAAACACGCCATACCGTCATATGACTTACTCCGTGGATACGTGCCATCGCTCGAGTGCTGCCTTGCGGCCAATCTTCCACATCTTCAGGAATCGCTTCTATCCTATTCGGCGTTCTCACCGTCCGTCAACAGCCTGCGTCCTGTCTGTGGGCGAGGAGAAAGGTTCCGCGATCGGGTACCGGCCGATGTGGAAAACGCTCCCGGTACAGTCGTTGAGCTTCGACGGCGTTATCGTTTGCGGCTCCGTACATGAAATGGATATCGGCTTTCTCAGCATTGAAATACCGCTGCATTTCGGTGGCCGTACAGCTTGCGAATGACGGTGTGTGCGAAACGCGACGGCAAGCGCCCTCTACCACCTAACCACGCGGCTCCTGACCAGGCCTTGTATTACAAATATTGTTCCTTGTGCCATGTTCTGTCACCCCTTAAAGTTTTGACCATCATTTCTGATACACCCTGTATAGAGAAAAAGACTTTCTGCAGTATTCAAAAAAATTGATAACGAGCAACGGTACACCAACTCAGTAGTAAATAGTAACACCATACTAGTGATCCAATTTATTGGCGTAGGAAATAAACACATAAGCGTTTCCAAGCTTTCGCACATCAACCAGATTGCTTTTTCAAGGAAGTTAGATAGAAACTGCAAACTCAAAAATATAACGCATTAACAATTTGAATTCGGGGCAATTCGAGTGAGACCCAATCACTGCAAGTATCGCTGTTGGTAATGAACTTCAAGGTTTCTCGAATGGCTGCACATTTAGGGGTAGAGTAACTAGCTAATTTCTTTATATCATCCCACATAGGGGTAGCGGACTTGAATTTGACTTCTCTGGATAGTGCCGTGGCTACTTTACCGCATTTTGTGTCCCCTTTTATGTTCGTTGACTCTGATTCCAAAGGAACGCTTGGTCATTCCAATGTACACTAGTATTGTTTAAAGCCGTCCGGATACTGTAGGGGGATCGCATAAACACCTGCTTCGCAGTAAAGAGGTGGTTTTCCACTATACCTCTTTAGCATAGTATATAAAGATGCAGGAGATCTTATGCCGACGCCGTAGTTCATTTTCTTGAGGGCGTTTTTGAGTTTGTAAGACACTTGGTATGTAGGGAATTGAGCCTAAATAACGTAGCTGCGGCACAGGAAGATTAGAATGTTTGACCCTTGCTTTTTGGATAAAGCTACCTACGTATCTGATTCAATGAATATCCTGCATCAGTGGCCAACTTGATGACGCTTTTAATTTCATGTTGTCTAGAATGGGTATCGGAGGAAACGGAGAAGGCTCTTCGAATTCGAGAACTGAAGTTTTGTATTCTACAGGACAGAAACAGCTGCGGAAAATAAGGTTGGGGACGGACGTGGGTTTATAGTAGACTTGTGTACCGAGGCAGTTACCAGGCGATTTCCTCAATAAAACATCCAGATAAGGTAAAGCGTTGTTGTGTTCAGGCTCCATCGTGAAATTGCTCGTAAGATGCATATTATTTATTTTATCAAGGAAGATTGGAAGAGTCTCTTTTCGGTGAGGCTATACAAAAAATACGTCGTCTGCATAACGCAAATAAGAGGTATGCCGTGGGATAATGCTGGAGAATATGTTTCGCTCAATTGGGAGAAGTAATGCTCTGCAAAGACGGGTGAAAGTGAGGATCCCATCGGAACGCCATTATTCTGTTTATATACTTGTCCTTGGAAACTGAAGAAACTAGTATTAGTGACCAAGTCTATTAATTTGAAGATGCTGAGGCATGACTACTGCGTATAAAATGTTGAATTTAATATGGCCTCCTGTAATGTTCTGATGACTTCCGGAACGGGGATTGAGGGGTTAAGGGAAGCCACGTTGAAGCTGCCGTTAATGTCGCCTGGTAGGACAGTGAGCTTCTTGGCTTTCGTTACAAAATCCAGAAAGGAATTAATTACAAAGTCCGATCCAGGAAGAAGACTACGCAGGAATTTGGATAGTGCTTTCTCAAATGGTACGTTGGTGCAGAATTCTTGGATACGATGGGTTTCCGGGTTTATGATGCTTAAGTCTTCCAAAGAGCATTGGGTTCTGAGGTTCTGGTGGTAGTCTGGCGGCTTTCCCGCGATTGTCTGAAATAGGGGGTAACCGGACTGCTCTTTGTACCTGCGCAATCCAAAAATTTAGAGGGTTCCTTTGAAAGGCTATAGAACCAGAGTCAGTGAAAGAATCTTCAAGTTTCGTATTGTAGTCTGCTGCGTCCATAATTGCTATCTGGCCAGATTTGTCCGTTAAAGTCAACATTTTGGACAGGTCATTTCTAAGAATCGAAACTGGCGGCGGAATTATAAATTTATTACGCATTTTAGTAGGATCGTACCGAGATCGTAATTTAGAACAGAGCAGGCGTAGTACATCTTTTTAGTCGTTTTGAACTCGCGATATTACGTTTTCGAATTCGAAATCGACGCTTTTGGGGTTCGATCTGGTTTGGAAGCAGAATTTTGGTCCAAGCTGGAAAACTTTGGTTTCATCTTGGGAAAGCGTCCGGTTTGAAATATTGACGAAAGGAATGACGAAATTGTTAGCTTTTGGAGGAAATATTGACGAACGGAATGACGAAATTGTTAGCCAGTGGGATGTTGGAGACGCACAAATGGGAGTAAATGGTCGTCCAGGATATCCCGGTAACGTTGACCTGTCAGGGACAATGTCACACGTACCAGGGGTCCCATTTCAGTCCACGTAAATAGTCCACAGACGAGAATGTCACAACCACCAGCTTGAAGAGGACCCTGCTGGCAAGAAGGATCCATTGCTTCATGTGGTTTGCGCCGTACTAGTATCCTGCCATCCGCATGTACCAACTTAAATTTCGGCTCATCAGTCCAGGTAACATTTTCCCACATGTCTAGGGTCCAGTGGCGATGTTCCCGCGCCCATGCTAATCTTTGCACCCTCGTGGGACGATGGCTTTTGTACCCCATAGCGAGGAGATGGTTCTGGATGGTGTGGCTGCTTACACGTTTTTGTGCGCCAGCGTTAAATTGCCGAGTGATTTCTTGCACTGTGTGCCGTCTATCCGCTGTTACAATGCGAGCTATCCGACGATGACCCCGCTCATCCACACGCTGTTGTCCACGGCAGTTAGCCCTTGCAGGGATGGTTTTACCGATTTCGATATACTCACGGTGCACCCGTGACACAATGGCTCGTGAAAATCCCAGTGCCTGCATGACTTCCGAGATGGAGTGACCCATTCGTCGGGCCCCGACAATTTGCCCACGATCAAATGCGCTTAGATCCTTCGTCTTACCCATACTGCGTTCGACTCTTACTGATTCCCGTTGCATCACTCCTTATATTGTCGGATCGCTGCATAGGTCATGTCGTTTCCGTTTACAGGGACGCCCACAGCGCCACATTTGCATAACGCCAGCTGTCTGTAATTCAATTGCTCTTCAGTGTATATTCCACTCAATTGGGCTAAGTATCGCTTCTGCAAGGACGGGTGAAAGTGAGGATCCCATCGGAGCGCCATTATTTTGTTTATATACTTGTTCTTGGAAACTGAATAAGATAGTATTAGTGACCATGTAGTACAGCGTATCTTGGGTCCGAGACCTGGGCTATCACACCCGCCCTCCTCCCCACAGTACTGTTTTTTAAAAATTGCGAAGTTTATTTTTTTAATTGTTAAGTAATAGAAGTAACATTTTTTTTTAATTTTAGGTACCTGCTATTACTAACATGATACCAAATAATTATGAGGATTAGAATTTGAACACTTATTTGTACATTAACTCCATTCTTCTTTCCTTTTGTGTGAACTTGAGTTTACGTTTTCACAAAAATTTTTCTTCCGAGTACTTTTTCATATTTAAAAATAATGTTTTTCTCTATTAACAAACCAGCCAATTTGCTCGCATGTTCAAGTCCTTGTGTGACTCTAAGATATGTCATGGTTCTTTTTAATACGGAAAAACTTCTTTCGGTAGTGGCAGTTGTCGATGAAGAGTTTAATATTAGATCTGCTAATTTGTGCACCTCAATAAACACTATGTCCAATTATTCAACTTTATGTAAAAAGTAATGTATCTTATTGATTTGTTTTGTATTCAACAAGGGAATTGAACACCTTCAGTTCATTTTTTAATCGAGCTGTATCAAAATTTGAAGCATAGAGTTCTTTACGCTCTGATAGTTGGTGTTCAGGGAAGCTTTCACAAAATTCATCAAAACAGTTCGAATCCAAACAAGCCACGAATTTAAGATATAATATCACTGATTTTAATTAATTGACACTTTACACAAACTGAAACAACTCTTGCGAAACACGCGCCGGAAGCATGGAGGGACTGAGGTAGTCTGAAGTCTCCTTTTTTCGGAGCGAACCCTTGGCCAAAGCAATGGCCACTCACGAGCTCCGTAACTCATTCATGTTTTCATGAAAACGCTTGCAGGAGATAGTATTGAAGCTCTTCCCATCAGAACAGCAAAGTTTCTCGAAGACCTACTTGCGTTACGCCGTTGATGCTGTTGATCATCGCTCTCCAGACTGATTCTCATAATCGAAAGAAGCGAATCCGCTCGTGTTTTTTCGCCCGAAAGCATCGCAATATCTTAATACCGTTGATAAATGACTTTTATTTGTGCATTGCCTGGGCTTCGCAGCGAGCCTAGCTAGCCTCGAATATACGCCACTGTGACCAAGTCTATTAATTTGAAGATGCTGAGGCATGACTCCTGCGTATAAAATGTTGAATTTGATATGGCCTCCTTTAATGTTCTGATGGCTTCCAGAGCGGGGATTGAGAGGTTAAGGGAAACCACGTCGAAGCTGCCGATAATGTCGCCTGGTAGAATAATAAGTTTCTTGGCTTTCGTTATAAAATCCGGAGTGGAATTTATTGCAAACTCCGATCCAGGAAGAAAACTACGCAGGTTTTTTTTATAGTGATTTCTCTAAATGGTACGTTGGTGCAGACTTCCTGGATACGACGAGTCTCAGTGGGTTTCCGGGTTTATGATGCTTAAGTCTTCCGAAGAGCATTGTGTTCTGAGGTCCTGGTGGTAGTCTGGCGGCTTTCCCGCGATTGTCTGAAATAGGGGGTAACCGGACTGCTCTTTGTACCTGCGCAATCCAAAAATTTAGAGGGTTCCTTTGAAAGGCTATAGAACCAGAGTCAGTGAAAGAATCTTCAAGTTTCGTATTGTAGTCTGCTGCGTCCATAATTGCTATCTGGCCAGATTTGTCAGTTAGAGTCAACATTATAGACAGGTCATTTCTAAGAATCGAAACTGGCGGCGGAATTATAAATTTATTACGCATTTTAGTAGGATCGTACCAAGATCGTAATTTAGAAGAACAGAGCAGGCGTAGTACATCTTTTTAGTCGTTTGGAACTTGCGATATTACGTTTTCGAATTCGAAAACGACGCTTTTTGGGTTCGATCTGGTTTGGAAGCAGAATTTTGGTCCAAGCTGGTAAACTTTTGTTTCATCTTGGAAAAGCGTCCGCTTGGAAATATTGACGAATGGAATGGCGAAATCTTTAGCTTTTGGAGTCTTGGAAGATCTGAAGTAATCCAGTTTTTTTGTTGTGTGTGGAGGATAAGGAAGATTGGATTTTTTCAACTAACATATCTACACGGAGGGTCAAGATGTTGAAGGTGATCGTGTCGCACAATACGTGCTATTTCATATAGAGGGTGTAGCACGTGGTCTCCAATGACATGACGTTCTTTCTTTTCAGGTTCACCATACGTGACAGGGCACCACTTAAGCCATTATTGGGAAAAGTGGAGGGGGGGAGAGACCCCATTCTGAGGTAATGGTGAGGGTTTCCGCAGGTGAAAGTGAAGCAGCGGTAGTAAGTCTTTCTTCGATAATTTCGTGAGCTTGTTGCAGAGGTACTTTAGGAAATAAAGATGTAAAATCTAACGATACCATAAAATATTTTTTATCCTGGAATCAAATTCTTATATAAGGTCAAGAGCCTGTAAAGTTACACGAACAAAATAAGTGAATGGTAGGAAAATGGGTAAATGTGTAGTTTAGCGTCCTAAATTATTTCGTCAGAAATGTTGACCTGTTTCGAAAATGTGAGACGTACAAATTTTGAAGAATGTAATCTTATGACAAATAGGGGAAAATTTTCAACTGTGAAATGCATTTTAAAGATTTTTACCGTAAACCTGACCTCCAAGTAAGACGACGTGAACACCGCTGCGGCAGGCTTAACACAACGCCGCGATGACCACGCAAAGTTTGGCTCCGCTGAAATGAAGGTTTTGTTCCGGCGGCCGTTTTGCTGGTGGAAGAGTACAAGAGAAACGGGTAACGTTCTCGCCAGCAATGCGTTCCAGTTTGTAGTGCTACGTTACAGAAAGTAGTTTTTCATTTCTGTCGCAATTTTTTCAATACACATAGTGACAATTGCTTCGGTTTTACGCATATCATTCCATGGTACGAAATAGAAAGTATGCAGATGCATTCTTTTCTTCTGCAAAAGCTTTAAAGTAGAGGCGGCGTTCTCTTCAACGAAAGTTACATGACAAGGGAAAATCAAAGCTTTCCTCCTCCTTTTTGACAGCGTTGTTCGCAATTCATTCATATTGGATTACAAAAACAAATTCTGAAAGAAGTGAGTTCCTACACTGCGCGTCAATGAATCACAAGCGAAAAAAAACAAGAATTTGTCAGATTGTTATGTTAAAAAATCAGAGAGAAATGATGATCTATTTTCTGTAGCGCAGCGCTACAAATTAGAAAGCTTTCCTGACAAGAACGTTCCCCCCGTTCCTTTTGTACACTTCCGCCAGCAAAATGACCGCCGGAACAAGACGTCGTGTCAGCGGAGCAGAGCTAGATATCATCGACACAGCGTTTTGTTAGGGCTACCGCAGCTTCTGTTCACAGCATCGTACTTGCATGCAGTGACGTAGGAACGGTGGGGGGGGGGGTTCAGGGGTACAAAGTACCCCCCTCAGATATGAGCAAACACAAACCAATCATTCATAAAGAGTGAACTGTAAAATTTACATGCTACTTATTTTTTTTATTCTCTTTTTTTCAAAGAAATATCACGGGTCATCTGCTTTTTTTTATATCCGAAGCTTGTAGTGGGAGGCTTTTCATCCACCAAAAACTGGCCAACCATCTGGGAAACTCCAGCAAATTAGTTCTGCAGAGAAACGACGAGTGCGAGGTTTTTGTTAATAACTTCAAACAGCATATGGTAGGGCTAGGGCTTGATAACATACTTGTGATCAGTGTTTCTTTTCTCTTAAAATTCTATGCATCTTGATCAGGTCGTCCTTTCTGCACTTTTAAAAAAAAATTAATGCACAAGTGGACATTTCAGCGCCCAGAGCCCCGGCACTAAAATTGTTTTCTGTCTTAAGATCTGTAGCAATACAACAAGTGCGTTACGGATTTCACATATCACTCATAGAACTCCAATTCCTTGATATTTCCACCATCATTTAGCTTTGCACCAGACCAATGTGCTTTTTACATCAATTGTCAGCCTATGTATCGTTCAAAGTTTTAAATATAGACTTCATAATGCTTCAATGGTACTATCTTCGCGGGTAGAGCAGTTTTTATCTTACTGCGGTTTTACTTTATTAACGTAAACAAAAATGATAAGAAATTTAATTCGTTCTTGTAAAGAGTTATATAAACATTTCCTGAGAAATCCCTCTTTTCCAAACCCTGCTGACAGAAATTCATCCTAATGTTGACTTGTCCCTGCTCAATATTTTAATGAAAAAAAAGTACAAAAATTAACAAGAGAGAACACAAAAAAAAAAAACTTCTCCATTCATTTTCTGGAAAGAAATTAATAATGTGAACTTTTTGTCAGCAATAAAAATAATAATGGTAATAATTAATGATAATATGATAACAATGTTCATTCGGATGAATTCCTGATCAGTATACGTATTTTATAAAAACTCTAATATACTAAACCCCCCAAAAAACAAATTCGGAGGGGTCATCCATAGATGGCTTAATATTTGAGGCCTAAAGTTCATGAGCTTGTACCCCCTAAATCAAAAGCGTTCCTACGCTACTGCTTGCATGTAAATATTACGGTAAAATCTTTAAAATGCACCACAATAATGAAATGGTTTCACCATTTGCCATGGAATTGAGTACTGTAAAATCTGTACGTATTACATTTTCAGAAACCTTCAGTATTTCCAGAGAAATAATTTAGGGCGCTAAACTACACATTTACCGAAAAAAGTTGCCAAAAGGTGGCAAGAGATTTCTCAAGTGTTCTAGTATAATTATGTAATCCAGAAGCCAATGGACGTATTGGTAATTCCTTCTTAAAAGTTTTAATTTTGCCAAAACCTGAGGTATGAGAAGTTTGTATCCTTGAAGAAATGCACAAGGGGAGGCTCTTTAATTTTTGATTGATCTAATAGTGGCAGCGGTTGGGACGTAAGCAAGCACACTACGAGGGATCTTGGCCAATGTTTCCAACATTTTCTGGTGGTAGACATCAGTAAGACATCCAGTAAGACGATCTGCTGTGATTTATCTGCAGAAAGAATCGGAAGATCAGGATTATGTGATAATGCTAGTAGCTGGTTCCTTTCGTACTTCAGGGTTCAAGTGCCATGTTGGTTACCAAAATATTTATTAAATGTTATGACTTTAGCTACAGAATGGCGTGCAAAGTCACGTTCGTCTTGTGGAAGTGTATCGATAATATTTTCCACCTGTGGAATAATCCTCAGTATATCAACATTCATGCAAGGGTAGCTAAATTTGAAACCTCGATTTAAAGCATTAATCTGTGTATTAGTAAGTGGCACAGAACTAAGGTTCAGGAAGGAAGGTTGGGGTGCAAACTGGCGTAATGTCAACTTCGAAGGTACATTTGTAACATAATCACATTATGATATTATTTACTGAGTCTTATTCATCACCTTGTTTGCTGGTATATGTTGCAACGATAATCTGCATAGCAATGAGCCGCAACCGTGGTGATTGTGTATCAAGAACTTAAAACTCTCCTAAATTTATCTAAGACGGTAATAAATTTTTGATGCATTGTGTGTTTTATTCCCTTTTCTGCGTAAGTTCCGTTGTCATGTGTATTTGTCTCGTATGTCTTAGGGGCGGGGGGGATGTTAAGTAACAGGCTCATGATGGTCGCGTCTACTTGTATTTAATCCCCGTGCGCCATACACCTGTCGTACTTTCGGCTTGACAATGAGCTTGTCGCAAACTCGGAAGTTCTCGCTATCATCTGCGTTTGTCTAGCTTCTATCTGTCCATGTGGTTTTTAGTTGTAGATAAAAATCATTTTTAACTACTGCACATGTTGTTTCAGATGGAAGTTTCTGTGGTTGCGCTGAGACTGCATTACCTTGGCTAATATCATTTTGAGCACATAGCCTTTATATGTTACTTTCAGTAACTACTGGTCGTAACCCAAGAATGTTCATTATTCTTCAGGTTGCTTTATGTGACTAAAGTCACCAATGTACATCTGCCTATATATGGTGATAGTGTAATCACATGTAAGTTGTTCAATTATATTTGAAACAGCCCTTTGAGAGAAAATTCAGTTCTTTTTAGCTCCATATCTTGAACGGTATTATATAAATGCAATGCAAAAGCAATCTTTTAAATAACAAATCACTCTCCGATGTAGTTGCTTCACTGCATCTGGTTAAGTAAATACCAGGGTTACCAAACAGAATTTACTGATCATGCTGATGTTAATTCTTAATTCGAATAGTACATTTGTATATTGTTATTTTAAAAATGTCTAGTGTATCACCTGTCTCTGCACTGCAGTTTTTCAACAAGTGTGGGAATAAGCAGCTTTTGCCTGTTTCCATATCACACCACTAGAAGTTACTCAAACTATAATGAATTAGCTTTATTTTCTTTCCGCTAAGCTAATTATAATGAATAAGCTCTTCCTACCAGCTAGCTAATGATAATAATGAAGCTTTCCTACTGAGCTTAAGTATAATGCTTCTGCTACTGAATGATATACTTGTACTAAGCTTCAAATAGTGAATTCAAATGGTTGTTGTTACTAGTTAATTAAGAACATGAATAAAGTCTTAACGCTGGTTGTTAATGGTAATAAACTAATGATATAAACCTAACAGCCAGACAGAGGTCTGACAAAAACTATGAATTGAGAAAGACGTACTTACGACAGGCTTTTTATTCGGTACGCTTGATCATCCAAAGCACACACACACAACTTGTTTCACAATAATGAAGAATCACTAATCACATACAACAAAATCTCTCCTTATAACAACAAAATCTCTCCTTATAACAACAAAATCTCTCTCTCAACAAGAACGCTCTCCTCCGCTATCGATGAACGCGCCTATATATACTAGCTACCACCACGTCATGACTTACACTCATTGCCAATTCTCATTCAGCGGGTGAAATAATATTTCGTTCAGTAAGAAGATAATTTACATAGAAAAATAAAATAACCAGAGATAGTAAAATCAAAAGGAAAGTGAATATAGAGTATACGTTACAAAACATTGGCTGTACTTCCAACTCTGTCCCGCTCTCACCGATTTAAAAGTTAGTGCTGATGTCCTGCCATCTATCAGGCCGCTGTGAAAGAGGATACGCCTGAGAATCTCGTTTCGTTACTGTTTTGCCCAGCCAATTAAAAGGACCTTTAGGAAGGCTTATTTTGTCCCAACTGCAAAGCATTTATTAAGACGGAAAAGTTTTGTTCCCTAATGAATAGGAAGGCGTCTATCTGGCAAAATAAATCAATTGATTACGTGACTGTAAGATCAATTAGTTACGTGGGAAGGAAGAACGGTAAATGTGTACTTTAGCGTCATAAATCATTTCGTCGGAAAAATATAACTGTTTAGGAAAAGTGCGACGTACAGTTTTTTAAGCGTACAAAATAATGGGGAAAGGTACAAAAATATAGTATTTTTAGATAAAAGGAAATAATTTTTCCGAAGTATTAACCTGTGGATACGATGGTTTGCAGCAGTTGGTGCGGGAGGCTGAAGTGATGCTAACGGCCACCACGTGAAGGTTCCGTGCGTCAGAACGGAGTACGAGTTGGTAGTGAATGCGCGGAAGAATACAATAGGAGCGAGGTGTATTTTTCGGAAGTGTGTGATGCGTCGTGTAATCGTGCGCAAGTAGAAGTAGTTCAAACCTGTTTTATTAATTTTTGAGAAAGATATGTACGTAATGTCGTTATTATTAGTTTCACAATGTCTCCGAATGGAAAGAAATTAAGGAATGTTAATGAATTTATGTACGACAGAAGTTTTGAGGAAGAAGTTTTGGTTCCGGTTGAACTTTTGGTTATGGTTTGGAAGATGTGTAGGGCTAGGTGATTTCTTCAAGCACTTCATTTGTAGTTCTGCTATTGTTCCAATAAATCGTAGCTCACATTTTCCCCTCGTGAAACGGATATTTTTCAAAATAAACGATTTCCTTCAATTCAGATATCATACTTATTGTATTGTGGCAGTGGCGCATAATAAAATTTTAAGCCCTGACAAAATACACGAGATGAAGTGTGGAGACTAACGATTTTGTACTTACGCTTCCTCAAAATTACCCTTTAAAAAACAACTTACAATGCTGCGTAAAGCCGACCTCTTTCCTTCCGCGTATTCCTACAAGACGCTTCGATGAATACGCACTGCTCAACCGCTTCCTTCTGTATTCTTCCGCCCGTTACTTGCTCTTCTCAACGAAGCTTCCATTCACCTGACTCCGCCTTGACACCGTCGCCGCTCCGTCGTCCTAGGCCTTCCGCACGTACTCTTCCAAACCATCGCACTCCCAGGTAAATACTTCGAAAAAAAACTTTCCTTTTATCTAAACATACTATCACCTTTCCCCATTATTTTGTATGCTTAAAAAATTGTACGTCGCACTTTTCTTACACAGTTAAGTTTTTCTGAAGAAATAATTTAGAATGCTAAAGTACACATTTAACGAAACTAAAGTTTAACGCACATGCCAGCTTTCTTAGAACAACCGAAATTTAGCGCCACCTAGTGGCAAATGTATTCGCAAGGGCGGTCATGGAGCTGCGTTAAATGGGCAGGTCATGTCTGTGTAAGCTGGTCTTGAAACAAACACCCTAGAGCTAAGACCTACTGAGCCAACTGAGCGCGCCAAGGAAATAGCGGACGTGCTGCCATCTATCGGTAAATCTGTAATCAGAATAAATAAACATAACTAACGAAGAATGGGCCGCAGTTGGAATTTCACCCTTATTTTCTATATTTCGGAACCCTCTGTATCTGTTCAGGATAGGGAATGGCTTCATAATTTCCTGTATTCTTTAAATTTTGTGTTCTCCGTGTAATTATTATATATGAAAATTTCATTGTAAAACTGTTGATTCCACACTTTTCAACTTGTCTATATTGGTCTTTTTCGCCAATTTTCCCTCTGAGACAAGATTGCTTTCCTTTTTAAAACTGAGTGAGCATGATTTTCGTGATTTCTAAAAGCTTTACGATTTCTCTTCAGCATATTTAAGTGGTGTTTCGTGTGCAACTATAATTACAGTATTATAGATCCATTTATCTTCTAGTAAAGCTCCGTGAAAGAGTGGGATTCTAAATTTCGTCATGTAAGTGTTTCATGTTACGGTATACAGAAACAAAAGTATTTTTAACACGTCCAATACAATTGTAGTTTTTACGTCTCAACATTTCTTCCCAGTCTTGCTTTTTACGAAGTAAAGTAAAAAAAAAATGCTTTAATAGTAATAAAAAAATAGAAATAAAAATCAATGAAAAATAGAAGAAAAAATGAAACCGTTTCATTCTAATGTAAATTAGTGCTTTTTATTAACCCTCCAGGTGCCAGGAGCTTTGTCACATGCGTAACAAGAGACTACCTTAAAAGCGTCTTGTCTTTTTGTAGAATTCGTCGGGCTCATCTCAGAGGAATATATTCCTCTAGGCTCACTTCAGAGGAATATATGTGTTCTCGCCACTATCAGCCTGAAAAATTATTTCGACGCAATAATGCGATCTCGTGGCTTTTGAACAGTTTTCTTGGTGAACGTATAACTGCGCCGTCGCCGCTTTGTGCACAGATATCTTCGAACGTACATATGCGTGCTAGCCACCTCAAAGGTTAAATTAAAGCATTTTTTTATGTAAGTCACATTTAAACCAAAAATATAAAAAATGAAACAGTTTCGGAAAGGGCTGTGGTTAGTTGGCTTCCCCCTCTGAACACCGTCCTTGACTGTAAGCAATAAATCCCTTTTTGCGTTATGCAGCTGTTTCTTCCCGGCGTATAAGACATCTCCGGTAACTGATACGCTTATTTCTTTTCTGTTAAGACTCGCACATTTATGTGATGTGGAGGCAATACTTACTGATGCATTTACTTGAAAAGCATTGTCTTTGCTGTATTTTGCGAACACCAATATAAAGACAAAGAAATTTGGCTTTTAAAAGCAGTCGTCAGTTTAATAACTGAAAAATTATATTGATTAAGAAAATATCTTCAGGAGGAGGCATCGTTCTTTCTGTAAATTTCTTATTTCTGAAGGCCTTTTTTTTTTTTTTTTTTTTTTGATTTGAGGTTTAACGACCACCGTGAGCAACTCAATGGGCTATAAGCAGTCGCCCGTCCCTAATTTAGGGTCACTGGTTCCAGGGAAGGGAGAGAGCCAGTGCCGTAAGACAAACACAACATCCATGCCTCACCGGGATTCGAACCCGGACCCCTTTCGGACGAATGATCAGAGGCCATCGCTTAGACCACTGCGCCACCGGGGCGGCCGGAACGCCTTTACAGGCATCCTTATAACTAGTACTTTCACATTCATGTGATATTATTGTAACGGCTTACATAGATATGACCTGGCCATTCAGAGGCTCCCTTCCTAAAACTGCACCGCTCCTGAAGCATTTAATTGTCACCAGATGGCGGTACCTTCATATTGTGTACTTGTCCGTTACTAAAGCTAGCAGTTGATCTATATCCGAAGCGATAAAAAATAAATAAATAAACAGCAATTGAACCTAACTAGACCAACTTATCAATTGTAATATTTGTGCTTTCGGCAAAGGCAGGTACGTTTCAAATTTACTACGA